>JAKSZU010000002.1:185802662-186212662 GCA_026018925.1 Tupaia tana
GCCTAACACTGGCTGCGCCAGGAGATGGGAAATGGATCTTCACTTTCATCTGCTTCGGGGCCTAGCAGTGATCAAGATTAAGTTAACATAACAGGTGAAACTTTAAAATGTAGATTCATTTAATAATTGTTTTATGGGGCCCTGGAACCCTCATAAGGAAATGAACACCCAATGAAGAATTAGAATGCATCATCTACTCACTGAATTCCACAAAGGATAGTGGTTGTAAAATGTGATATGGCAAAGGGCCTTGGAGCTAGTTAGATAGAAAAGTGACTAGAAAGCTAAGGGTGAAGATAGCAAGTTTTGTTTATACAGATTTCCCTGAGCTTCAGTTGATGATAAGAATGTTGTTTCCCTTTCATATAAGGTGAGTGTCTCTTACATGAAAATTTAATTCATTCCCTGCTTTTAAGAAACTAAAGAATAAAGTCCAGAGTGATCATCTTACAACTGCTTTGAAAAAAAAACATCTTTTAATTCAAAATAGTCAATATGCCAGAGCAGCATATTTTGGGGTGGTATAGTCTCAATTTGTACATTTGTAAAGAGTTGAAATGAAGCCAGAACAGAGATTATAATTTATGTAGTCTAGCCTACCTATTTTACAAAGTGAAAACAAGCTGAGAAATTTCAAGGCCCTTCCCTAAAGTCACCTTGTGACCTACGAATGACAAATCTTTTTGACAGTGCCTTGCCTGGATAGTAATCCAAACACTGTCATTATTCATGAGTCTAGTAATTCAAATGGATGACCCACACTCTGATGTCACTGAACAAGCCCAAACTTAAGTTAGCAATGATAATTTGATGATGTGTAGTAATGATTTAAAGAACTTCTACAGGAGAAAAGACAATTAGACTGCTGAGTCTTTAAATTCAACATAGAGAGTACAATTAACCTCAGAGCAACTTTGTTTTATAGCCACTATTTTCAGAATAAAGCAAGAGCAATGTCTTCACTTTTGTAGCTCAGAATCAGATTTTATCAATCAACTTAAATATAGCTGAAACAATGGCATCAAAATACTGACTCCCCAAATCCACCCACACATTTTCTATAATGAACCCAGCAAACTGACTTATAATGAATATATCTTTTGTTTTTATTTCTAAAAGTAAGCTTGAGTTATGTGGATCCATCTAAGTACAGCTCAACGGAGTCTAGAAATGTTGGTTCCAGAATTAACTTGCTTAATACATTTTATTACAAAGGTAGTATTGTGGGAGACATCAGCCAAGTTCTTATTCACATTGCTAGAAATTCCACATGGAAAATTTAGAACTTACAGAACTTTGATAAAAATGTAAGAATTGTAAATGTAGTAGATATTCTGATGGGAATACTTGAGTTCAGAATATGAGAAGAATAAGGGTGCATAATATCATGCTATAATAATATTATGACTCTTATTGCACCTCTTATTGATATCTAGAACTGAGTTCAACAGTGGTCAATATAGGAAGAGAACAGGGCAATTTGCTTTTAGAGGGCGTGTAAAGAAGATAAAATGTTCATAATTTGGCAAGTAAGTAAAAGGTCCAAGGCTAAATGAGAATAGTAAGTATAAAAAAGAGTGAAATATATATGTATTTTAAAGTGATTTATCTTGTTCTTTGTAAATTTGCTAAGAGGTGCATGTGCTCATTGATGAGAGAGAGAGGAGGAAAGTAAAAAAGCACCCCCCCATAAGAAAGCAACCCCCATGGGGGAATGTCACTCTGTAATCCTTTCTCTTCCATTTCTCTCTTTGGGGTTTTGAGCGTGCATATGCATATGTGCAGTGTGTGTTTTTCAAGATGCTTGGTCTGGGACTCAAATCCTGCAGTTGGGCATGTGAGATTCAGCTGACTTAACCCGGCTGGCCAATATTTTCCATGTTTAAAATTTTTTTTAAGACATCACTAAATTACAATAGAAAGACTCTGGTATATTCTCATAGATTAAGTCATTCTTTTCTCTCACAGGAAACAAAAAACCTATATATTTTTTCCTAATTGGTTAAAACTTAATATTGGTAATTTAGGGGGAAAATGCCAGAGGGTATATATGCTTGAAAAGAGAAAGACAGAAAAAGAAAGAGAGAGGGAAAGTGAGCAAGCACTTTCATACCTCCCTCTCTTCAAGATTTCAGGCACAGAAGCATATACCCTGAGAATTTTTTTCCATACCTCTGAGTCCAGGACTTGAATCATTTAGTTGGCTATGTGGGATTCAGCCACCTTAATCACCACACCACTGCTGGTCCAGCCATTTTTAAATTTATGTATGTATGTAAATATATGTATATATATATATATATATATATATATATATATATACACACACACACACAAACATACACACACACACCCATACACACACACATACACACGCATACATACATATACACACATATACATATATTCATATATGTGTATATATATATAAAATTAACAGATAAAAATGAGAAAATCTCTAGCTTAAAATTCATAAATAACTTTAATATGTTAAAATTATTGAGAAAGCATTTTGATATTAAACTAAGGCAAAGCAGATGTGGTTTAACTGGAAGAGTGAAATTTAAAGTTAGAAGACCTGGGTTAAAATCTAACTCACTAGTTGTAGGACCTTTGGTAAATCATTAAACTTTGTGTCTTTGGGGTAAAGAGATGACAGTCTCACAAAATAATTATAGGTGTTGAATTAAAAGACTATGCACATGTTTTCAGCAGAAGATATGGCACAAAAATAATATTCAGGACATTGATTTTTAAAATATTTCTTTATTTGCCTTAAAATAACCCTTTAACACAACACTAAAAGATTCCCCCAGCCCCCAATCTTGAACAGCACTGACAAGCACGTATGAGCCCACTGCAGAAATGGTGGTATTATAATTCTGAATTCCTTTTAGACAGATACTTTCACGCCATTACATGTAATTGCTTTAGAAAAGAGGTGGTAATGACACAGTGCCCAAGATAAACAGCTCACTTGTGATTTTGTGGAAGAATAAGTAAGAGAACAAAATGAAAGAACTCCCCTTGGCTGATCCACTCCTCTTCTGGGTCCAGAGACTAGTCCTAGCAATTACCATCATTACACATCCACAGAATGCTCAAGATGGTATGTGTAAACCCAGTGGAGATTGTGAGTTGGTACATGGAGCCAGCCTTTCTGCTTCTCAAATGTGTTCTCTTCCTTTGTCCAGTAAAGGGAGCCATTTGGGGGAATGGTATTTAATGATGGAAGAAAAAAGATGGAAAAAGTAAGGTCGTTTCAAGCTAGAGAATTTTATTAAAATGCTGAGCTTCATGTCATCTGCTAAGTTTTGAAAAAAATATGCACATGTGTTCTGGATAGAAATACATATTTCAGTTTTATAAAGTTCAGTGATACTATTCTTTTTTCATAAAGGCAGACTTGCAGAGCAAAATTAAGAAATTTTCCCAGCCCTAGTCCAGAGAACCTAAATGATAGAAGTCATTTTGTGCAAGTAGCTGGAAGTTCTGCTTTAAGGAGTAGTTTGAACAGAGGTGGCCACTCAGTCACCTGCTGACTTCCATCTGAGGCATCTCCAGTCCCTTCCAGATGCTGTCTCCTAGCCCAGTCATGATTGGGTTGCCTCAGTACCACCAGAACTTCTATGCCGTCTTTCGTCCTCAGATTTGTGCACTGACCCACAGCGTTTCTCTCACTATCTGTATTCTAGGATCACTGGCAAATTGCTTCCCTCTGTAGTAGTCTTGAACTTTGGATGTTTTCTTGTGTGGGAGGCAGTTTTATATCTACTCAAGAATCACTACTGCGTAGATAGTTATTAATTCATTTTGTGGGCCAGCTGGCAGCATGATGGTTAAGGTGGTTGGATCCCACAAGGCCAGATGTGTGGATGGAGTCCTAAGCCAGGAAGCTTGAAAAGTAGGCCATGTTCATGTGTGACAAAAATTCCAAAAGAAAAAATGGAGAAGGGAATGCAAAATGACCATTCCCTGTGAGGGTGGGGGCTCTTTGTTACTTTATTTCTCTCTGTCTCTCCTTAGAGAGCACACATACACTCTGGTAATTTTTCTTTAATTCATTTTGTCACATGAATAATTGAATAACAATTGTATGGGAGAAATATATTTGATGCATATTTTCTTGAATTTTAAGGTATTATGATTTATTTGCATGATATTTATATACCTATTTCAATTATCTTATGGTTGATAGAAATGTACACACAACTTTAGAATGTTGATTATGATTAATGAGATATACCTCCATGTTGTATGAGGGGTCCCACCACAACCCACAACTACAGGTCAACTTCTTCTACATAATATATGGCTTGAATGGTTTGGGAAGGTATATATATATATATATATATATATATATATATATATATATATATATATGTATATGTATATATATAGTATATATTGAGTCATTGGGAAAGTCATGATGCATTTTTGCATAGAAAAATATGTCATGACTTTCCCAATGACCTATAGTATATATTTAAGGTCTGTGGGACCAACAGGTGGTTTAATGGTTATGTCACTGGACTCCTACATAGTCCACTGAGGTTTGAGTTCCAGACCTGGACACTTAAAGCTCATTCCAGATGCATGTGTGTGTGTTTGGTCATGCATGTCCAAAATCCCTAAAGGAGACTAGAGAAGAAGGCATTGTGGTGTAGCCAAACCCCTGGGGGGTGATTTCTCACTTTCTGCTTATCTCTCTGGTGAGTGCATGTTCCCTGTAGCAAAAAATCTCAAAAAAATATCTATGTGCTTCTGAGATACAAAAATGTGTAATCAGTTTATGAAATTCATGAAATAATTTTTCCATGAGTACCATTAGCATTTATTGGATACCTATTGAGAGAGAGAAAAAAAAAGAGAAACAAAATATTTTTTAAGTTTTTTTTTTAATCATAAGACATGTGCTCTTGCTGGATAGTGAGAATGAAAGTGAGAAATCACACCCCTTCCCCTCTGGGGACATGACCGTGCCACAATCCCTTCTTCCCCATTCTCTTCTCTGGATTTTGGGCACACATACACACACATACTCGGCATGAGTCTCAAGGTCCTGGGTCTAGGACTTGAACCATGGTTGGCCATGTGGGACTCTAGTGCCATAACCACTATACCACCTGCTGGCCCCCAGAGATAGGTATTTTTGACAGAGTATCCAGTATCACCATCCTCCGGCCCAACCTCCCAATTAGCTATGATTAGAGGAACATGCAGTCAAGCCCACTGTGTTGCAACCAAACCCAGGCCTCCCATGTGGCCTCCAGTTTCCTAAGTGGTGGTACTCCATGTTCATCACAGAGGCTCTACCCTTTGTCTACTCTTTTAGCAACAATCTCACCCACTGACTGACTTTTACCTGCTTTCTAGGAAAAAACACTGAGCTGAAAGAATTTTTTCCCAGGTCCACAGAACTGATGAGAGCTGAGGTCCAAGGATCCAAAGTTAATGGATCCAAAGTTAATCTGACTCCACAGTTAATGTTTATTTCAATGCATAATGCAATATGAATAAAAGAAGGAAGAATTATAAAATTGTACAAAATAAGATAAACGATTATTTCTGGTGTAACCAAGACAAAGAAAAAAGAATGTCTGCCATCATGTGAATTTCTCTGTAACTTGGTTTACTTCTTGGTATCTAAAGATACATAATAGAGTAATTTAGATGATAGATAGATAGATAGATAGATAGATGATAGATAGATGATAGATAGATGTGATAATCAATGACTTCTTATGCCAATAGTTGTCGTAAATAATGACATATAATCAACAAAATAGTAAACTATTATAGTATCTTTTTAACAGGCAAAAAGGAAAGTGGTGGGAATGAGACAGTAATGCCCAACACTTTCCAATAATCAGGCGGTGCTGAGAGAACTGAATGAACTAGACTATTGACAGGTAGTATTAAACTGGCCAGAAATTGCCTGAGGTGAAAAACAACCAACCAACCCACCACTGTCTTGGTCAGCTCTGGCTACAATAACAAAATAATATAGACAAGTGGCTTAAATAGAAGACATTAATTTCTCACAGTTGTAGAGACTGGATATTCATGATCAAAATAGTAGAGTGGGTATCTGGTGAGGGCCTACTCCTTGGTTTGCAGGTAGCCACACTCTCACTGTGGCCCCCACATGTCAGGAAGCACACTGTTCTCTTCTTCTAACAAGGGTACTGATCTCCCATCATATGATCGCCATGTTCATCACCTCATCTAAGCCTTATCGCCTCCCAAAGATGCCCCCCTCCAAGTACCATCACATTAGGAGGTAGGACTTCAATGTATAAATTTTGAAGGAACACGTTCAGTCCATAGCAACCTTTTTATAGGTTTTAGGTCTTTCCACCTAAAGTATTCATTTGTCCATGAACAAACAAAACAAACAGCATCCCACTCCACATCTATGGAGTCCTACTATGAGGCTACATGCAAGGGGAATATATGTGCTAGGCATGAGAGATAACAAGGAATGACATAGCATTGTTAGCTGTCACTGTCATTTCCCTCTGGGAGGAGAAGAGCAACACACACATGCAAGGCAGATTGACGAAGACCCATAGAGGCTGCAAGGAGACTAGGTGGTGGCAATCCTTTTGTGAGAAGTAAAGGGACTATCAGAAAAAAGAACATGGAGAAGGTGACTCTAGAATAATGAAGGAAGATAATAAGGAACAGGGTTTTGCATCTCTTTAACAAAGTACTTTATGGGAGACCATATTTGTCAAGTTACACAAAGACAAGTATGAAGACATCCTCTTAAATAAACCTCCAGGTCCCTGGGCAATAAGAACCTTTAGGTAGGCCAATTTTAGCCACTTCCCTTTTTCAAATTAACTTAGTTACACTTTCCGGCTATGTAACCCTAAGAGATACTGTGTTGTATACACTTATTTTCTTCTAGGATATAAAAAAGTATTCTTTTTAAATTTGTTCTACAATAATCTTTTTCAGCTTTAAAGAGTGATCCTTAGTGTAGACGACTCCAATAAACATTCCGCATCTTCACTTGGAATTGATTTTACCTCTTTGAAAAACTTGGTTATCTTCTAATTTCTGTAGGGTGAAAGGGACTTTGAAGTCAGCAAGACAGGGCTCTCATGTCACTCTCTGTCTCTACTGGAAGTATAACCAGCAAAATTAAATCTATTGACTCAGTTTTATGAGCTATAAAATGAGAATAATAGTATCTAATATCTAGAGCATTATGACACTATTTTGAAAGTACTTAATACAGTGTTTGCCAAATAGTAAGCATTTACTTTGGATATTATTACATTGTCAAAAAAAATATAGCACATTGTCTAATATTTTTAAAAGTAATTATTCATTTTCTTTGTTTATAGTAATAATAATGATAATAATAACCACGATGGCAATTTCTGTTTAAAATTAATTAATTTCAATGGTAATCTGCTTAGAAAATGATGGCTTCTACTTCAATAGTGTTTATCTGTAATCAACCACAAAATATAAGATATTTTATATAATAAGTTCAGAAAAACCTACGAAGTATTTTCAGTGATTTATCAATTTGCATTAAATTCACATAGATTATTCATAACTAATACAATGAAACTACCCATAATACAATCCACATTGATCATTTTGAAGACACTTTGAGATCTTATTGTCTCAAAAATTTTCATTGCAAATATCGTCAGCATGAATAAAGTGGCAGTTTTTGAAGAGTTTTTAATCTCAGCATGTGCCACACCAATGTCTACTGTCTGTGTTTGTACCTTTACTCTCGTGAGAATAGCTCCAATATTTTTTTGTCATCTAAAATCTAGTACTCATATTATGCAGTAAGGCTGATTTGCTGCAACTTAAAAATAACTCACACTGTGAATGCTTTATATATAAGTTGCCAGGGCCACTGAGGTCAAACAAGCTGAGTTACTCAAGTTAAAATTAACTTCTGAATCAAGCATGTACATACTGAGAGGGCAGGCTCTTGGTGAATTATTGAAGATACGAATGGTCTCTCCTGTAAAATGTTTATGAGAATCACAATTGGGTAGCTTGTTGAAAACATTCTCACCTGTCAAAAGGCAAGGGCTGCCTTGTGCCCAGACACTAAGAAGAGAACATACTATTTCTTCAATTATTTTCATCCCCACGTTCTTGTTAATAGTCTTACAGAGCTATGAAATCACATCTCCTTTGTTTAATACCTCCCTAATTTTCAACTTACCTATTATGCTATATTATAGAGAACATGGATTTGGAAAGAAGAGGTGGGGAATAGATAGTCAGTGAAAATGCAGGTAGAAATCCTAATTCTGGTTCACACACTTGTGTGTACATGATTGGAAAATTGTCTTATCCCTGTCAAGCCTTTCTAGACAAAAGGGTATGAATCTTGTTAAGAGTACAAGAATTTCCTTTCATACATTCATGTGTATATTAATTAATATTTTACTAGTTCAAATGCTGATTGAATAACCAAATATTATACCACTGAATGCACACTTTCTAAAGGGAAAAACAAACTAAACATTCAGTAAGTAAATAGCATGATAGACATTATAACTTACAAGGAGTCACAGGCCTAAAAGAGAAGAAAAAGTCATTGATTCTCCTTGGAGTGAAGTATTTGATAAAAGGCTTTTCGAGAATTAAAAACTATGGATTTGGACCCAGACAGAGGAATAGACTCTCTAAGTCTATTATACTTGGTTCTGTGCTGGTAAATGTTCCACAACTGGTTCTCCAAGGAAAAGGGCCTGCTTTTCTGACTTGTTTGGTCTAATTTCTTCCCCCATTGACAATTTCAAGCTACTCATGCGCCATCATTGGACACAGCTTTTGGAAGAGATGACCTCTGGCACTCCATCACGTATATTTATTCCACAGATACTGTAGAAATAAATAACCTCAAAAATCAGAGCATACTCAGGAGTTCATGAGAGTTGGTACTTATGACCTCTGTTTCAAATGTAATTTTTTTTTTTTTTGGTTTTGTTTTTTGTTTTGGAGAAGTTTTTGCTATAGAGCACGTGCACTCACCAGACAGACTGAGAGAGAGACAGAGAGACAGAAAGCAAGAAATCACCCCCCAGGGGGGATGGCCATGCCACAATCCCTTCTCCTCCATTCTCCTCTCGGGGTCTTGGGCATGCATGCACACACGCACGGCATGAGTTTTAAGCCACCGGGTCCGGGACTCGAACTGCGGTCGACTACATGGGAGTTCAGCGACATAGCCATTACGCTAACTGCTGGTCCCTAAATGTAATTTATTTATTTTTAATTTCGCATAATTGAAATCTTTAAAATTGGCTATGTTTAGCAACTGGCACATGCATTGGTTAAACATTTTAATAGTCAGCTCTGACACTCCTGCACAAGTACACACTGAAGGTTTTATGTCCTTTCTGAGACATGGTAACCAGAATGTAAGATCATGTTATAATTGTTGACATGCACTAAAATTTCCAGAGGATGGGATAATTATTTGCCAGTCTTTTGAAACAAGATCCACTAGGAGATTCTTATGCTCTTTAGACTATTTCTTGAGTTATGACAGTCTTTTGGTTTAATAAATGGTCTATATTTTTAAAAATTGTATAGGAAGATAACACATCTGCCATTTTCAGTCAATTCCTACAAACCCAACACTGGAAGATCCTTGTCTGTAGTGAAATTTTACTCTCTATGACAAGATTAAAAAGAAGATGGAGAAGATGTAGACACTTGGAAAAACCTCTAAAACAGCATCAACTTTTTAAGACTAATATACTTTGAAAAAACTGAAAGACTTTTTTCCTTGAAGTTTTATGTAAATTATTGGTTGTTTTTTTTTTTAATTTTTTTGGTTTTCCATTATTTTAGTTCCTTTTAGCATTGCAGAACAATGAAACAAAATATAGGGACATAAACTTTATGGTATAGGCATGATTGGCACTGTGGAGAAAGGGGTGAAAATAAAATTATTATACAAATTTGAGTATATATATAGAACAAAAATGTATGATTATAAACACAACTCCAGAAAACAAGAGTCAGAGTTGTTTATAAATGGCCAAACCTAGAATAATGTATTCTAGCACCAATTATCCGTGTATTGTCACCTCAGAAGTAGTGTCTTCTAAGTTGTAGAAAGTGTGCTGTGATAAAAATCTTAAATTTGTTACTCAAACTTGTGTATACAGTGAGATTTGCAAAATGGATCGCTGCCACCAATGGTCTCTCCTCTACATTCTTTTTCTTGTTTAAACTGTGGTATAAATTCAGTCTTTTTTTTTTTAATCCTTTATTATTTATTTACAAGCTTAAACAGTTTTATAATGGGGAGCATGTGCTTGCCGGAGGATAGAGAGAGAAAAAGAAAGTGAGAAATCACACCCAGAGGGAATGGGTATGCTGCAGTCCCTTCTTCTCCAGGATCCGCTTAGGATTTTGGGCATACGTGCATACACACCCAACATGATTTTCTTTACTTTTTCTCTTTCAATATTTATTGTAATTTATGATTTACATTTAAACATTCCAAATCTTTGCAGGGTACAGAATAGTCTTTAAAAGGGTGTTTACAGTGTAATAAACAGGCTAGGGATATAAGCATATTCACCACCTTCAACATTTAGATTATGTTGAGAACATTCAAAACTCATGCCAGTAGTTATTCCACAGGTATGTACTGAATTGTCTATGACATTCTTTACTGTGACATACAGTTCTAAAGAAAAAGATATTAATTGAAAATTAGGAAACAAACAATCTCATAGTGATTTTTCAAGCTACTAGGCCTGGGACTTGAACTGTAGAGTTGGTCATGTGGGATCCAGGTGCTTTAATCTCCATGCCACTTGTTGGTCCTAAGTCCAGTCTTTTGTGTGAATCAATCACTCTTTCTCCAGTCCATCTTTTAACACGAAATACAAAAGCAACAAATAATAATAATAATGCCTACCATCACTACCACGTTAACTTAAATTTATTCGTCAGTAAATTATTGTCTTTGCCAAGAAGGACTATAATACAGAGATGTGACAATAAACAAAAATAAGACAGCATGTAGACTACTGGAACTATTTTCACTGACTTCAGCATTTTTCTTAAACTTTGCCTAATTGAAACACATTCCTTCTAAATGAAGCATGGATGTGATTTTAGAAAAATAGAAGTGTATCAAACTTTTTTAAAACCAAAACCAAAACAAACAGAATCTTACTATATTTCAAAGAAAAATACTGCAGCAGTTAAGCTCTGTTTATTCAAAGTCATATATCACAAGGCCAACCATAGTTTGGATCCCCATCCTCTCTTTTTTTTTTTTCTTTTTTTGGAGAGGTTTTTGCTATAGGGCGCGTGCGCTCGCCAGACAGACAGAGAGAGACAGAGAGACAGAAAGCAGGAAATCACCCCCCAGGGGGGATGGCCACGCCGCAATCCCTTCTCCTCCATTCTCCTCTCGGGATCTTGGGCATGCACGCACACGTGCCCGGCGTGAGTTTAAGCCACCGGGTCCGGGACTCGAACCGCTGTCGACTACGTGGGAGTCCAGCGACATAGCCATTACACTAACTGCTGGTCCCTGGATCCCCATCCTGACAGCATAAAAAACATGCCAGGTGCATGTGCATTTGTGCTCCAAATCCCAACAGTATGAAGAAATGGGGAAGGAACTGTGATGTTACCATGTCCCATTTGGGGTTGCTTTCTCCCTCTCTTCCTTCTCTCTCTCTCTCCTCTCTCTCTCTCTCTCTCTCTCTCTCTCTCTCTCTCTCTCTCTCTCTCTCTCTCTCTCTCTCTCTCTCTCTCTCTCTTATGCACTCTCTGGTAATAAACAAATAAAAAAGGTACAACTCAAAATCTACAGTCCTTGATTCCACATCCCAGGCTCAACTCCTCTAGTTCAGTCATCAGCAAACAAGATGTCTGTCCTATCTTCTATGCGATCTGCCCAACATGAGTAAGAAGCAGTAGCTCCCAAGGAACTCACAGCACATTACAACAAGGAAGAGATTTCCCACGTCTAAGATAAAGGTCAGACCCTAGGAACATTCTTATCACCTCTGGTGTAAATTACTTATAAAATTGTGCAATTACACCTGAATGATAAGAAATGATCAGGCAGAAAACATGTCCTTGGGTAAGTTGTTTAGAATTTCAACATATTCATTTTCTGAAATGTTAAAAGAGGAGGAGGAAGGAGGTATTTGACCATCACCTGGATCCCTTCTATCCTGATGGCTCAGTGCTGTATCCTCTCTGAACTGACCACTCAGGGAAGCAGGGGAAGCCCTCTGGCCTGTCAGGTCAGAGACTGGTATATGTAGCATCAGGCTTGACAAGGGCAGGGTTGCTGGCTAGACAGTTCACACCCAATTCCTAGCAGAGCATCTCACACAAAACAAGTGCTCAGAGAACAACTGTTGAATAGATAAATAACATCACTGATGGGTGAGTGAATAAATAAGTACCTTTTCCACCCTGTCATGATTTTCATATCTCTAAAGAGTCACATTTAGATCACCTTCCCATCTTCCTTCCTTTGTGAAAGGATTGTTCAATTGGGACTTGTGGGGCTAGCAGGTGATACAGTGGTTAAGGCGCTGGACTCCCATGTGGTCATCCATGCTTTCAATTCCAGACCTAGTGGGCCTTAAAACTCACACTGGGTGTGTGTGCGTGTATGCCCAAAATCCTGAGAGGAGACTAGAGGAGAAGGGACTATGTCATGGCCATTCCCCAGTAGGTGATTTCGTTTTTTTTGTCTCTCTGGCAAGCACACACGCCCTATAGCAAAAATCTCTCCAAAAGAAAAAAAGTTGGGACATACAATATTTAGCAGAGGATAATTCATTATTAGTTGAATGAATGAATGGACTGAATTGTTAATGAAGTCTTTATCAAAATGCAACCCCCACCCCAGCAAACTCCCTGCCCTGGCCTGCCCAAGAGGAAAACGTCTGTGACCAACCAAGCCCACCCACCTGAGAAAGGTTCTGAGGAATAGAGGAAAAGATTATAGGTTACACAAAAGGCAAAAGAGTAGCAAAATGACAGATAAGAAAACACAGAAGACATTTATACTTCACAGCTATGTTCCGTTATTTTATATTATAGTGTCTTTGAATTTATGCACCCTGCTTTTTAATTAAAAATAATTTTATGCTCATTTATAATTATTTTCCTTTTTTTAAATAATTCTGCCTGTAAGGAATAATTATCTAATTTTTCCGTACATAATGACTTCCACAAACATATTTCTGATTGGGTCAGTCCTTAATCTTTGAAGTCAGGTTAAAGTCAATTCCAAAGGCATAAACTCAGCTTAATTAACTATCCTCAGTGAAAGCATCTGCTAATCTGTTTATTTATTGTTCCTGTCTCTTTATACCTACTTTCATTATGCCTCTTAAATAGCCAAGATAGAGGAAATTCATAGCTTACTTTGCCACCAGTATTAAGACTTATAGCCATCAGAGCATTGTAACTGTATAAATCTGTTTCTCTTATAACTTTACTTGACTGTAAATAGCTGAAAGCAACAAAATGAGCAAAATTTCAGTATATATAGAATGTTTAGCATGCTCATCCACAGCACAGGTCCCTTCTAAGCTCCCAACTCCTCTATCCATCTGTTTCCAGACATTTCCTCTGATAGTTCCTGACCACTTTAAACCGAACTTTCATTTTCTTTAAAATTTATTTTTTTCTTCCATGTGTGAGAGAGACAGTGAGAGAGCAACAGAAAGAGAGAAAAACAGTCCTTCAACAGGGTCTCAAAGTCATGATCCAGCCCCAAGTTTTAGCCAGCTCCAAGTTAGGCACATGCTTAAATATGAAGGTGGTCACTGGACTAGAACCATTGACCTTCCCATGTGAGATTGCATCACAGGGTGTTGCTTTTTACCACCACATCACTGCTGTTTGATCCTCTAAACACCTCTTATACTCCACTGTATTTTTTTTTAGAGAGATTTTTTGCTATAGGGCATGTGTACTCATCAGAGAAAACAGAGAGACAAAAGGCAAAAATGTCCCTTCCCCAACCCCGGCCAGGGAGAATGACCATACTGCAATTCCTTCTTCATTCTCCTCCCGGGATCTTGAGCATGCACACACATGTGCCTGGTGTCAGTTTTAAGCCATGGGAGCCAGGATTCAAACTGCAGTCTATGTGGGAGTCCAGTGATGTAACCATTACACCAGCTGCTGGTTCTTCCATTGTGTTCTGAATCTTCTCTTTTCCCTTGTGCTTGGCCCCACAGACACAAAACCCATGGCAATAAATAACACCAGGATTCACAATGTCCAGTCAGACTAGCTATCTCTCTCTTCCTCTGCAGCATGTGTTTTCCAAACGCTGGCATTTCTAACCTTTGAATAAATATTACCAATCTCTTTTATCTACACTGCAGTTGCTTGAAATACTGTAAATAAATAAACAAATAAACAGAAATTTGTGTTATGTGAATCCGTCCATCAAATACCCACAAGTTGGATTCATTACATGCAGTAGGAGAAGATCAAGTGGAAGATGAAGAGATATAACCTTTTTTATACTCTTTTTCTTTTTCTTTTTTGAGAGAGATTCTTGCTAAAGGGTGTGTGTGCTCACCAGAGAAAGAGAGAGACAAAAGTGAGAAATCACCCCTCCAGGATGAATAGCCATACCGGCAATCCCTTCTCCCCCATTCTCCTCCCAGGATCTGGGGCACACACGCACACATGCCTGGCATGAGTTTTAAGTCACTGGGTCCGGGTCTCAAACCAAAGTCAACTACATGGGAGTCTAGCAATGTAACCATTACACCATCTGCTGGTCCCCCTTTTTTATGCTTCTTTATTAGCAGGAATATATCTCCCTTCGTCCTCACCCCAGATTATTGCTTATCATCAGCCAGGATGTGCCATATGCTCATTCTCTGGCCTGGGAATGGAATATGCACGGCAGACTGACACTGCCGAGACTCACTCCTGAGACTGAGGACTGGGAGAAGCCAGCCTGCCTGAAAGCAGGTGGACACACAGGTTGATCAGAATGGGTGCTCTGTCAGAAAGGACGGGTAAGGACATAGGTAGTCGGGTTGTTGGCCAGTGGTGTACAAAACCTTTTGTGGTCTGGTATTGTCCTATTTCACACCGAAAGTGTCAGGCATGCCGAAACGCCCTAAAACTCAGGAATTTGCACTGGAACTTCTGTTACCTTTGCTCAAAGTGCTTGTTCCTTCTGGGACGCTTTTCAGCTCTCTTCCTTTCTTTTTCTAACAAACAACTATTTATCCACCAAAAGTACTTCAGCCATCACCTTATCAGAAAAACTTTCTCTCAGCCCTAAGGCATTAACCACCTGGGTTTGCAGAGCAACCCAAACAAGGACAAGGCTCGCCCACTCACTCTGTCTCGCTCATGATTTATTATTATTATTTTTTTTTCACAACAGCCTCCAAGGCTTTCTACGACCCCATTTCTCCCATTCTTTCTGACCTCATCCCTAACATCTCCCCTTCTGCCCTTGCCTCCAGACACACTGGCCATGCAGGTATCATTCCCAGGAACTCTCCTGCCCCAAGGCTTTGACGTAGACTGCTGTTTCAATCTCCCTTCCCAAGACATCCACATGGCTCAGTTTTCACTTTCTCTAAGATTCTACTCAAATGTCACCCCAGGGACAACCTACACTAGGGTGACCTGCTACCTCTTAGCATTCTTTCTCTGTATGCTTTATTTTTCACATAATATATATCATAGGAAACATTATTGCATTGGGTCATTGGGAAAGCCATGATACATTTTTGCATAGAAAAACAGAAAATATGCCACGATTTTCCTAATGCTACCTCTTAGCATTCTTTCTGTGTATGCTTTATTTTTCTCATAACATATATCATAGGAAACATTATTGCATTGGGTCATTGGGAAAGCCATGATACATTTTTGCATAGAAAAACAGAAAATATGCCACGATTTTCCTAATGCTCTAACATATTCATGTAATATAGAAACTACTATAAACATATATAATAAACAAATATAACATATTTATATATATTTGCTTATTTGTTTCTTTCCTTGAATTTGAGCTAGGCAAAAACAGCTCAGTTTTCCCCAAAACTAGTGAATCCCTAATGCCTACACGATTGTCTAGCTCACATCGTTACACTAAGAACTCGATATATTTTTAAGTTTGTTTAATTATTTCTTCCATGGAAGAGACAGAGAGAATGAGAGAGAGAGAGATGGAGAGATGGGCAACTCCAACTCAGTCTTCAAGCCACAAACCACTCCCTCCTTTAACAGCCCAGATCATGTGTACACACTTGTGCCTGGCAAGGACAGGGGGGCCCCAGCACTGGACTCCAGGACCTTCCCACATAGGTTCAGTTGTGTTAGTACTGTGCCACTGTTTGACCCAATAATTCTTTATAGAATAAACAAATGACAAGATGTATGCATACCTCTACCTTGGCATTTTCAAGACTGGGATTTTTTTTTTTTTTTTGCTAAAGTTTCTACTCTTCCAATTTGACTATAATCTTTTATTTCTATATCCCTTGCAGCTACTGAAGTACATGGGACCTAGAAGACATTTACAAAATGCTAATTGAGTGAATAGATTTATCATGTATCCTGGTTTTATATATATATATATATATATATATATATATATATATATACATATATATATATATATATATACACACACACACACACACAGAGACACATATATACACACACACATATATGTGTTAATACTAGCTGCAAAAATTAATCATGATTTAGTGTCTTTGTCCAATTATATTAGTTTCATGCATTAAAGCACTTAGATGAAAATCGGACATTCTCGAGCTTAAAATCAGTTATTTCAACACTATTGAATACGTACTTTTAAATAGCCACATACATAGATGGATAGGTGGATATCATTTATGTTGTATTACATGCATGTTTTTGTAATATTTTTCAAAATTAGAGAAAGACTTAAAAACAAGGTTAAATTCAAGAAGTGTGAGGAATAGGTATACAAGCTTAGCTTGTATGTGGAGAAAAACAAAGACTAAAAGTATCAGAAACCTGACACTGAATTCCTAAGTGATGGAGTCTAATCTCTAAGTTAATCACTCAAAAGATTTCAAGAGTTGCTCTGAGGAATAGTTCTAACTTCAAGCTGCTGCCTTTGATAAATACCTTCCTATATTTTAGCGATGACTTTAATTCATTATAGATAAAAATCTATAGCCTTGGTTCCACATGTCCTGAGATTTGTCTTTTTGTTTATCCCATTAAGTAGAATTTTTCAATATCTTTCCCAGAGGTTATTTAGAACCCCATTAAGTCAATTTCTTGAGTAAAATGAAGCAGGATAACAAGGAATTGAGATACTGATTGTTTTCCTGACAAGTTGTATTTAGCAAAAACAATATATACGTACAAAATACAGAAAAACGTAATATCAAGCCAGTAATTGTACCTGTATCAATCACTATTTGGAGTGGAAAATTCTTAATCAAGGAGAAATTCCTTGTTTTAAGAATCATAAACTCCTTGGGATTTGTATGTTCCTTGAATGTCATATAAAAATCGCTCAGCTGGGTAGTATGTTTGTTTATGTGTGTGTGTTTGTGTGTATATATAAACTTATATTAATAATACACATACCAAATATAGTCACAATCTTTTAGAAGTATATTAACATCTTTGCTGTGCAATGATAGAAAATAGAACCCTGAGAAAACAGTCTTTTCATGGAACTTAAGACATTGAAATTCTGCCTGAATAGTTCATGATGTGTGGCTTTAATGATAAGCTCCTATCTATTTTAATCTTCTCTTGATAACCTTTGTAGATAGCTTTCCCAGTGTTAGAATAGGCTCTTTATTTTAAATGTTAATCTGTGTCGTAATTAGATATTTGTACTCAACACCCTGATGAGACGATAGTTTCGCCATTTACAGCTTTTTGATATAATAGAAAGGAAAGAAGAGGCTCATGACTTTTATGGGGGCATTGAAATGGTGGGATGACAAACAAGGTGACACAAGACACGTGGAAGTCCAGATTTCTTCACTCTACTTGCCTTTTTTCCTCAGAAGGAAAAATGATGTTCTTGACTCACTATGAATACAAAATCCCACAGGGCGTTTTCTAGACTCTGTGTATGATTAACACTGAGCTGTCTGCTTTCTTACCAAATTCCATTTTTTCCCCCAAATTACATGACTTTGGAAGAGAATTGATTCAAGTAGTTGAAGTGAAACTGAAGCAGAAAAATGTTTCTTTGTATAAAGACAAACATTTTCATTTTAAGATAAAACCTTTGACTCAACCAACCCATCTGATAGTTGGAAATTTATAGTCAGTGTTAGTGAAGTTAGAACAAAGCCTTTGTCCCTATGGCTATCAAATACTTGTCTGAATTCTATCTTTCCTCTTGAGTTTTATCCACATGTCTTTAAACTCCTTACAGAAAGCATCTAGTTAAATACCTCTTTATAAAGTCAAATTGTTGCATCCTAACCTGAATGCGTGACTCTCACTTCTGACAAATATGTTCTCTTCTTCAAATACCTTTTATCTGTCAATAATATCTGTACTTTCTTACTCCCATGGAGAAGTCCCTCTTAACTCTTCTTTTAAAATGTCTTTGTTATTCTCTGTGTTTGGAATAAAGGTGGATCAGCCATTGCCTCTATCGCCTCATCCTTCTCGTCTAAGGTTATAGGTACTCTAGTCCTCACTGGGTACAGTACTGTGGGACTTCAGGCTTACTCCCAACTACATTTCCCTTTATTACTATTGCCAGACAAATCAAGTGATGTCCTAAGAGTCATATATTTAGAACAGAGAGGGACAGAGAAGAGAAATAGAGAGAATTTAAACAGTATGGACATTTAAGTAATTCCATAGTATAGATTTTTTTTTTTTTAACTTCATAGCAAAAATAAAAGGAACACAAATCTCCTAGTCTTGGAGTCTTGGGTCGAGAATAATGGAAATATGGTTCATTGATCTAAATTTCTTGTTAAGTCAAGGGTGATTTTGACTGTGCCTTTTATCAGATGCACTGTGTTTATAGCCTAACTCTGTTTTTAAGATAAGACATCATTGTATTCCATAAAAGTCACTGTAAGCATGTTGTTCCCTGTTAAAATATAATCACAAAGTAGTTATCCTTTTTTCATTTTATAATTTCTTCCTCACATTTAATTGTTGTATATTTCTATAGTACAACATGGTTTTTCAAAGTATGCATGTAGTACATGACAAACACACCATGAATATTACCACGTATGTCATTCTCTTCAGAGAACTTTACATTTTTATGTCTATTAAAAATAGCTATTTCAGAAGTTATCATAATGGCTATGTCACTGGACTTCCATGTAGTAGACCACAGTTCGAGTCCTGGACCCGGTGGCTTAAACTCACGCCAGGCGATTGTGCGTGCATGCCCAAGATCCCGAGAGGAGAATGGAGGAGAAGAGATTGCAGCATGGCCATCCCCCCAGGGGGGTGATTTCTCTCTTTCTGTCTCTCTTCTCTCTCTGTCTTTCTGGTGAGCACACATGCCCTATAGCAAAAACATCTCCAAAAAAAAAAGCTATTTCAGGACCAGCAGATGGTTTTAATTGTTGGACTCCCCCGTGACTGACTATGGTTCAAATCCTGGACCTGATGGCTTGAAATTCACACCAGGTACATGTGCGTACATGCCCAAGATCCTGAGAGGAGAATGGAGAAGAAGAGATTGTGACATGGTAATTCCTCTTGGGGGGTGATTTCTCACTTTCTCTCTCACTGTCTCTGTCTCTCCTTCTCTGGTGAGCACACCTGCCCTAATGCAAAACCTTTAAAAAAATAGCTATCTTTTCAGACCAGCAGGTGGAATTGTGGTTAGGGTGCTAGACTTCCACACGCCAACCACAGATTGAGTCCTGGACCAGGATGTTTGAAAATCATGCTGGTTGTATGTCCTTCAAGAGGATAATAGAGGAGAAGGGATTACAGTGTGGCCATTCTCCTTGGGTGGGGGTGATTTCTCACTTTCTCTCTCTGTCTCTATCTGTATCTCTGCAGCAAGCACATGTGTCCTATGGCAAAAGCTTAAAAAGAGAAAGTTATCTTTTAATACTTCTAGCACATTAAATAAAAATCTGCTTGCTTCCACCAATGTCTGCCTTCATGGCACCCCTCTCCCATATGCCCAGAATACACTGTTCTCATTCCGTCTATTCTACCAATCGTGTACTTCTCCTCTGTCCACCTGTGCAATCCTGCGTGCCCTTCAGGATCTGTCTAAAGTATCACTTGTTTTGTGGAACCTGTTCCTATCACAGCCTGCTACTCCCTATTACACTTTCTCTGAGCATCTCTGTCCTTAGTGGTTGGCAAGAAGTACAGGTGTGTCAAATTGCTAACAATGTGGCATTTCATACTCACTTGGGTTCACCACTCAGCTCTACTTCATGTACGGTAGTGTTGTCTGCAACACCTCGAGAAACTCATGTAAGTCACAAGTAGTCCTGTGTACAAAACTTTCGGTCCTACAGTCTAAAGAAATTAATTTAAGGTCTAGTCCAATCTATGTGAATTAAGAAAAAAGTCACTTGACTCAAGCCTCAATTTATGCATAAATTCTAATTCCCATGTCTGCTTGGATGATCTTGCCACAGTAAAAGTGGTCAACATGGATCACTTGTTCTAGAGCACTAATACATTTAATCCTCTGGATAATCACTCAACAGAGACATAACCACAACTCCCATTTTACAGATGAGGTCATAGAAAAACAGAAAGGCAAAGAGCATACGCAAGATCCCATGGGTAGTAAATCACAGAGGATTCAAACTTAGATAGTCTGGTTTCAGAGCCTATATCCTAAACCATGACAGTATACTAGTCTCATTACTAACAAAATAATGCAGACAAAAGTATAATCTATCGAATGTCAGTTGCATACATCACTAGTATATCTTATTTCTCTTTTATACCCTATAGCACATTGTAGAGCACATAATATGATTAAAACTTGATGATTAGAGATGTATTATTTGAAATGAACAATACACAACTTGACTTCATTTTTGTAAGCTTGGAATTATTGCTATTCTTTTAGATAACACAATCAAGACATGCTCTTCCTGGAAATTTTATTTTCATATGTTAGGTTTATGTGACATTATTTCTCTGAAGATCAAGTTAAAATCTTATAGTCTACTTGGGAATGTCATTTTATGCCATATGATTTTATCCCCTAGTTCTTATTACATATTGGGAATTCAAGATATTTACTAATATTTTTTCATAGGGGTGTTAAGGGAATTAATTTAACAGAGTCTGGAATTGTTTTGAGCTAGTTTGAAAAACCTAAACTGTTCATGGAAGCAGCATTATTTTTTCGTTATCTGCTTTGTATATCATCACTACTTTTCTCTTAGAGTAAAAAGTCCCTAAGGGACCAATTCACGGTTTGTACTTTTTTTTGCAAAGATGAAACAATATTTATGATTACCCCAGGAACAATGGATAAAGAGAAAAATAACTGCTTGAACTTGGCTAACTAGATGGCTCCTGCTTGTGCTTCAGATTTAAAAACTAAATGGAGTTTCAGAGCATTAAAAATGATTCCAATCACTCAGATAAGTTACCTCTCTCAAAATTAAAAAGAAAAAAAAAAAAGATTGTCAGGGCAATAGTTAACTAAATAGGAGAGCCTAAAATCAAAATTCATTTCAATTTTTTGTAACAGTAGCTACATTAATTTATCAACAAGGTGATTATCTCTGTAATTTAGTAGTTTTTATTATCGATTTCTCAACAAGCTTTAGGAATAAATATGCATAATTTTGTTTCCCTGGGCATCCCTGCCGTGCCATAGCATACAATTTTGCTTTTTAAGATGGATTCCCTGGATCTGCAACAAGTTACATTTAATTTTAAAGAGTTATGTGCTATTTATGCAAATCGTTCTGAAAATAATTAGATTAGCATTTAGGAAATTAGAACTAATTTCAAGTAAATGCAACAGCTTCATGTTAAATTAAATGGTGATGCTCTGAAGACCTAAAATTATTTTAGGAGAATATACTATTAATATCAGGTCATTCCTAGCATATAAAAGTTATATTTTCAATATGCAGCATTTGATAAGTCAAAATTGAATTATTAATTAAAGGAGCAGAATAAAAGCATTCAAAAAATCTCTTCAAATTGGGGGAAATCTTTAAAGTTATAGACAATAATTTCAATAAATTTGTTAAAAAGCTTTAGATTCATCCTGAGATGGATACTGAACTTGAGCTGTGAAATATTGCTTTCATTGACTAAAAATTAAGATTTTTCTGCTGAGACTTCTCTCTCCAGATTAATTTCTA
Source organism: Tupaia tana (assembly GCA_026018925.1). NCBI lineage: Eukaryota > Metazoa > Chordata > Mammalia > Scandentia > Tupaiidae > Tupaia > Tupaia tana. The sequence continues at coordinate 185,825,006 of JAKSZU010000002.1, forward strand.
GTGACCTCTAAACATTAAGTGTCTAGAAAGGTCCAAGTGAAGAGAATCCAAACATCTGAATATGATTAGGCCAGAATATTCCTCAATTCCCACTGAATCTGATGCACAAAAAGTGAAAAATGAAACAGAAGAGAGATTGCAGATCACCTCCTCCTGCATACATCTGAATGCTCAGATTGAATTTCAAGAATTAGGAAGAAATGTATGATTCATCAGATGACAGGAAATTACTGCAAGATTACAAGAAATATGAGAAAGCAAGAAAATACTTCTCCTCCAAGGTAAAAGAATAATTCCTCTTTATCTTCCAACAGTACAATGAAACTCATGAAAATGTCAGATGAAGAATTTAGAATATTTATAGTGACAAAGCTAACAGAGATGGAAGAGAAGACAGACAGTGAACTGCAAAATAGGCAGGAAAAAGCAGCTGACAAGTTCCAGGAGGTGAGGAAATTCTTGCAAGATCTAGAAGAGGAAATATACACTATAAAAAAGAATTAAATGGACCTGTTAGAGATGAAGGCTATAGCAGGAAGTCAAAAACCTCCCTTGAAAGTATTAAAAGCAGACTAGATCATACTCTGAGATGTAGAAGATAGAATTGCTGACCTGGAAAAATCCACTACGAAGACTGAGAAAATTGCCCCCCAAAATGAGGATAATATACAAGAAATACTAGATACCATCAAATGTACAAACATCTGGATAATTGGTATTCCAGAATGTGAAGAGACTCATAGGGCATTGATAATCTATTCCATGAAATACTGCAAGAAAACTTTCCAAACCTAGAGAGGCTTTCAATGATCCAGTCCCAAGAACTACAAAGGACCCAAAATAGAATCAACCCTAGAAGATCTTCTCCAAGACACATTATAGCCAGATTGACCAAAATCACAGACAAAGACAAGATACTAAGATTGGCAAGAGAGAAATGTCAAGTTACCTACAAAGGCTATCCCATCAGGCTCACAGCAGATCTCTCATTGGAAACAGTGCAAGCGAGGAAAGAATGGGAAAGTATATTCAAAGTGTTAAGGGAAAAGCAATTTCAACTAAGAATACTGTACCCGGTAAGATTATTCTTCATGTGGGAAAAACAATAATATTCTCAGATAAACAAAACCTGAAAGAATTTACCAAACCAGACCAGATATCCAAGAACTTTTGAAGGGAATACTATACCACGAAAATTAAATACAGACACACTGAAATAGAGTTCAAAAACTAAGCAAATGGCCAGCTTAATTGTAGGGACAAGTCTGGAGTTGAATATTATATCCCAGAATTTAATCAGGAAGATCGAACCACAGCAGAAGATAGATTAAGTACATGAGACTGAACTAGAGAAATAGAATTTTATGACTTTTGACTAAAACATTGCTGATTTCCTTCTAGGCTTTGTTTTCCAGTTTTAAAGATTTTTGTCCTGTCTTGAGCTTCCAATAGGATCATATACCTACTATGTGAACAGAATCCTAACCTGTTTCCTGGCTTTAAATTTTAAGTAAAGTTCCTTAGCATTTCTTTGATTTATTAAAGCTAAAACTGCTTTTCTTGAAATTAAAAAAATATATTTAAAAATACCTATTTAATGACCATAGTAAGCTATATAGCATCAGCTAGGTGGTACTTCATAGTATATTCATTCTACTCAGAGTTTCATGCCTAAAGTCAGACATATATTCACAGATATGTATATACCAGCTGAACTTGCTATTGAAAATAGTTAGATTATTTAAGAAATTTTGTGAATCAATAAAATGTGGGGGGGGAGGGAAGGAATGGAAATCAACTGTAGACACCAGAGTTAGTGTGGGAGGAGGGTGGGAAATGGCAGAGGGTGAGAAATAGTGTGAAAATACACACACACACACACACACACACACACACATATGAAACTAGAAATGGAAAATTACCAATGATAACATATATGATTAATCCACTTTGCAGTATATTGTGGATGGGTAATCATATTTTGTATGCTGTGACAATGCTCAGTAAATGAATGTAAATTAATTCATTAAAATAAAAATTAAAAAAAAAACAAAAGCTTTAGGTTTTAAAAAAGCTATAATAAATGCATGTTCAATAAACCTTTACTAAAATTTACTTTTAAGATTATAATGAAGGGACCAACAGGTGGTATGGAGGTTAAGACCCTGGAACCCACACGTCCAACTGAGTGGCTCAGGCCCCAGATTGGTGGCTTGAAAAACATGCTGGGCACCACGTGCATGTCCAAAATCTCAGAGGAGACTAAAGAAGAAGGGGTTGTGGCATGACCATCCTCCCCGGAGCGAGCTTTCTCACCTTCCCTCTCTCATTCCCTGTTTCTGTCTCTGGCAAGCACACGTACCCTATGGCAAACAAATAAACAAACAAAAGATTCCGATGTAACACTAAGGAGAATAATTCTTGTTAAAGAAATGTATGCAAGGGGTTGGACACATTGGCAAAACACAACACTCTGTGAAGCTGAGTGTCCTGAATAGGAAGGTTCTAGGTTTCTGTTCAGAGACCTGCCTTAGTACTCCAGGCATCTGTGTGATAATGATCTAGGGATGACTGAGTCTGGGTAGACGGTGCTATCAGACCCTATTGGGGGTGTGTCTGATAGCTCTGTCTCTCTCTTGTCTTTCTCACTCATAAAATAAATAAATAAATTCAGTTCAAAGTATAAAACATGGGGCCAGCCCATGCATTGTGGTTAAGACAACTAAATCCCACACGGCCAATTGTGTGGTTTGAGTCCCAGACCCAGCAGCTTGAAAAACAAGTTGGGTGTGTGTCCATGAGTGCCAAAATCTTGAAAGGAAGGAAAAATGAAGAAGAAGGTATTGCAGTGTGACCATCCTCCGCAGGGGATGCTTTCTTGCTTTTTTTTTCTCTCTCTCTTTGTCTCTCTCCAGTGAGCAAACGTTAAATAAATAAATGAAGTGAAATTTTTAAAATGTAAAGATGAGTAGTCATGGCAGTCAGTCTATATGTGAGATCAATTGTTCATACACACTAATGTCATCATCAATTAAAATTACATTCTATGGGGCCAGCAGATGGCATCACAGTTATGTCACTAAAGTCACTAGACTCCTACATGGCTGACCATGGTTCAAGTCTCAGACCCGGAAGCTTCAAATTCATGCCAGGAGCATGTACATGCATGCCCAAAATGCTGGGAGGAGAATGGAAGAGAGGGGATTGAAGCATGGCCATTGGGGGGTGATTTCTCACTTTCCTTCTCACTGTCTCTCTTTCTGGCAAGCACACCCACCCTAAGGCAAAAACCTCTAAAAAAATTTATATTCTACTGCAAAATGTCATGTATTTATCTTTATATTTAATTAAATGAACATTATACTTGAAATAAGTTTACATAGACATGTCTTCTGGTGTTACATTCTAGGAGAGATAACCTCCTGAAGTTAAGAACTCTCTTTTTACCAGTCATAGTATGATCAGCATTGTCTTTATCAGTATGCAATGTCTCAGTGCTGACTCTGTGTATTTCAAGGTGAGACAGTCATTTCTCCTGCTTCTAATCCAAAAATGCTCTTTACAAGATGTATATACGTGTACCAGCAGATGGTGTAAAGGTTAGGTAGCTGGACTCCCACATAGTCGACTGCAGTTTGAGTCCTGGTCTCAGGGGCTTAAAACTCACATCAGGTACATGTGCATGCATGCCCAAAGTCCTGAGAGGAGAATGGAGGAGAAGGGATTGCAACATGGCCGTCCCCCTGGGGGGTGATTCTTGCTTCCTGTCTTTTTGTCTCTCTCTGTCTCTCTGGTGAGTGTACACACTTTATAGCAAAATTCTCTCTCTCTAAAAAAAAAACGTATTTATCAGTAATCACCAATTTAATTTCGTTGATCCCCCTCATCAAATAAAAAGGACAATTTGCAAAGAAAATGTAGGATGAGCTTGAAGAGGATTTTTTACTTATACTTTTTATTTTATTGCCTAAGTTCTACTTAATCAATGTTCTACATTTTATCATGCCCAGGTCAATTTACCTGTTCATGTTTGTTAAATGACATCATTTTAGTTTCATCAAGAGAAATTGATGAGGGACCAGCAGTTAGTGTAATGGCTATGTCGCTGGACTCCCACGTAGTCGACCGCGGTTCGAGTCCCGGACCCGGCGGCTTAAATTCACGCTGGGCGCGTGTGCGTGCGTGCCCAAGATCCCGAGAGGAGAATGGAGGAGAAGGGATTGCGGCGTGGCCATCCCCCCTGGGGGGTGATTTCCTGCTTTCTATCTCTCTGTCTCTCTCTGTCTGTCTGGCGAGCGCACGCGCCCTATAGCAAAAACCTCTCCAAAAAAAAAAAAACGAGAAATTGATGAGACTGCAAAAATAGTACCTGCAAATTACTGCAAAAATGGTTTCTTTAAAACTTTTGAAAAGTGTCTGGCTTTTTTGCACCTTATACTAGGACCTTGCCACAGGGTCTGCCCTGGGCTTGGCCAGCTTCTCTTCTCCTCTCAGGCCTATTTCAATCTGGGAATCTCTGTCTTTCCTAACCCAGAAGGCCCATGCACCTCCATCCTCCTTAGCAACCTATTACTGACCTTTGAACCCCACCTCTGTTAACCCACAGCCCTTCTGATTATCTTTCCAAATCCCCCACTCAGTCTGTACCACATACCATGGTGCCTGACTTGTAGAAGGTCCTCTATCATATGTTAGTGAAGGAAGAAGGGGCTGTAGCTAGATAACCTAGGGAAGTGTCCTCACAACCTCATTCACCCCAAAGTTCCTTTGCTACAGAGTTCCTCCACCCCACTATCTGAAATGTAGTTTTGAGGAGCTTAAAGATTTTTCTGTTTTAGGACCAGCAGATGGTGTAACAGTTACGTTGCTAAACTCCTACATGGCCAACTGCAGTTTCAGTGTTGGACCCGGTGGCTTGAAAATCACCCTAGGCACATGTGCATGCATGTCCAGGATCCTCGGAGAATAGAGGAGAAGGGATTATGGCATGGCCATCACCCTGGGGGATGATTTCTTTCTTATTCTCTCACCGTGTCTGTCTGTCTGTCTCTCTCTTTTCAGTGAACACACACACTCCAAGGCAGAAAGCTCTTAAAAAAAATTCTGTTTCTACTAAAAGCTCAATAAATATTTTAAATGAATAAATTAATTTTATAAAGCATTCATGGAAATAGTCCTTTAAAAAAGAACGTGCAATTTCATTTTCATATGCTTTTTAGTGTAGTGATTCAAAGTGAGCTGGACTCCATTAAATTTATTTTGTGTAGTAGGATTAATTAGTCAAAATATTTTACAATGTTGTCAGTGGATTTAGTATGTCTTCATGGTAAAGTTTAAGAATATACTTTAATGGTGGGGGGAGTTTGGGATTAAGCATCTTATTTTTTTAGGTTAGCTGTATTTTTTTTTTACATATTAATTTGAAAAATCTCATCAAAAAGTAAGACCCTGGCATTTGATAGAAAGTGGATGGCTGGGAGATTTATTGCTAAGCAAAGCAAGCCAGACTATGAAAGAGAGGCACGGTATGTCCCCACTCAATATATACTGAATGTCTGCACTCTGTCAGAAACTGAAAGACTGGAATGTGTAAGAGCATGGAGAGCAAGTGTGGATACTAGAGACAGTATGGGAGGAGGGTGGGAAACGGGGGAGGATGAGAGGGAGGGACTCATGAGGAAAAACAAAGAAGTAAAACATTTATAGGGCACAACAATACAAAATTACCTGTTGATGATAATATGTATGGTAATATCTTTGAACTAATATTCAGTGTATTCAAGATGGGAAAATTCATTATGCTGTAATGATAAACAGTGATCGAATGTAAGAATAAAAAACAATAAAATAATATATTTAAAAAGGAAGAAAATCTCAAGAAACTTCCTAAAAAACCTGTTGCATATCCATTCTCATAGCCCAAGAAAGTTTACCTGTGTGTTTTTCTGATACATAGAAAAGATGATGTTATTTATAGTTAGTATCCCATCATGCAAAACATCATTGTTATTATTATGTAATTGTTATTATTATATACCTCGTTTCTCTCTGTCTCTTTCTTTTTTTTTTTTTTTATTTTGGAGAGGTTTTTACTATAGAGCAGGTGCACTTGCCAGAAAGACAGAGAGAGACAGAAAGACAGAAAGTGAGATCACCCCTCAGGGGGGATGGCTACGCTGCAGTCTCTTCTCTTCCATTTTCCTCTGGGGATTTTGGGCACGCATGCACACGTGACCGGCATGAGTTTAAGTCAGTGGGTGCGGGACTTCAATCGCGGTCGTCTACATGGGAGTCCAGTGACATAGCCATTACGCCAACTGCTGGTCCCAATAAATTGTTTCTTAAAGGGAAATAGAGATTTGAGCAACTTCCCATACCCTTTGTATTGTGAAACACTAAGTTTTTGTAAGCAACTGGAAATATATGTAACTCAGGAGTGAGATCAGAGATGAAAATTAAAGATTCAGAAAGATCCTCATCTCCTTCCTGAGATAAAACAGCACAGGTTTTATGCCAGTGGGGCCTGTTCTTTAGGGAGGGTAGAGAAAATGAGAAAAGGGAAAGAAGAGACTGATGACAGAACACTGGAGATACCAACATTTGCAAAGCAAGCAGTAGAAGAGAAGCCTCCTGGAAACAGGAGATGAGAGGATAGTGTCGAGGAAATCAAAGGAGACAGCTAAAACAAAGAGAAATACCAAAGTGCAAAGAGCCAAAGATCAATGACTTTAACAATTGAAAAGAGGCCAATAAATCTGGCAAGCATGAGAAAAAGGCAAATTTAAATTATGAGCATACATGTATATAAACTCCTTAGAACCGGAAGAAAAGACCTTGATATTTCAAACTTTCCCTCTTCACAAGTGTATTTATGTAGTTTCCAGGTTTCTTGGGATTTCATTCATAATTTCAAGTAAGTACGGCCAATGTAATTTGCATGATTTTCAAAACTCTATAGAAGAAAATATCTAATGTTTAGAAATGTCTTAATCTTTGTTATGATGTATTTAAAAGGTAACTAATTAATCTCCAAACATGTAGCTTTTTTTTCTCCTTTTAACATAGTTGCAGTTCATTCAAGTATTTGATCCTCTGTAAGCTTTGTTGTATAAATACAGTTGCCAGTGTGAAAAAGTGTTAGAGTAAAGGAACTAAAATAGGGCCTCAGCATGGTGGTGGTATAATCTGTTAGTCGTTTGGCCAGTTTGGAAAGTGAGTTAAGCCCAGGTGACCTCCAAGCAAACCACTGCACAGTAAAAGGTCGACGGTCAGCTCCGAACACACATTGCACAGCCCAAGGTGAAAAGGGGAGATTATTGAAGGAAAGCTGACACACACTTAACAACTGTGCAGCCGAGAAAATCGGGCTGCTGTGATTGTTTGACCTACTTAAACTTGTTTCCTTCTTTAATTGGTTAAATATCCCAAGGCATAATGAAATGATATGCCCAAAGCCGGATGTTCCTGTAGGAATTACATTTTCTTTTTTAGTACCCGAACGCTAAGGCTAGAGTGTCTGTTTTCATAAAATCACATCTTCATGAAGTTTTTATAAAAGCCTGAAGGCAATTTTTTTTTCAATAGTACATAGACATCTTATGGGTTTTTTCCTAGCCTGTGGCAGGGCCTTGTGGTTATTTTACTACAATTACTTCTTTTTCTTTTAATAGAAAAATATATTTATTTATTTACTAGGGAGAGGTTCCAATGATATGACTTTCAAAAAGTCAAGGATTTTACATAAGAATAAAATTTAAAAAACACTAGGCTTTCAGCAGGTGGAACCATGAGAGGAAGGGAAAGAAGGAGAATAAAAATGTACACCTTTACGTACTTTGTCTAAAAATAATCTTACCCGTCTTGTGCCAATGTCAGACCAGTCAGGCTGGTTCCACAGCTTGCTTCTTCTTTCTTAATTGTTTTCATTCACTGTGGGAGGTTGGACCACAAGGCATCTTTTCTCTCTCTTTTTTTACTTTTTGGTGCCAGAGGGCATGTCACTTGCCAGAGGGAGACAGAGACAGAAAGAGAGAGAAAGCATTTCCGATGGGATATAGTCATGCCATCCTATTGTGATTCGGGGCTTATGGGCACATGCCCCCAGTATGTTTTCCAAGTCAGTGGGGCCAGGATTTGAACTGTGCATTTGACCATGTGGGATCTGGTGCCTTCAACCACCAGGCCACAGGGCTGGCCCAGAAGAGATCATCGTTACCACAGCCCATGGGGTTATGTCTGTCTGGGCAGACCACTCTGTAAGCTCATCTAAACTAGCTCCGACTGCCCCCCAGGGACACTAACATACACAAGTTCCCCAAATATCCATGGTCCCCTGGATCCGCAGCCTCTGCATATGCTGCTCCCTGTTTCTGAAATATCATCTTCCCTGTTCTTTACCTAGATAATAACAATCCTTTTCATTATTTTTTTTTCTCTGAGACACAGAGAAAGAGACAAAGGGTGAGAAAACAGGAGGAGGAGGGACAGAGAAAGAGACTAGAATCTCTGACAGGTCTCACCATGGCGATTCCCTGCCCCCAAAGCCCAGGTAGCTGGGGTGCGGAAGTGCAGCCCCTCGCCTGGCCTGTTTACTTTGGGCTGGGTCCCCAAATCCGAGCTCTCACGGGCCCCGTTTGCTCACAGTGGTGTGCCACCATTTGTATCACCACAGCCGTGTCAATATATATTTTTTGTTCGTTTGTTTCTTATTCATTTATTTATTATTATTATTATTATTATTATTATTGTTATTATTTTTTGTATATACTTTCAATCATATTGTTTGGCTTACAATGAGACCATTTCGATATATGAACATTTCTCCCCAGACCCGTTGATCGAAATATCTTCAACAGATAACACCACACCTCCCCATCCCGTCCATGCTCTACCTCTGTATCCCTTCTCCAAATGTCTTTTGTTAGGCCCCACTCCTCCACATACACCTCATCTGACATTCACACTCATCTCTTGTGTTTGTTCAACTGTTAGTCAATCAGTTTCAGACGTAGAATGCAGACATAAGTACATTTTTACTGGCGGATGAAATTGTATACACTTACAGTGTACAGCATGAGGTTTTGAAATATGTGCATGTTGGGGTCCAGCAAGTGGTGTGGAGGTTAAGGTGGCTGGATCTCACATGACTGACTCCACGGTTTGAGTCCCAGACCCGTTGGCTTGAAAATCATTGTGGGTGTATGTGCTGTGTGCCTAAAATCTCAAAAGGAGAATGGAGGAGAAGGGATTGCAGCATGGCCATACTCTTTGTGGAGGAGAGAGAGAGGGCAACTTCTCATTTTTCCTCTTTCTTTCTCTACCTCTCCGGGGGCACATGTATCCTATGACAAAAATTAATAAAAAAAGAAATATGTGCATGTTGTGGAATGGCTAACTCAAGCTAACAAGCATATGTATTAGCTAACATACTGGTTTTGTGTATGGGTGTGTGGTAAGAAATTTAACATTTCTCAGAGATTTTCAAATATACAATACATTGTTCCTCACTGTAGGCATCGCGTTATGTAATGGGTCTCTCGAACTTATTCCTCCTATCAGCCTGAAATCTACTATCCTGTGACCAACATCTCCTTAGCTTTACCCTACTCCCAGTCCCTGGCAACCACCCTCCGTTCTCTGTCCCTGTGAGTTTGTTTCGATTGCACACGTGAGTGAGATCGTACACCATTTGTCTCTCTGTGCAGGTGTATTTCACTTAACATGATGCCCTCCAAGTTCACCCGTGTTGTTGGAAATGACAGGATTCCCTTTTGTGAGAGCTGGGTAGTATTCTGTCGTGTCTGCTCAGTGGTGTGCCCGCAGGCTGCTTCAGTAGGTTGGCTGTCGTGAATAAAGCTGCAGCGAACAAGGAGGTGCAGCTCTCTCACATTCTCATTTCAAATCCTTTACGTATACACCAAGAAGTGGATTACTGGGTCATATGACAGTTTGATGGTAATTTTTGAAGGAACCCCCATGACTGTTATCTGTAATGGCTAAACTAACATCATGTTCCTTTTAAAATATTTATTTTAGGGGCCAGCAGGTGGCGTGGTGGTTAAAGGTGCTAGACTCCCACGTGGCCCACCAGGGTTCAAGTTCCAGACCTGGTGGCTTGTGTTCTCGCTTTCTGTCTCTCTCTCTTTTACTCCATCCCTCTCTAGCCAAATTGAAATAAATAAGTAAATTTAAATAGAATAATGCTTTAAAATAAATAAATAAAATATTTATTTTAACATTTTTTTGGAGAGTTTTTTTTGTTGTTGTTGTTGTTTTTTTTTTTTTTCCGCTATAGGGCACGTGCGCTCGCCAGACAGACAGAGAGAGACATAGAGACAGAAAGCGAGAAATCACCCCCCAGGGGGGATGGTCATGCCGCAATCCCTTCTCCTCCATTCTCCTCTCAGGATCTTGGGCATGCACGCACACGCGCCCAGCCTGAGTTTTAAGCCACCAGGTACGGGACCCGAACCATGGTCTACTACGTGGGAGTCCAGCGACATAACCATTATGCTAACTGCTGGTTCCCAATATTTATTTTAAATTTCACCAGACTGAAATGATATCATGAAATCTGATATTGCTGCATCTAGGCACTAGATTGAGGGCACCCAACTTCAATAACATTTTACCAATCTCATTCTGGGTAGCCTCTCACCTATTTTTTGAAATAGAGTATTTTAAAACAAATCACTTAGTATTTCACCTACAAAATACATCTCTAAGAGATAATTACTTTTTTTTTTTCTCAAGGGCATATGCACTCACCAGAGAGATATAGAGAGAGGGAGAGGAGACAGCATCCCCCAGGGGGAACGTCATTCTACAATCCCTTCTCCTCTACCTCTCCCTTGTTTCAGGATTTTGGACACACATGCACTTGACCTGTTTCTCAAGGTGCTGGGTTGGGACTTGAACCCTGTAGTGGGCCACATTGGCATACAGTTACTTTAACTACCAGACACAGAGCTGGACCAATAATAACTTTAAAAGCACACTGTGACTATTTTTTTAAATATCATAGAATATCCAGAACACTGAATACTTCAATTAAGATACTGGGTCCCAAATGAAGGATTTCTCTCTTTGTCCACACTTCTGCCTCTCCGTCCATGTTGAATTTTATAAAACAGGGAGACAGTAGTTTGTCCTACTCATTTCTAAATATTATATCGACTATTTTGGCAGTGTGCCGATATTCATCTGCATAGCAACCAGCACAAGGGATTCCTATGTTTGTTTTACTGTTTTTCCCTTGAGTCCATTGTTTAAGATGAACACCTCCTAAAATTGGAGTCCCCGATCTGTTTTACTAAACAGCTGCAGTGCAGTGGAGTGTGCTGAGCCCACTGTGTCAGGGTCGTGAGTTCTGTATAGGGGAATTAATGCTTTCTCACACATCGTCCAATCCTTGGTTCAGAGAGCTCTGCATACGTCCACTCACGGAAGCCATGATGGCGTCCATCCTTATGATGCACTTGGCTATGACGATTGCAGTCCACATACCACATGAGAGCATAAATCTACAACAGCAAGAAAAAAAATCAAAATAAAAGCAAGATTGGTATCATATTTTTAGAGACACTGATGAGAATGTACACATGTTGCTTTCAATATTAGTCCTGACTTTGGCCATGAGTCAATCCCCAAGGGTTTACATTGGTGGCAATGGTATTTATTTAGGAGGTGAAAAATAGCATTTTTTTTTTACTCAGAAGAGGAAAAAAAAATCAACTGAGGAAAAAGAAGTCCTAGGACTCAAAATCCTTTTGTCCCTTAAAGTCTAGTCCTTTCTGGTCTTCTCAGCCCTAGAGCTATGCCCGCCAATCTCAGCCCTGCTAGAAGGAAGGACAGTAATGAGTTTTGGTTCAAACAAAGGTCGGGGAACCAGCAGTTAGCGTAATGGCTATGTCGCTGGACTCCCACGTAGTCGATCGCGGTTCGCGTCCCGGACCTGGTGGCTTAAAACTCACACCGGGCGCGTGTGCGTGCGTGCCCAAGATCCCGAGAGGAGAATGGAGGAGAAGGGATTGTGGCATGACCATCCCCCCTGGGGGTGATTTCTCGCTTTCTGTCTCTCTGTCTCTCTATGTCTGTCTGGCGAGTGCATGCGCCCTATAGTGAAAAACCTCTTCAAAAAAAAAAGGTTATCTCATAGGATAGGATTATTTTTACCTCTGACTCCTATAAATTTTGCATATGAGGAGAAAAAAGTATATAAATGCTCCTTGACTTATGATGGGGTTATGTCCCACTAAACCCACTGTTAAATTGAAAATATCCTAGGGTGAAAATGCATTTAATACACCTAACCCTATCAAGCAATACACTTAGCCTAGCTAGCCTGACTTAAATGTTCTCAGAATATTCACATTCACCTTTCACCTGCAGGTGGGCAAAATCATCTGATACTAAGCCTATTTTATAATAAAATGCTAAATATTTCCATGTAATTTATTGACTACTGTACTGAAAGTCAAAACAGAATAATATGTGGGTACTCAAGGCAGTTTCTACTATTGGGTTGTCTGACAAGACATGACACATTTTTGCATAGAAAAAAATATTGCGACTTCTCTAACAACCCAATAAATACATGTAGCTTTTGCATGTTTGTAAAGTTGAAACGTTGCAAGTAGGGAACTGTCTACAAAAAAAATGCTGAAGTTAGCGTAATGGCTATGTCGCTGGACTCCCACGTAGTCGACTGCGGTTCGAGTCCCGGACCCGGCGGCTTAAACTCACGCCGGGCGCGTGTGCGTGCGTGCCCAAGATTCCGAGAGGAGAATGGAGGAGAAGGGATTGCGGCGTGGCCATCCCCCCTGGGGGGTGATTTCCTGCTTTCTATCTCTCTGTCTCTCTCTGTCTGTCTGGTGAGCGCACGCGCCCTATAGCAAAAACCTCTCCAAAAAAAAAAAAAAAAGCTGAAAGCTGGGTATCCACTTATGAAACACTCTAATCCCCAAGAAGTCTGGATGTAGCTCTTTTCTAGAGCAAGTACCTGGGTTTTTTCCTGGAGGCAGGTTTCCTGAGCAATCATTGGTACCTGACAAACACGTCCTCATATGCGCCTGGAACTTTACCAAGGCCCAAGGCACTGTTGGAAATTTAAATTTTATATATATATACATGTGTGTGTGTGTGTATATATATATATATATATATATATATATATATATATATATATATAGTGATTTCACTTCCCTTTTTAACACTTTTTTAAAATACTTATTTAATTCCATTTGCAAGTCTCTAGGTCTGGGATTCCAACCACTGTCAGTCATGGGGGAATCCAGCACCTTTAACCACCATGCCACCTGCTGGCCTCCTTAACCCTTGTATTTGATTAAAGTAAAAGAAGGAAAGCTGAGAAGTTTTGCTATGGCCCTCTCCTACACTTGGCCTTTGCAGGTTGAGGGGAGCATCAGGACAGAAAATGCCTGACAAGTCGAGCTCTGTGGCTCAGCTATGGAGAGGCCAGCTTCTAGCTCCTGGGCCAGGGAGGACCTGTCCTTCCTTAGGTCCTCAGTGTGGGTGAGAGCTTGTGATGTGGGCATCTAGCACTCTGTGGGAACTGGAGACGATAAGAGCCCTGAGGTGAGTTGTAGACCCAGAGAGAAAACCCTGCACCTGTTCTGTTCGCTAAAAGTCAAGAGTCCAACCACCTGCAAAAATACCCAATGTGTCTCTTTGTTTGTTCTGGGCCGAGTCTCAACCAGTCTTGCTTAGAATTCCCCAAATAAATCTCCTCCACCCAGAAAATCAAAGTCTGATCTGTTTCAAAAAAGATGTAGGGATCCCTGACTTTGTGAAGGTATTTAGCTCCTTTCCTTAATTCCTCATATGATCATGACTGATTTCTATTTTAAATTTAATTTTTGTATACTAAAAAGTCATGCACTCACCAGAGAGACAGAAAAAGAGCAAGAGAAAAGAGAAAGCACCCTCCACGGGGACTGGTCATACTGCAATCCCTTCTCTTCCACATCTCCCTCCTTGGGGGACCTTGGACAAGCATGCATACATACCTGGCATGCTTCTTAAACCACCAGGTCCAGGACTCATACTGAATCATTGGCCATGTGGTATCCAGCCTCCTTAATCAATGGGCCACAGAGTCAGCCCATAATTTAATTTGTCTTAACATTGCAGGGTTAGAGTTTGGTTTTCTTTCGATTTTTTTAAAAATGTGATGTACCTTATTTCATGAATGTATAGGCATTATACATCCACACATACTTTTTATACATCTAATATTTATATTCAGTTGAAGATGAAAAGATCTCAACTCAACAGGAAATATCAATTTTTCAAGCTCTATTATAAGTTATTTAATTTAATAAATCCTTACATTCTATTATAACTCAGTTTTGGCTACTGATGTCATCTTACATCAACCCGCTCAAACTACAGTTTATAGTCTAGTCAAAAGACAGTAAATACTAAAATATCATTGAGAAGGATGCTGTGTTCGGTGATGTGTGTGTGTGTGTTTCTATAAGGACGAAAGGGTGATGTTGTTTTCTAACTCATCATCAACAACAACAACAAAACGAGACAATGTTACAGTGACTTCCGCCTAACTGGATGTAATTTACTTGGCTTCTCCAAGCAGTGATGTTGGCTTTTTACATGGATGATCCAAATGCAAATCGTATTTTTATGTGCCAACTGTAGGCTGCTTGAGTGAAATAGAACTTTCCAGTTTCAGATACAAGAGCTCATGCTGATTTTTTACACTGAGGCTGTCAGGATTGAGACTGTCATTTCTGGGAAGGAGAATGAAAATAAGTGTATACAGTAATTAAATCTATCAAATATGTGTTGGGCACTAAACTTGTATTTCTACTTAGAGATAAGTCATTTTGAGGACCCTAGTTAAGGGCAATAAGAAGGAGCCGGGCTTTGTTAGATTTCATAGTCCCCAAACAGGGTTTCTACAATGGATGCTACCTGGACTTTGAAAAGCTGGCCCGTACCAGGCTACGTGGTCTGAAGAAGAATGATGTAGATCCACTATTACTTCGTTGTTTTCAAACAATCCCTTCCTTACCTTCTTACCCGACAACATGTGAATAAGAAAGGTCTAGACATAATTTTTTAAATATAAATTTCTTTCATATATTTTTAAATATTTGAAAAATATAACTTTCTAGCATTTTTGATTGATAAAGTATATGCAAGGAAAAGTGAAACTTGACATTAATAAATTAGTCTTAATTAAGTGCCGTGTTCCGATAGAAAGCATTTTTAAGTGTCTTTTATTGATTTCAGTAGAATTGGAGTGTTATTAATAGTGCCAAGAGTGCTAATTATGCCTTCAAGTAGTTGCAAAGAGGAGGGCGAGGAGTTTTAATCTTCAGTGATGTTTATTTATTCATTCAACAAAAGTTTATTAAATGCCAACTATGTTCTGTCGCTGTTTGAGGTCCTGGTTATTCAGTAGTAAACAAAACAAAGTCCCTGTCTGCAGAGTCTGTATTTCCCACTGTGTTTGGGAAGGAAACAAACACAGGCAGGTAAATGTACAGTGTATGAGAAAGAAGTAAGGGCTCTGAGGTAAAATAAAGCAGGTTAAGTGCCAGGAGGTGACATGGTGGGTAAGGCGGCTGGAGCGTACACAGCCTCCAGTGCCACTCAAGTCCCAGACCCAAAAGTTTGTGAAAACCATGTGAGGCACGTGTGAGTACATGCCTAAAATCTCAAAAGGAGGAATAAAAGCAAAAAAGATTGTGGGTATGCCCATTTCCCATGGAGGGTGATTTCTCACTTTCTCTTTCTATCTCCATTGAGCACATGTGCCTCCTAGCAAATAAAAAAAAAATTGGCTGGGGACAGCAGGTGACACGGTGGTTGGGGTGTTGGACTCCCACATGACCAATCATGGTTTGAATCCTGGCCTTGGAAGCTTGTTTTCTCACTTTATCTCTGCCTCTTTCTGGTAAGTGTATGTGCCTTATAGCAAATTTTTAAAAAATACTAGTAAATGAAATTAAGTTAAAATAATTATTAAAAAATAAATGAAGCTGGTTAATGTGCCAGGGTGAGAATGGTAGTCCTAGTATTCTATATAGAGTGGCTAGTAAAGACTTCATTATACAGTGAAATCTGGAAGAAGTAAGGGTGCCAGCTATGAGGACAGCAGAGGAAGAGTGTACCAGAAATAGGGAACGGAATATATAAAGACCCTGAGGTGCTATGGGCCTGGCAAGTTCAAGACACATGATGCAGGCTTAAGCCTTGTGAATGAGGGTGAAATGCAAGATCAACGTGACATGTATGGAAAGAGTGGGGACTCGATCTTGGATGGTCTTATGAAGGAATGGAAGGATTTTGTTTTAACTCAAGGTGCATCAAAAATCCTTTGAAGCATTTGCAACAAAGACTGACACGATCTGCCTCCTGTCTTTGAAGTATCACATGAACACCTGAGCTGAGTGGAGGATAAGTGCTAGGAAATAGGGCTGTGGCAAACAAAATGACCAGAAAGGAAGTGATTTAATTAATTGATACAAGGTGATGATGATGACTTGGAGCATGATGATAGATGGTGGGAAATGGCCATTTTATGTACATATTTTGAAGGTAAAATCAATGATATTTTCCCATGGGTAAGCTGTAACCAAAAAGAAAAAAAAAAAAAAAGGCAGCTGTAATGTTTGGCCAGTTACATTGAAACATGGAAATACTAGGTATTCGAAACCATTGAAATGAGTTACACATGGTCACCCCATAACAGAAGACAAAGGAAGAGAACATTATATTCTAAGAGGCAATCCACATAAAGATGGGTTTTAAATATGATGCATGATGCCTGCTGTTCACATGACCCAGATGCTCAGTCGTGAACTATATAACGTCTACAAATGATCAGCCTTTCTCTAGACCATTTCCCCAGCCTATGTTACAGTCATGTTACCATGTTACCCAGGTTTTTTCAGTTTTCATCTAGAAACACTTGTTTTCAAGCAAGTCATTAAAAATCTTTTCTAAAATCAAAACAAACTTCCAAAATAGCTTTTTGCTCTCTGAAACCACAGAGCCAAAAAAAATCATTTCCTTCTTTTAACTGCGTTTCAGTAACTTCCAAATTTTAATCATTGTTTCACTTTCTTAAAGCCATTGTGTCCCTCAAAAAGGTACATATTCAGTTATTCAAAATTCTTAGTTTGAAAGCTACTGTGACATAAGCACAATATTGTTTCAAATGGCAACTGTTTCTTTTTGGAAAGACCGTTTTTAGGACCAATTTGGGTTATATTACTCTAGAGGGCAGGGGGGAAGGAATTTGGGAAAACAGAACTTTTACAACAATAAGATCTCTAATATGTGGTAGAGGAAATGATAGACTTCTCTGTACATAGTGGAGAAGTGTATACTTCACTCCAAGGCTATGGTTTTCTTCTTAGTGGACACCTCGTATCTGCAATTGCAATACCTTTGTTCCAACTTTGTCCTCTGTCTATCTCTAACCATATGGTTGCACCTGCTTCACTGATTGGTTGAAGAACAAATAGGAGTCTGATAAACCTCACTGACTCCTGCTACTTACAGTAGATTTCAATACTTTATGAAAGGTATATAGCTCTGCAAACAATATAAACCATCATAATTCATTCTGAAATAATTTCAGATGTACAGAATAGCTAAGAGAATAATTACAAGAAGTACAAAATGCCCTTCTCTCAGATTCACCCACGTCAGATATTTTGCCATATTTGCTCTTTCTTCCTCTCTCCCTTCTCTCCACTTCTTTCTCTCTCTTACTCTCCATCTCTTTCCCTCAACCAATACTTTAATGATTTTTTCCTGAGAACAAAATCATTATCTCATGATGATTGCACTTAATTTTCAAGTTAATGAAATTAATTTCAATACTTGTATCCAATAGCATCATACCAAATGTCAGGCATTGCCAGTGGTTCCAATAACGTGTTCCATGCTGCATTTCATTCCTGACCAAGCATCTGACCCTGACTTACATATTGCAATTGATGGTCCTTCCACCAAGATCTCCTTTGATCTGGGACATTCTCTATCCTTTCTTAATACATGCCAGTGTAGATATTTTTGAAGAGTATTGGCTATCTCATATGCTTCTTAAAGTTAACTTGCACCACGCAACGGCCTCTGCTCCTCTGGGTTACATTCATATGATTAACTCTTCCATTGAGTTCTCACTGCCATGGCAGGGACTAGACCCTCACCTTCTAATTCACAAAAGAGTTTTTGAGTTTACACTCTAGGAGGATTATGGATGCACTAGAAGTGAAAAGGAATTGCTGCAGAAATGTTTAAAAATGTATATCTGGCTCTTGAGTTTGGAAATACATATCCAGGATGATGTATAATTGTTGGGGCCTTAATGTATTTTTCTGTCTGCTTTATCCACCCTAGCCACCAAGGCAAAGGATACACACAGACATACATATACACATGCACACACACACATGTGCATGCACACCCACACACACACACACACACACCAGTTAAGCCAAAGAAAAGTGGCCAGCCCATAGGAAGATACAAAGAAGATAGCAGAAGTAGATCAATGAGGGAGGATTGATGCTTTTGGTTGTTATCCGTGGAAAACACCCTCTGTACTGCTGAGGAAATAGAGGGTGCCAGGTTGAAAGCACTGTTTAAAAGAAGTGCTAATGAGGTGTGAAACTAGGCAAACCAAGGCCCTTTGAGTATGCCTTTGGCAGGAACCAAGAAAGTTTCTCATTTTTAGTGGTTTCCTAACTGCTGTTTTGGGCAGCCCTACTGAGTATCAGAGAAACAAACTCACACATTATGAAATGTTATTTTTCCTTTGAATTCCAACCACTAAACAGACAGATTTTTATTTACATTTTAGAAGGAAATTATCTTATTTGATGCATTTTTCCTTTATTTTCCAATGAGGTTCTTAATTTTTTTAATTAAAGTAGATTTTTATTGTGATTTCTCATTACAAAAGAATGCATGTATAGAAAAATGGAAAAAGCAATAAGAAATATGTTTATTAAGACTATATTTTTATGATGAAAAATTTTAGTGAATGTGTATACTTGCTTTTTCTGTGTACATGTGCATATAATGTTTTTCAACATGATGAAATACTATTTAACTTTTTAAAATTTTTACCTATGAATATTTTTTTATGTTGATAAACATTTATTATTTTTCTTGACTGAAGAGTCTTTCATTGTGCAACTTAACGTCAATTAACTTAATCTGCTTCTTCTTTCTACAAATTCAGTTTTTGTGGTGTTATAACAGAAATTGGAATATATATAGTTAAACCAATTTTTTTTTCTTTTTGCCTTAGGCCATGTGCTCTCTCTGGAGAGAGAGACAGATAGTTACAATGAGAGGGAAGTGAGAAATCACCGCCTAAGAGGGTTGGCCACCCACGATCCCTTCTTCCCCATTCTCCTCCCAGGATCTTGGGCATGCATGCATACATGCCCGGCGTGATTTTTAAGCCACCGAGTCCAGGACTTGAACTGCAATTGGCCACATGGAAGTCCAGCAATGTAATCACTAGCCCTGTTACATCAATTTCTTAAAAAAAATACCCCTAATTATACCTGAGGAAAATTTTGATGCATAGAATTTATGTCAAGTGTTAAAGAAAACATATTTTGAAGATTACAGTGCACTTTTGAGTTTGTAAACAAGTTGCTACATTTTGCTGAAGTAGATGAAGTGAGGAGAGAGGGAGGAGGAGAGAAGCAATACAGGCAAGGAGAGGACAACTGATTTTTTTTTTTTCTTTTAGGAAATGAGTTTCAGAAAACCTGGAATTTTCAAGAGCATAGGCAATTCCACTACACATGTCTTATTCTAACAGTTGTGTCTTTTCACTTTTGTTCCCTTCTCAGCCTTGCAGTCTTTCTGAGTCAATTCTAAGGACCTTCCCATTTTTATCTTTCTCATCCCCTCTTCTTCATCTTCCTTTTGCTATTTGCAAGAAAAAAGCCTTGGTAGGCAAAGAACATTCCCTGCTTTCTCTCTTTCTTTCCTTCAGAGTGTTAAGATGAGGAAACTATAGATGAGAGGCTTCAGTGGCTTGTCCCTTCAGTGCCAGGTCCCTCGCCTGTCAGTTTTAGATACAGACAAGGCCGCCTTCCTCCAAGCCCTATGCCTGTAGCAAATTGGTCATAGCCAAGTGTGTTGAAACTCTCTGAGAGCAACGGTTCTCAATTCTTAGCGTGCTTCTCAACAACCTGGAGAGTCATTAAACTGTTCAGTAGGTCTGGATGGGACCTGACATTTTGAAAATTTACATTTTTAATAAGTTCCCAGGTGACGGTAATACTGCTGGTTTGGGAAGACTGCCTCAGAGCACTTCAGAGATGAAAACCACATGTATCGATTCCTTCTATCCCAAGTGTTTGTTTCCAGTGGTCTTTGAAATGAGTAGTTCACGTTACTCTTCTCTGTTAGGAATGTTGTTTAATCAAATTCACAAATCCCTCTAGGTCTTGTAGGCCACTTATTCCAGAGAGACAACCAAATCAAGCTTGTTAATAAATTTAATGAACCTAATTAACACATCTAACTTAATTAATTAACTTAATAACCTTGTGATTTGATGCCTCCATCCTTTCATTTGTTGTTGGATGAGCAATGATGGCAGGAGGTAATTAAGTAAGTGGGAATGGCAAAGGAGGTGGTTCTGGTAAATGCACCTGAAGAGTCTGGAAGTCTGGTGAACGTTTGGAAGACCCATTTCTCCAGGTGTTCTGTTCTTGCTCTCTCTCCCCTCCGCCTTCTACTCTTCTCGCCTCTCTCTTCACTGCTCTTCAACTCTTTCTGAAATCTTCTCTTTGTCTTTGCTGTTCTGGTGTTTCACCACGACCTGCCCTCCATTCTATTTATTCTGGTTCCTTATACATTGTGCTCCCTGAACCTCATACACACGTAATGACTGTAAGTACTGCATTTTTTCTGATTTTAAATTGTCTTCTGAAATGCCAGTAAACTCCATGTCAGATCTTCTCACTTCATCTCTCATGTTCTTTCTGTGCTCTATCTTACCTGTGTGTTTTGTTTATCTTCTAATCATTACATTTTTTAATCATTGAAACTAAATGAAATGTATATACACATATGTGTGTGTGTGTGTGTGTGTGTGTGTGTGTGTGAAATTTCAAATTTTCAAAGTCTCACGTGGCTCTACAGGGTTAGTTTCCAAACTCTGTCTGAAATTTTTTATTACTCTTGTTCTATATTCACATATTCTAGCCTTTCTTTTACTTATAGATTCATACTAAGTAATTTCTAAAGAATTATTTTATTTAACTTTATTTATCCATTTATTATTTTAATTCAACCAGAGAGAAAGAGAGTGAGAGAAAGAATAATAAATGGATAAAGTTAAATAAAATAATTCTTTAGAAAAAGAATACTTAATATGAATCTATAAGTAAAAGAAAGGCTTTGCACATTCTGTTAGAGAGAAACCTGGCTTTTGGGACTGCTTATATCTTAGGATTTTAGCTTCACTTCCTTTTAGTTAGTGGTTTATTTAGTGTTTATGTTTCTTGTTTAACTTAATCTGAATCTATTTACGTGTATTGTTTATGTCTTAAAGCCTGACTGAAGTAAACTCTACCAAGAACAGGGAAATTAGGATAGGTTTGAAGGAAAAGATGACAGAGTTTTACACAGCTGGGTAGAATGTCAAAACAGGGAACCAGCAGTTAGCGTAATGGCTATGTCACTGGACTCCCACGTAGTTGACCGCGGTTCGCGTCTCGGACCCGGTGGCTTACAACTCACGCCGGGCACGTGTGCGTGCGTGCCCAAGATCCCGAGAGGAGAATGGAGGAGAAGGGATTGCGGCGTGACCATGCCCCCTGGGGGGTGATTTCTTGCTTTCTGTCTCTATGTCTCTCTCTGTCTGTCTGGCGAGCGCACGCGCCCTATAGCGAAAAACCTCTCAAAAAAAAAAAAAAAAAAAAAGAAAAAAGAAAAAAAAAAAAGAATGTCAAAACAGATGGATCTTTAAGAACCAGGAGGTAGCAATCGATGGCTGGAGCACTGCATAGTAGAGAAACTACTGATCTCAAATTTTTCAATTTAGTCTGGAGCCTGTGTGGAGTTTCTGACTTCCTTTTTTACAAGTAAAAGATGTATTTGAGATTCTTACATGAGGATAAATAGTGATATTCTCTCAGAAATCTTGTAATGGCCTCTTGAGAGAGAAGAAGCATTTGTATAACAGAGGTATACATCATGATTTTCAAAAGGATTTTCTGAGTTTTATACACTCCTTTTTATACACTGAAATAAATATGTTTACCCAGGAGTCCAAGTTATACTTCGCTATAAGTGTCTACATATCCTGTCAGATCAAAACCACTTAATAATAATGTAGGAAGTATGTGGGCTTTGAGAAGAACCAGATTTTTATTACTGCTTTTAAGATCTACTCAGTTTGAAGTTGTTACATGAGGTGGTGAATGAAATGTCCCAATTGGGGATTCTTGTTCTATTGTTAGACACTCATTGTTTCTCCATCTGTAGAAGAGAACTAGTAATTGCTACTACTTAGTACCCTGAATGAGTGTAGGGATTAATGAGTCACATAGAAGAAGCAAAATGGAAAGTCTGAAAGAGGCAATTTACTCCAGTAAAGTGATTACCCATTTCATGTTAAATGTGCATTTTTAGAGAACCAGTTCGTCTGGGAGCCTTCCGCAGTAACTCGAATCCAGCTTTCCTTTAGGTTTTCGTCAGAGGCCTGATTAGTCATGACTTTTGAGGTCACTAAGCATAACGACAACAACAAAAAACTGAAGATTCATGAAACCCAAATAGAAAATGTTTAAAAACGATAAAGCATTTATAGTTTATTTAACATATGATTTTACTACCTTTCTTTTACTTCCACAAATAAAGATAATTGTAGAAAACCATGATTAGTACTAAACGCTGGTTACTGAGAGCATTACTTTTTTTTTTTTTTTTTAATTGTGACAAAAGGACCAACCACAGTGGCACATATTGGCAGGACCCCGGTGCTTGCTCCACAGGCTGAGACCACATGGAAGGCTCCCTGTTCTCCTCCCAGGATCTTGGGCATGCACACATATACACCCAGCGTGATTTTTCCTAGAGTAACCTAAAAACTGGGTGTAGAGGCACATGCCCGTAGTCTCAAGTACTCATGTGGCTGAGTCAGGAGGACCATGATAGAGCAAGACTCTGCCTTAACAAAGAAAAACTAGTGACATAAGACTTCCATGGACAAAGACCCTTCTCTAGTTCTCCACTTTTCTTCTAATGACCACTTCTTTTCCCAGAAAGAGGCTCTGGGTCCTTTTTTGTGTGTACAATGAATATCGTTCAGGGGTAACAAACTGTGTCTACAAAACTGATTATGGAGAGACAGTCTCCATTTTCTAAACAGACTTTGTAGCCATAATTAAAGGAATGTCAAAGCTACTTAGCAGGAAGATTGAGCTCTCAGAGACCACCTGTGGTTTTGGTAGTACAACAGTTCATGGAAAATACCTGCTTTCCATTATCCACGGCAGTGAGGAAAAACATAAAAAGTTCAATCCAGTCTTAGACATTTTGCTGAGATGATGATCTGCACAATCTTCTTGTATTATTTCATCATTACAAAACTGAGCCACTGTTTCTAGAGTTGGAGAAGGAGTTGGAGAAAACAGCAAAAATTATCTGGAAACTACGAGACATCACAGAGGAGCTAGTAAGACCATATTTACCAGGGTGCTCTGGGCAGCAAATAACTGAGTATGTGGCAGTGCCTTAAACGAACTACAAGCAGATACTTAACTATCTCGCGTAATCTTGGTTTTAAACAAGAAGTCTGGAGATTCGAGATTCCAGAATTAGTTCACTAGCTCAGTAGATTTATTCAACTTTTTCACTTTGCAATTCTCGGTATATTGCCATCTTCCCTCCTGCCTGGAGTCTCGCTGCTCCAGCTTCAAGCATTAAGTCCCCTCAGTGGAATAGCTCATGTGAGAAGGAAGGGGACAGGCAGAGGAAAAGAGCTCAATCTGAGAGAGATTTAAATTCTTTTGATAAACTATTCCTTATTAGTTATATAACTGTATTCACTCATTTACTCATTCTTCAACAAATATTTATTTATTTATGTATTTTGAAGAGGTTTTTGTCATAGGGTGTGTGCGCTAACCAGACAGAGACAGAGAGACAGAAAGCAAGAAATCACCTTCACCCCCAGGGGGGATGGCCATGCCACAATCCCTTCTCCTCCATTCTCCTCTCGGGGTCTTGGGAACACACGCTCACGCTCCTGGCATGAGTTTTGAGCCACCGGGTCCAGGACATGAACTACGGTCGACACCATGGGAGTCCAGCAACATAGCCATTACACTAACTGCTGGTCCCAACAAATATTTATTGATTGCCTACTATATCGCTGCTATTAGGTGCTACCTGTAAAATGGTGAACGAAATATTGGTAAACACATTTCCTATATTTACACAGTTAATTTGGGTGAACAAAATATAAACAAATTAAATATCCTTTAAAGATATTGAAAACTGCTTTTATCTGAAAAAATAACATGATTAGATCATTGTTTTAGGTCCATTAATCTGGAAATATAACTAAGTTGAAGGTGATGAGAAAATAACAAAATGTCTAAATTAGTGAATTAATACAAAAGAAAAATGAGAAAGAAGGTTCTGATATTCATCTATTGCCTCAAGATTTGTATACATTATTTCATTTGTGTTTTAAAGTATTGTCAAATGAGGGGTTGGGATTCAAACTAATTAAGTGATGTTAAGATTTTAATTAAGCTATATGAGATATCCTCTAGATAGTTTCTTTAGAGTGGGACATCAAGTCTTTTGCCTAATTCTGTTACATTTTCTGTATTTCATGGTGTCACTCATATTCTTTGTGGTTACTGACATGTCAGTTCAATTAGACAGCTGAAGTCACGGACAAATTTACCAAGAATATTTTCTCATTGTAAATTGGTGAAATTTATTCTGTCCATTTTTCTGAAAAGTAAAATGGCCTCTTCCCTCGCCTATTTATTTTTCTTCTCTCTTGTGCCTCTTAAACTTGGAGCTTCAGCTTCCCTGACTCCCTTAATGAGAACATTACCCCAAGCAAGAACAGTAATAACATTATATTTTGCAGATATCAACCTATCCCATAGAAATTCTGCTACCAATTAGGTAATCAAAATCAGACATCTCCATGTCTGCATTGGTTACACTTTCTGTTCTTTCCTTTCCTCCTAAACCCAACAGCCTCTGTTATATTGCTTAATGTTGGACTTTGCATATCTTTTGCTAGAATGAACTATTTTGCATTTTTTTCATTTTATCGAGGTTGGGAGTGAGCTGAAGGAAAATGGAAAAAAAGTATAATGGGGGGATAAATGTCACCTCATGACTTCAGGATTTTAAGAAATATTCACACTATCTTTCTTAATGAGATAATTTCCTCTCTTTTGAGAAACAGAAAATAAATCTCAGGCTATACTGAGTCCTTCCTTCCCTTTCTCTTACCTCATTTTCCATTTATTTATAAATGCATTTTAGAGTATTTTTCTGAAGCCAAAGCCTGAAGAAGAAGTGAAGAACTAGTTTAAGAGCCATCAGTTCATGCTGACATCTGCCAAGATGGGTTTGGTCTTTGAATACATTCAGGTCATGGCTACATTTTCTTTGGTCTGACCAGAATAACATTTTCCTGTTTCTGACTTTCTATTTTACGCACAGAAGCATCCTTTCTAGATACAGTCTGCACTTACTTGTTTTATGCCTACGCTAGCAAGGAAAATTATAGGGTCTCTATTCAGGAGGAAGAAACATTCTTCCTGAAATTTCTTCTAGTCCTGGACTGCCAAATAGATCTGGGGGTTTTATCATGACCATCATGTCTTTAGATCTTAGAATCTCAAGGCCAGTTGGGATTGTGGAGGGTGGTAGAATGAGTGAAGGCCATACTAGAACCTTTTTCTCAGCATACAGATAATATCCGTGTTCTTGCCATACTCTCCTCAGTGTACATCTACACTGGGGTTTGAAAAGCTGACTCTAATGCATGATATATTGTATTATCGGAAAAGTCATGACATACTTTTTCTAAACAAAAATGTATCATGACTTTTCTGAAGACCCAGAATTTTTCTGAGGAGCTTATTTATTATATAAATTTTATTTGTTTACTTTTTTTTTTTGGAGAGGTTTTCGCTATAGGGCGCATGCGCTCACCAGACAGACAGAGAGAGACATAGAGACAGAAAGCGAGAAATCTCCGCCCGGGGGGATGGTCACGCCGCAATCCCTTCTCCTCCATTCTCCTCTCGGGATCTTGGGCACGCATGCACACGCGCCCGGAGTGAGTTTTAAGCCACCGGGTCCAGGACGCAAACCACGGTCGACTACGTGGGAGTCCAGAGACATAGCCATTACGCTAACTGCTGGTTCCCATTTATTTACTTATTGAATTAAGTCTATTGATGCTTCAAACCCCAGTTGTAAAAACTAAGATCTAAAACTAAGATCTAAAAAACTAAGTTGTAAAAACTAAGACCAGCAGATGGCATAGCGGTTAAGTCACTGGACTCCCACATTGCTGACCACAGTTTGAATCCTGGACCCAGTGGCTTGAAACTCATGCTGTGTACCTGTGCATGTATACCCAAGATCCCAGGAGGAGAAAGAAAGAGAAGCAATTGCAGTGTGGCCATTCTCCCCAGGGGTGATTTCTCACTTTCGCTCTCACTGTCTCTGTCTCTCTCTCTCTCTCTCTGCCAAAAGCATGCACCCTAAGGCAAAAACCTCTACAAAAACAAACAAACAAACAAAAACAAAACTAAGATCTGCTGCAACGGGTATGGTAAACAGAGGCTAACAACATTAGTGAGAGATAGAACGGTATTGTGTTTAAGACCAGCTATGCTTCGGTTGAAATCCTAGTTACTTGATTGAATAGTTGTGCATGGTTACAAAAGCTACTTAACATCCTGTGCCAAAGATCACTCAGTAGTCACCCTATTTCACAGGCTTGTTGGACGGATTACATCAGACTGTAAAGGATCTTATGATACTTCTCATTTCACAATAAGCTATCAAGTATTAGACATTACTTTGCTAATGTATCATCTTTAGATGGAATAAAGCAAGCCATTTGGTGCATATTTCTTGCTAGGTACTTCTATGTACTTTATTACAGTCAATGGGAACAATCCTGAAGTTATGGTAGGTAATAGTATTTTATTGAACATTGGGAAAGTGAGTCGAAGAGTTTATGGAATTTGTTAAAGTTAGCAATACGGTTAGACATTTGAATTCAGACTTTAGGATGCCAAAACTCAAAACCACCCTTTGACTTATATCCAATTGCCAACCTCATTAACCAGCTGAGGAATCTTAGACATAGATTGTTTAGGAAACTTCCCCAAAGACACATAGCCAGCAAAACAACCAACCTGTGTTCAATTAAGATGCTTCTGATTAAAAGTTACATAGCTTAAAATAAAATCTGTCATGTGGCTTAAAACTAGCATGACCAATAAAGAAAATATAGTATCACAAGGAACGGCAAGTCCCAAAGTAGGGTATCATAGAGGTCAGTTAATTGAGGGACACAATAACATTGTCAGTGGAACTTCTCTGGGTTACTCTCTTCCATATTCATCAAACCAGCTAATCCCATCACGGCTGCAAGAAGGTTGATTCAAGCTTTGCATCTCCTTAATGTCAAGGCTAGGAAGAGCATCTCTGTATCATGCTTCTTTTTAAGAGAAAAAGACTTTCCCCCCAAATGATGTTCTCATGATGCATGACCAGAATTGAATGGCATATACATTCCTAAAGAACAGATGATAAGGTAAACAAAATGATTTTGGCTTAGGTAGACTCCTAAAGATTTTTCCCTTAGAGACAAAAAAAGAGTATTCACTACTGAGTAAACAATCAAAGAGTGTTTGCCTTAAATTAGATTGAACCCAGCAGTCGGAGTCACCATCATAGTTGCAATTACACCAGTTGTTTTGTTACATGATAATGCAGATTGAGTCATCCCTAAAACCACCTTCAGATTGAGGAATTCACTAGGATTTACAAAATTGAAATAGCCCATCATACTCACATTAAGGTTTATTACAGTGAAATAACACAGTAAAAGAAGAAAAAGCACACGTGAAGCAGAGGCCAGGAAATGAAAGATGCAACATTCCAGTGTCTGCTTCTAGTGGAGACATGTAGGCAGTGTTGTGTGAGAACACATTGGAATGCTGCCAACCAGACAAGCCTGAACTTTGGAGTCCAGGATTCTGTTTGGAGTCAGCCTTGTAGACATGACTGACCACCTTTGTTGCTGATCTTAGTCTCTAGCTTCCCCAGAGGGGTACTGTGATACTATGTGGCTGATTCCATACACCCAAGGACCCCATCATTAAGCACATGGAAGAATAGACTATCTGGTATATCCCTGAACTCTCAGATAAACAACGATACACTTATCAAGTAGGACATTCCAAGGACTTAGAGGTTATCTTCTGTAATAGGAGCAAACCAAGGATCAAACTTTTAATATGCATGAGAGAAACAAGGTAGACTTGTTGAGTCAGTCCCTTATTGCACTGGTAATAATGCCAGATAAAAATTACTTATAGATATTTTAAACAAGGGCATGCTTATTCATCTTCCTGTTTCATACTGAATCATCTTGAAATGGAATGATTCAACTCTGTATATTTTACATAGTTTTGAATAAATACATCAGGTTTCTTCTCTCTTGCTGTGATCATCACAGCATGGTATTTAAAAATGTGTAGATGGTTACAAGCTATGAATCAAGTGGATACTTGAGAACTAATATCTGATTATAAAGCAATGCATATAGAGTTTCTGGAAGGATAGTGAATATTTTGCATGGCATTTTAATCTTAATTTAAGGGTACTTGAAAGTCTTCAGATTTATACACAATATTTTCGTGCCTAAAGTTTAGAAAATATATTCCATTAACGTTTATTTTTTAAATTTAGAATCATTCTAAATCTTTTAGAAATTAAGAATTTTAAGTAACTGAAATGAAATCGGATTTCCATGCTCTCTTAATAAGGTAAGTTCTGGGACCACCAGTTTGCATAATGGCTATGTCGCTGGACTCCCATGTAGTGGACCATGGTTTGAGTCCCAGACTCGCTCCTTAAACTAACGCTGGGCATGTGTGCGTGTGTGCCCAAGATCCTGAGACAAGAACGGAGGAGAAAGGATTGCAGCGTAGCCATCCCCCCTGGAGGGTGACTTCTCACTTTCTACTCTCTCTGTCTGTCTCTGTCTTTCTGGCCAGTGCATGCACCCTATAACAAAAACCTCTCCAAAAAATAAAAAAACAAGATAAGTTCCATGGTGGCTTTGTACCACCAATACAATCCTGTGCTACATCTTGAATCCCTTGCGTATATCTTTGACTTCTGAAGAACAGAGTTGTATTTACATATGTCCGATTTTATTTGTATCATGCCAGGGGGAGCTGGCTTTCATTCACTGTCAAGTCTCACCTAGTTTACAAACTTGTCATTCTGAAAGAAAATATGCACTCCCAATGATGCCTCTTTACACACTGTGTTTCTGGGTCTTCACCTCCTGGACCTCTGGGCTTTGTATTATGGACATATTTTAGGTGGTTCTTTTTCTCTGTTTTTGCAATTTATATTGTACTCCAAATGGACATTGCAAGTTGTGTTTTGTTTGAGTTTTATGAGGAAAAGTGTGTTCACGATGTATTATGTTCAGAGAGTTATTATCTGTCACTTCTGCAGCAATAGAAAATTAGAGGGAAAATCTAAAAGAGTGAAATCAACAACTGAAATAAATCAGTTGCAGTGAGATACAGAATTTAAGACTAGAAGTACCAGTTAATAGGCTATTCATTAAGGAAAGATATTGCTCAACTTTGAAAGTACACACTTTTCAAAGTGTATTTCATTTTCTTTTTAAAGCAGAATTTTTTTGATGAGAAATAATCATTCTAATTTTAAAACTTCTCATTTATTTCATCATCCACCCTTCTCAGGGAGCTTCTTTCTAAAGCAGGATGACTAACCAGAAGCTTAATCTCTAAAGGAGGAGTGACATTGGACAAAGCTCTCTTTGTACCTGAAAAGGGAAAGCAAATGGACATGGACAGAAGTGAAACAAAACAAATGCCATGTTAGGACATGGGTGCTGTCATCTTTTAAGTGAAAATCTTTTCCACATATGAATATTATTAATGAATGAGTCGTTCAGGTTACAGTCATTTTGATTAGTTTTTTCTTAAATTTGTTTAAGAAAGTATTTCAGAAAAGTTACTATTACAAGGAGGCAGTAGGGTCAGAATTACCTTTATTTAAGTATTTTTTTGAAATAAAAAAGAGCCAGGCAATCCACTTGGCTCTAAGCAGTATTTATCTCCAATCTCATTACAGGGTAAGATTTCATCATGGCAGTTTAATGAGATATAGCTAAGAGATTTTTGTTGTTCCCATTAAAAAATGATCTCCTGGGGCAGGTAGATAGCATAGTGGTTAAGTGCTGGACTCCTACATGGCCGAGTGCAGTTTGAGTCCTGGACCTAGTGGCTTGCTTTCTCACTTTCCCTCTCTCTCTACCGCTTCTGGTTAGTCATCCTGCTTTAAGAAAGAAGCTCCCTGGGACTGGCAGTTAGCGTAATGGCTATGTCGCTGGACTCCCACGTAGTCGACCGTGATTCAAGTCCCGGACCTGTTGGCTTAAACTCACGCCAGGCGCGTGTGCGTGCGTGCCCAAGATCCCGAGAGGAAAATGGAGGAGAAGGGATTGCGGTGTGGCCTATCCCCTGGGGGGGTAATTTCTCGCTTTCTATCTCTCTGTCTCTCTCTGTCTGTCTGTCTGGTGAGCACACGAAAAGCCTCTCAAAAAAAAAAAAAAAAAAAGAAAAAAGCTCCCTGAGAAGGGTGGATGATGAAATAAATGAGAAGTTTTAAAATTAGAATGATTATTTCTCAAATTAAAAATGAACAATAATACATAGAATTAAATAAAAAATTCTTTAAAAATATGACTTCCTACAAATTGGAATACCCCAGGAGTACTCTTTATTATTTTTGTTTCAATAGCTCTATGAGAGTAAGTGGGCCTGAGGTGATCAGGAGTCAGGGATGTAGGTAGAAGGAGGAGAGACTTCTAAGTGATGAGATGGAAGGATGCCCCCTAATGAGTACATTTGACCTAATTTTATTATGGAAGGTGTTCCATATCAAAATGGTTACAGCCATACAGTGAAAGACTAGCACTAGCACTGTAACTTTAAAACAATTATTACCTCAATACTTTTGTTTTGGAAATACTTTGAATTAAAAAAAATTGTGATTATTTTTCCCCACTGAGAATTTTAAAAAAGATACTTGCTCAGTTTTTTTTCCTGGTAATTATAACAGCAACAATAAGAAAATGTGAATAAAAAACAGTTACTTTCTTATATAAATAAGGGGAACTGAATGGTGAATTTACTCACGGTTATGGAATCAGTATTCCGTATCTGGGTGTATGGTTTGTAACTCGAGTGCTGTTGAACTACAGTTTGGTAGTGAAGAGAGAGGAAGCTCTCCTTGAGGGTTTTCTTTGTTAGTTTAACGTACACAAAGTCAGATTATCTTGGGAACCAGCAGTTAGCGTAATGGCTATGTCGCTGGGTTCCCACGTAGTCGACCACAGTTCGCGTCCCGGACCCGGTGGCTTGGAACTCACGCCGAGCGCATGTGCGTGCGTGCCCAAGATCCCGAGAGGAGATTGGAGGAGAAGGGATTGTGGCGTGACCATGCCCCCGGGTAGTGATTTCTCACTTTGTGTCTCTATGTCTCTCTGTCTGTCTGGCAAGCGCATGCGCCCTATAGCGAAAACCTCTCCAAAAAAAAAAAAAAAAAGTCAGATTATCTTTGGGCCAGGGGAAAATTCAAGTTTTTAAAATAGATTAAGTATTTCAAGTCACTGGTCTACCTCTTAGTGCCTAGCATAGAAATAGCCCAACTTACTTCAAGATAAATCCTTTCAGAGCACTTCATTTAATCAAATGCTATACTCATAACATTTTCCTAGGACTGTTACATTTCCTGCCTCCTTTTGATGACTTCAGACTTTCATTTTCTCACGTGAACTGAACTTGCTAATATCACCAATGCTTTCTAATACTGCCAAACCGATAGACCTTCTCTAATCTTTTGTGTATTTGCTTTCATCGTTCCATACTGCTTGCAACCCTTTCTCTCAAAAACTTGCCTTATCTGGGCTTTCCTATGCTGCACACCCCTGTCTGCCTGCTCCTTGTCAACCTCTTTGCTGTTTTATTGGTGTATTCAGACATCAGAATGTTTTCACTACTGCATACCCAGCCATGAGCTGGCAAATCCGTAATCAGCTCACATTCATTGTTGTCCTCCTGTGCACGAGTTCTGTACAGATTTTGAAAGGAAAGAAGAAGACCAAAACAATCTTGTGACCACAGGTTTTTACATTATAAAGGGAAGAGTCCAGAATAAACCAGTGATATTATTTCTGTTAGTTAAGTGCTATCAAGAAAGTAAAATAAACCAAAAAAAGGTAGAGAACGTAAGGAAAAGATGCCAGTTTAGTAAGGCTAGTGTGATCAGGAAAGGCAACTTTACCAGTGATATTTGAACTTATAATTGTTGGCTGAGAAAAAGGTAGGAATATGAAGATGTGGCTGAAAAGTATTTCAGACAGAAGGAACAGCACATGCAAAGAAGCATGGTTGGGATTGTCCAAAGGTAAGACAGAGTGTTTGGATCCTGTTTTACTAATACATCATATCAATGATTTCCATGGTATTAAATCTCATCTATCCGATAATGAATACCAGGTTTCTGTAATATATCACTTTTCTGTGATCTAGATTCAAATACCCAACAGACTTGGCATGTCCACTTGGTTGCCTATTGGTGTCTGGAATTTAAGAGTTCATAAATGGAAGGTTTCCTCTTCTATTTTAGTCTGTTCTATTGCATATGCTACCATGGTAAATGGTACCATCCTTCATTTAGTTCCTTCAGACAGCTAACTTTATTTCCCTCAATTCTTGTGACTAAACCAATCAGAAATCTTTTACATTTTCTTTCCAACAAAATAAAAATTTGTTAGCTGCTCTCCAACTCCCAGACAGCATGCCAAAATACCAGTGTCTTTTATCTGAACTACTTTGACAATCTGTATTTCCATTTAACTTTCTCCAATCCAATTCTCTTGAATTAACTAGAGTGAAGTATTTAACATATGGATTAGAATTTCTCATCTGAGAATCTGTATTATTTTCCCCTTGGTTCCTACTCCTCTCATTTTTCATGGCATGGGCAACTTGGTCTTTTCATGGTTCTTTCAAGTCCCTGATCTCCCTCCCTCCATTCTTCTTTCCTTCATTTATTCAATTTATTTTTTTTACATTCAATCTCTGTGTATTATTATAGCATACTAAATGAATTTTTCTGTCCTGAGTATGCTGTATATTGGTTCAATAGAAAATATTACCATATATATTATCAACAGATAATTTTGCATTTTTGTGTCCCTCAAATGTTTTTCTTTTTTCTTTCTCCCCTAAATTCCCTCCCTCTTATCCTCCCCCTTTCCCTACTTCCTGCCACCCAGTCTCTGCCATCCACTGTTGCTCTCCATGCCTTTATACCTTCCAATCTTTCAGTTTCTGCCATAGACTACAGACATTCTGTATATACAGAGTGGGCACATACATTGCCTTTCTTTCATTTTCTGACTTGCTTTGCTTAGCAGTAAATCTTCCATATTTGTCCCCTTTCTATCAAATGCCAAGGTCTCATTGATTTCTATGCCTTAGTAATATTCCATAGTGTTTATGTGCCACACTTTTTCAATCCATTCATCTGTTCATGGACATTTGAGTTGGTTCCATGTCTTAGCAATTGTGAGTAACGTCACAGTAAACATGGATGTCCAAGAGTTTTTCTGACTCAGTACATTCTATCCTTTGAATACATACGCAGGAGTGGAATTGATTGATCATATAGTAGTCCTATTTGTAGGGCTTTGAGGAATCTCCATATTGTTCTTCACTGTGGCTTTACTAATTTACATTCCCACCAACAGTGTAGAAGTGTTCCCTTTCCTCAACAGCCTTGCCAGAACTTACCATTTTTATTTTTTAATCTTAGTCATTCTCATTGAGGTTAGGTGGTATCTCATTGTGGTTTTGATTTGCATTTCTCTTGTGATGAGGAATACTAAGGATTATTTTTTGTGTGCTTTTTGGCCATTCATATGTCTTCCTTGAAGAGATATCTATTCAGTTCATTTGCCCATTTTTTTTAATTGGGTTGATCACTGTTTTGGGGTAAGCTGCTTGAGTTCCCTGTATATTCTGGTTATCAGTTCCTTATCTGAGGCATAGTTTGCAAATATATTCTCTCATCCCAGGGTTTGTCAGTTCACCCTAAATACTGTTTCTTTTTCTGTGCAGAAACTTTTTAACACTTGTCTATTTCTGGGATTATTGCCTGTTTTATTTAAGAAGTCTTTGTCTACTGCAATGTCTCCAAGAGTTTCCTCTATGTTTTCCACAAGTAGTTTTATAGTTTGAGGTCTTAGGTTTAGCTCTTTGATCCATTTTGAGTTGATTTCATTTTAGTGGTGAGAGATAGGGGTCTAGTTTCATCTTTCTGCCAATTCTACTCAAATTAATCTACATATTTAATGCAGTGCCAATCAAATTATCAGAGACATTCTTCACAGAGTTAGAAAAAAATAATCATAAAATGTCTGGAATCATAAAAGACCCTGTATATCTAATCTTGTTTCTTTCTGAAGGCTTGACTTTTGTTGTTTACTTGGCAATATAATTATTATAATATTCATGCTTACCTTAACTAATTATTACTCACCTTTTGTTTTCAGTTTCAATATCATTTACCTTTAGACTCCAACCCTGACCCCCATCCTAAATCTGACATTTCCTCCACCTAATGTTCCTCTCTTGAATAGTATTCTGTTCTATTCTTCACAGCATCTGTCCCAATTTGTAACAATGAGCATTTATTTGAGTTTTTGTTGTTTAGTATTTCGTCTGTGAGATCTACTTGTTAAACCCTGGGAAGACTGACACCTCCCAGTAGCTAATATAGAGCTTCTTTGTACTGGGTGTTCAATCAATATTTTGTAGAGTAGATGTTGAAAATACTAAATGAAACTGGCTACAATTAACTAGCTCTTTTTATTTACAAGTGTTACTTCCATGGTGATTTTGATCACTCTAACATACAAAAATAATTATTTGATTTTTTGTTTCTTGTGAATAAAAAAATGTAGAGTCTGTTAAAGAAAATATGCTAACACGTCTTGGTAGCTTTACAAAATACTACAATGACACAATAAGAAACAAACACAAATACTAAAAAAAAATATTTCAAGTTCATTTACTTCTAAGTGGAAAGGTATGATTTCCTCTATGACCAGTTTTATTTGAATTATAAGACACTAAACCCTGTGCTTTTGAATGACAATTCCAAAGTTTTATCTGTTAGCTTTTGTTGTACAAAATATTGAGTCATTGGAAAAGTCATGAGTATTTTTATATGTTTTTCTGTGCAAAATGCATCATGACTTTTCCAACAACCCAATAGTATAAATCGGCCTTATCAGATGCTATATTCTCTATTAGAAGACCATGAATAAGGCATATCCTGTAAGACATCTGTAAGGCCCTGGAAATTATTCTAAATCCAGTCCAGGGCCCTTAAATGTGCGATAGGAGATGAGAAGAAAAATGAGAGACTTGTGCTTCAGGTCAGCCAGCGTTCTCTCCAGTGATGACCAGTTTGCATGTATGGAGCCAGCAGAGGGTATAGAGACTCCTGTTTTTGGTGCTCCTTTGTACATTCAAGTGAACATGTCAGAGCATGGTATGGAATTGCACAGTGATGAGGAGAATTCTCAAGACTTTGTAACATTGCCAGTGCCATTAATTTTGTTGAAATTATTTACACTGAGTTTACACTACTGTATTCTTTTTTTTTTTGGAGAGGTTTTTGCTATAGGGTGTGTGCGCTCGCCAGGCAGACAGAGAGAAACATAGAGACAGAAAGCGAGAAATCACCCCCCAGAGAGAATGGTCATGCCGCAATCCCTTCTCCTCCATTCTCCTCTCGGGATCTTGGGCACGCACGCACATGCGCCCGGCGTGAGTTTTAAGCCACCGGGTCCAGGACGCGAACCGCGGTCGACTACGTGGGAGTCCAGCGACATAGCCATTACACTAACTGCTGGTTCCCATACACTACTATATTCTTTATCATAATTTTGTTTGACTAGTAAATAAACATCTTGGTTTAATGAAAAATAAATAAAGAAAATATTCCCTCTTTGAGTGTTTACCGCCATAGCGATGAATCAGTTGGAAACGTAATTCCAGTTGGCCCTCCATCTCAGTGGAGTCCACATCTTGGAGTTCCATGGATTCAACCAACATTAGATTTAAATATTCAGAAAAGAAATACAACAATGAAAAGTAATGCAAATTTAGGGGCCAGCAGGTGGCATGGTGGTTGAGGCACTGGACTCCCACATGGTCAACCACAGTTCAAGTCCTGGACTTGGCACCTTGATTTCTCATTATTTTTTTCTCTCTCTGGTGAGCACATGTGACCTTTAGTAAATTTAAAAATAGTAATAATGAAATTAAATTAAATGAATCATTCTTATAAAAATAACAAGTTTTAAAAATAATTCAAGCTATATACATAGTGTTTACATGGCATTAGATCTTATACATGATCTAGAGATAATTTAAAGCATGAGGGAGGATGAGTATAGGTTACATGCAAATACTATGCTATGTTGTATAAGGGACATGAGCAGGTACAGATCTCTGAGATCTGGAACTTATACACCATGGATATTAAGGGACAACTGTATTAACATTAGAGCCCTTATTAAAAAAATATCTATTTGTTTTTCTCTTTGGTAGTCAAACAGTCTAGGGGAGGCAAAATTAAAGAAAATAAAATGAAAAACAAAGATTCATAGAGAATTTCATGTATTCAAAATTACCTGAATCATAGGATCCCTGCAGGTAGAAGTAGTTAGAATAATACTTGAAGTACTGAAGAAGGTTGTGAATGCCAGCTGAAGAGACTTCATTTGTCGTGCAATTGAGACCATTATTGTTTTTCTAAATTATTTAGTAATATGTTTCAGGAAATACCACTAGAAGCTAAAAATATATATTTAAAAAATAAATGGCCATCAACTCAGAGGGTTGACTCCAGACCATGACAGTAGAATTAGAGATAGGAAACCATGAGTAACATTGATATTTGGATCTAAAAATTATGATAGTAGGCATTTGACTACCAGTGTTCTATAAGTCAGAATATTAAAGTAACTAGCAAAAAGAGAGCAGGATTGACAGAAATGTCTGGCATTGTAATAAAATAGATACTTGAGAAATCTAGCCCTTAGCTCCCACAGGACTGCAAGTTCTGCAAATCCAGTTTGTGGAATATTAATATGAAAGCAAACCATTACATATAAAAGCAATGTGTTTTGACAACTTACTTGTGTATAAACTATCCCTTTGAAAACTGTAATGTTGCATTGCTAAGAATATATCAACCAGGGCCACCCCATATTGTAACAGGGCAGCTAGAGCCCACATAGTTGACCAAGTGGTTCAAATATCAGACCTGGTGGCATGAAGAACATGCTAGGCAATGTGCATGCAGGCCCCAAGGCCCCAAATCCTAGAAGTGGGGAGAAATGGAGACAATGGGATTATGGAATGACCATCCTCCATAAGAGGAGTGCTTTCTTGCTTTCCTTTTCTCTCTGTGTATCTTTACTGTGATTGGATATACTTTCTGGCACTATTTTTTTTTTTTAATTACTATGTAATCCAAATATCAACAGTTCTTATTTTATCTAGTCCATGAAGCATATAAATTGGGTTTTTGTTGTTGCTTTCATTATTGTGAGATTAAAAACAATTACTGCTAGATACAGGGCAAATATTCTGAAATCACAGAGAAACGTACCCAAAATTTTGTTACATATGTAAAAATGTTCCATGTCATGCTGCTCCATGTAATTTATTTCATATGGAAAACATGAACAATGTCCTCATTGATCTCATCATCTATACTTAGGTTATTTGGGTTTATTAAAAAAATTTCATTCTTTCTTTATTCCATGAATGAGAGAGACAGAGAGGGAGAAAGCACCCGTAATCTTGACACTGCAATATAACTCAACCCTAGTCAGCCCCACATCAGGGGAATGCAGGTGTCGAGTGAACTCAGGGAGGTCTTCATATCTGAATCTGGAACGTTCTAATAGCATCAGCCACACAAAGTATTTCACTGCTGCACCATTGTCTGTCTCCAAATGATTGGTTTTTAAGAAAAGAGTAACAGGGGTAAGAGTCATCCTTGCCAAAATAAAAACCTCTTGCAAATCCAAAAGGGAAAATGCTTTAAAAAGTAAATAATTGCTTTTCATTTCATGGAGGAAATAATTGAG
Organism: Tupaia tana; assembly: GCA_026018925.1. Classification (NCBI taxonomy): domain Eukaryota; kingdom Metazoa; phylum Chordata; class Mammalia; order Scandentia; family Tupaiidae; genus Tupaia; species Tupaia tana. The sequence continues at coordinate 185,863,548 of JAKSZU010000002.1, forward strand.
TCGATTAAATGTTGAAGGGAAAAAAAATGTCAAAGTTGACTTATTTCAAACTGAATACAGCAGAGAAGTTTGAAGTCTACAGTATTCCCCAAACACATATCCAAGAATGGGTTGTCACTCATCTAAAGGTCATCAATAGAGTGGGGATATCGCTACTAGGGAATTTCAACCAGAATATATTCTGTGTAACAACTCTCCTGATTATTATGCAACTAAAAACATATGTCACCTCTCCGAAGGCCTAACTGATTAGAGTTTGTCTCAAAATTGGCTCAAGTGAAACATGTGTACATATCTCTAAAGAAATAAATATCAACGAGAAAAATATGCAGTAATAATAAATCATAAGAACCATCACACTGATAAGTATGAATTCATTTAAGTAACTCTGTTTGGGGTTATTCATTTCAAAGAGAAACCAAAATTTAACAATTAAATGACACCTTCTGTGGAAATTTAACATTCAAGTCAATTCATAGCTCTGATTCTCTAAAGGTAAATTATGTCTTCATATGGAAAGACTGAATCTTTTTCTTTTAATTTTTTAACTAAAAGAAAATTGCCACCAGATGGTTTGAACTAGAGCCTCATGGTTCAAACCATATGGCTTCCCATGTGTGTGTTTGGTTGTGAATATAAATGAAAACACCTTTTAACTTACCATTTTGATGCTCAGTGTTTTTTTTTTCTTATTAAAGTTTATAAGATAAATGTGATTATTAAAACAAAGTAATTTTAATTAACCATAAATCTCTAGTTTGCAAATCCTCTAACACATAATACCTCATAAATAAAGGTTAAATAGCAGCAAAACTATAGGGAAAAGGAAGCTTGATTTTGGAGTCAACTGGATTACAACTTTGACCTTAGTTTTGTTTTCTGTAAAATGGGCTGTTTTTATAAAGAGAGATTTTTGCTATAGGGTATGTGCACTCACCAGAGAGGCAGAGAGACAGAAAACAAGAAATCATCCCCCAGGGTGGATGGCCATGCTACAATCCCTTCTCCTTTATTCTCCTTTCAGGATTTTGAGTTGCACATGCACCTGGAGAGAGTTTTAAGCCACTGGATCTGGGATGGTCAAACTGCAGTCAACTACATGGGTGTCTAGCAAAGTAACCATTAAGACATTATACCAAATTTATCTGCTGGTCCCAAAATGTGCTTAATATTAATACCTCACAGAATGACCATATTGACTAAATTTAAAAACATATGTAGGGTCAGCAGATGGCATAGTGGTTAAGGTCCTGGACTCTCACGTGGACAACCTCGGTTCAAGTCCTGAACCTGGTGACTTAAAATAATGCTGGGCACATTTTTATGTGCTCAAAATCCTGAGAAGTGAAAGAAGAAGGGATTTCAGCATGGCCATCCCCTTGTAGGTGGATGATTTCTCATTTTCCCTCTGTCCATTTCTCTCTGTTTCTCTAATAAGTGCCAGCACCTTAGAGCAAAAATCAATCTTTAAAAAGAAATGTAAATGACATTTGGAGTTTTTAGCAAAAATACATGTTTATTTTTTATCATAATCTTATTGATTACTATTCTTAGCCCTTCATTTCTGAAGATTTCATAAGCATAAATTTTATCTGTACTAATTTACTTGTCCTTAAACTCCTTTATTATAAAAGTAGTTGCTTATACTTCTTTGTTTTTAAATAAAGTTTATTTCATGAGATATATATAGAGAGAGAGAAAGAGAAAGAGAAATGAACAGACACCCTCAAGAGGATCTCATACTATGAACCTCCCTCCAATCTGCCCATTCAGGCAGGGTTATGAGCATGTGCATGTTTTCCCAGCATGTGTAAGCCAACCCAGAAACCAAACTCTAGTCATCCATATGGTTCCAATATCATGGAGTATCATGCTACCAATGCACCCCTGTAGGAGGGCCACTTATACTTCTTTTGTATCTTACATGCTTTCTTCACTGTAACATTTGGTTTAGCTGCCTGGTTTGCTCCACATGAATTAATATTAAGTTTCGATTGACTTTCTCAAGATGTGTCCTCAAAGGTCAGAGTAAGTTGATTAAGAAGCATATTCTTTTCTGCCCTATGTACTCCATCAGGCCTTACATAAATCTAGTGAGATTTTGTGCATCAATATGCCTTGAAAAAGACATTTAAATATATTTATTACTATAATTTACACATTTTAAATCAAATCCAATCTTTTACAAACTGTCTTATTTATATCTGATCAACTTGCATAATTTTACATTTTGCTTTAGTATTTAGTTAATAATGCATAATGAACCCATCTATTGAATATTTTCCGTTTTGATTTTTAACTCCAAGTTTTCGACTAAATGTAATACATTTATTAATGTGTATGGCATGTGTCATGAGATTTGAAAATATATAATTCAACGAAATTAGAGATAAGATGTTATTAAGCCCAGTAATTCCTCTCTTTTGAAACTATTTCTCTAAGAAACCGAGATCATGCCTGAAGTTAAACTGATCTCCATGACTGTTTCCAACTTTTAAGCTTCAGCTTTTGGAAGAATTAACTACCTGTGATGCAAATGTTACACGTGGTTGCTATTTATGAAGCTTATTGTTTGATTGCACATATCCTATCTGTCACCATGCTTTTTCACCTTATAACATAAGTGCCTATCTCTGTGTCAGCAAATCATCTATATCTTGTATATAATCTATCAATTTCTTTCAGTGTCCTCTGAAATTTGCAATGTATTTACACTTGTCTAATTCACCCTATGCTTTTATAGAATTTTAAGAACTCTTAACTTAGGAAGTCAGTGAATGTGGCACTATTTTTTAAAAGACCCAGAATGTTTTCATCTGACTTGCATGGAAACCTTCAAGTTCTCTCATGTGTTTCTATTACTATTTCACAGGAGAAAATAGAAAAGAGGAAATATAAGTATACTTTTTCAAGTCTTGGTGTTGTGTTTTAAACCACTTTAGGTACTGTATAATAGTGAAATAAGAATCACATGAGAGTATAGTATTTCTGGTAAAAATAATTTTGGCCATTCACATTGACAAGACTTTCTTCATTTGTCACAATAACTATTCTGCTAGAGGGAATATAGAAGACATTTACCTGATCATAATAGATAAACATTCTACATTGGAGTTTAAAATGATTAAAACTAAATTATTAAAGAGATAAATTTTAGAGTGTTAGTAGGAGGCCACTACTGATTGAAGATTTCACCCTAACACATGATACAGACTACAAAATTGATGGTACAAAATCAATGGCTGGAGAAAAATGTACTAAAGTTATCAAAATGATGAAGATATTCATATCTGTATCTCTCTCTCTCTATGAAGAGATTTATGGAACATTAACTTACTAACGTTAACCATTTTAAAATATACTCTTTTAAACACTAAATATGTATCTATAAACCATTCATATCCAGAAATTTTTCATTATACCCAACTAAGACGCTGCACATTTTAAAAAGTAACTGCACTTTTCATCTCCCCCCTAAACTCTGGCAACCACTATTCTACTTGCTTGTTTTATAAATTTAACTCCTTTTGTTTTCCACCTCTGCAAGTCCTTAGATTTAAAATTGGTCTCTTATGGACAACATATCATTTTATCCTATTGCTTATTTATTTATCAGTTCATTCTGACAATCTATGCTTTTGGGTAGGGAGTGTATTGGTTTACTTCCATAATAGAGGACCATGTATTGGATTGTTTTGACAACAGAAATTTACCTGCTCACAATTCTGGAGACTGGAATTTTTTTTTTTTTTTTTTTTTTTTTTTGGAGAGGTTTTTGCTATAGGGTGCATGTGCTCGCCAGACAGAGAGAGACAGAGAGACAGAAAGCGAGAAATCACCCCCCAAGGGGGGGATGGCCATGCCACAATCCCTTCTCCTCCATTCTCCTCTCGGGATCTTGGGCACGCACGCACATGCGCCCGGTGTGAGTTTTAAGCCACCGGGTCCGGGACACGAACCACGGTTGACTACGTGGGAGTCCAGCGACATAGCCATTACGCTAACTGCTGGTCCCAGAGACTAGAAATTTGAGATCAAGGTATTGCACTCTAGGTTTATTCTAGGACTTCTCTCCTTAACTTGTTGATGGTTGTCTTCTTGTGTCTTCATATAATCTTTCCATTGTGTGTTCATGTCCTAATCTTTTTCTTTAACTATCTTACTATTCTAAAGAGGCTCACCCAAGCTTTGTTTTTGAGGATTGACATGAGCTATTGTATTCCTCTGCCCATAATCCTTTACGGCCAGGAACCATCAGTCTACAGATCAGCAGTTTTCATCTATAGCCACACTTACCACTACCTTTCTTCCAGGCTTCAAACCTGCGATCCAAACTATGCCATTAAGATCTATCTGCACTCCAGTTCCTCGGGCTGTCCTCAGGGATGCTGGAATGTTGCCAATCAATTTCTCTCTGTTTTTCTAACCCTAGGACCACTTCCTCTCAAATGCATTGTGCATACAAGAGGAAGGGTATGAGGCTACAGAGAGTAAAATCACCATGTTTTTTTCATTTTAAAAGTGGCTTTTTCTTCATTGGGCATTTGCTTGGTTGCTGTAGATCTTTGACAGGTTTCCAGTGCACCTATGAAATTTCTTCAGTCCATTTATAATTGCTTATTTGATGTTTACATGGGAGAACGAGAGTCTGGAGGTTTTTTTTTTTTTTTTTTTTTTTTACCATGCCCTCTGTTAATGTCACTGCCTAACCTGGATTATTTCGAAATGATATTGGGAAAATTAAATATTTTGGAATAAAAAGTTCAGATTTAAATACATTCATTGTACCATCTTGCAAACTAATTTTAGATGTTATAAAAATTAAGTAAAGAAATAATAAAAATTTGTAAAAAAAAAATTGGGTTAACCAACTTGGAATTGAAAAGTACTTGCTATGAATTAAATCACTTAATTACTTATGATAACATTTGTATTAAGTGAAAGATTAGATCCATACTTTATTTCATCCTAATTTAAGAATAAAACTAAATTTTGCTGTAATTATTCTTGTTTTGTTCATATTTTTGGTCAAACACTTGAGAAATTCACTATCTACCCAGTCATATTTTTATGAGGTCCTTTAAAATATATATAAAATTTTGCATGTTTGTGTGTATGCTTTTCAGCTTCAAGTAATATAATTACCCTTTGAAATAGGCTTAAACTATAGTAAATATAGGAATTGCTCAACAGGATGCTGAGTGAAATCTAAATATGTTGATTTTCTATAACAATAATAGGGAAGCTCCAGGCACTAGAAATATCCCTTCCATTTCATCTATGGTGTTGTCTTCATCCTTGGACAATAGCAAAATGGCACTAGTAGCCCCACATTCAAAATTCAGATATGAAAGGTCTAGACTAAAAATGTTCTGGCCTCTATTAGTACACAGGAATATTTCCTAGAAGCACTTCTATGGACATCTTCTTGTATCTCTTTTAAGTAAATTGGGTCATAAGCCTTTTGTTGAGCAACTTTCCATAGGAAAAAATTGGGAATGGCCTTGATTGGATTAGACAAATGGTGTAGGGTAGAATGGATTGTCGGGACCTGAAGGACACACCATATTTTCTCAGACTTGCCACTTTCCACAACAGATAACGGAGTGTTGGTCACTTATTAAAAAATGAGTCCTTTGCTATACTACAATGGTATAGATCCCAACAAGAGGAAAAGTTCTTCATGATTTGACTTGAAATAAATCAACACACCTGAGCGAGGAGACCATGACTTTTTAGTTCTATTATAAGTGCATTAATTATTTAAAATATAAGTACTGTTTTTTTAAGATATCTCCTGTATCGATCTTAATAGATAATTATCACCTCCATTGTTGTCCATAGGGAGATTAATGCTTTCTTCTGAGAAGTAGACACATTTTTTCATAATGCTGTTTTCCCCATCATGCTACAATTGTGATGCCATGCAAGTGGTAATAATGAACAAATGAGTTTTTAATTAAATTTTGACTTTGTCAATAAAGGGGAAACTTCATAGTAAAGAAAAAATGTTTTATTCTTCCACTGGGAATGAAGTCTTTTCTTTAAGAAATGAGAATACAGATTTACTTAAATAGCTTAATCGTTCAGCTGTTTTAATTGTTAAAAAAATCACATTTTAAGTCATCATCATTAAAGGACTAAATATGCCTAGTTTAAACTTATTCTCTGGGTATTTCTTCAATGGCTGCACAGCATTTTAATAATGTTTCTTTCTATTATAGTGAGTCAAGGAGGCGTTGCATTGGTCTCTGACATGTGTCCAGATCCTGGGATTCCAGAAAATGGTAGAAGAGCAGGTTCTGACTTCAGGTAGGACATTAAGTAATGGTTTGGAAGGCATATTATTTGCTAACAGATATATAAGTTCAGCAAATGTGTTTAGCTCTTTTGTCTTTTTTATATAAAGGTAAAACTCAGTTATGCAGGTAATGTTATTTGTAGAACTCTAAAATCATTGTGCTAAAAAACTTCAGATACTTTAAAGTGATGCCTTTCACATATGAGCCAATATTTTTAAAATGAACTAAATTTATATGATCAAAATGTATCTTAAGGGCTTTTTTTCTGTTTTAAATCTGCTACCATTCCATATTCTAATGTTGTTAATGTTTAAGAAGTAAAAGGGACAAAAATGTAAGTATAGCTTCATCATAATTTCACTAAATAAATTTTTAAAATTATTCATGTTAGTAGGAGCCAAGTCAATTTATTCAGAAAACGTTGCAGGTCAGTTTACTAGTATTAGGAAAAACTAGACTCCCCCCCCCCCACCACCGAGTTGCTACATTATAAATGTAGTAGTTATTATAATAGTGCTATTTCCTTGTATTTTTTGCATTTCTTTCAATTAGTTTAAGAAACTTAAAATTTGCTACATTTCAAGATGAATATTAGTACTAGGAGTAGACTGAAAAATCAAAAAATCAAAAGCAAGCAATGTGTTTTTCTTCCTTAAAAATCTTAGCTTTTTTTTTCTTTTTTAGAGAGGTTTTTGCTATAGTGTTCTTGTGAAAGAGACAGAAAGCAAGAAATCAGTCCCTGGGGGGATGACCATGCCACAATCCCTTCTCCATTTTCCTCTTGGGATTTTGGGCATGTACACACATGCGCCCGATGTCATTTTTAAGTCACCAGTTTGGGACTTGAACTGCAGTCAACTACATGGGAGTCCAGCAACATAACCATTATGCCATCTCATGGTCCCAAGCATTTTTATTAAGGAGAAACAAGGCCACACCATAGCCTAGTGATTATGGGCACCAGATCCCACACAACCAACCAAGGCTTGAATCTCAGCTCTAGGAGCTTGAGAAACATGCAGGGTGAATATGCCTGCATGCTCCATCCCAACAGGATGGAGACATGGAGGAAGAGGGATTGCAGCCTGGCCATGACCCACGGAGGAATGCTTTTTCTCTCTCTCTGTCTCTCTTTATCTCTTTCTGAAGAGTGCCTCTGGCAACTACAAACAAACAAACAATAACAGTCAAGGTAGAGTATTAAGGCTACTGAAAGAAGTTGAAAATAGAAATAAAGTAATACTATTATTAGAGAGGGAAGAGAGAATGTTGTTTAGTAAAATTGGAATAGCAATGGCATTTTTTAAAAAAGAATAGAGAAATGATAAAACTATCTGTAGTGGAGCTATAATGAAGTTAGTAAAATGTTAAGTTATTTTGCATAAAAATAAACCGAGATGTAGATGAGATGGGGTTAACTATGGAATGAGGATAGTTTAAGTGTCATAAATTTCGACTAATATACTAAAAAATATGGAATAATTTAAGTTCCTTTGGGACAGAGCCTGAAACTGCAACTCTTATTCAGGTTATTTGTTTCTTTGTTTACAAAACATGCTCTCCAGAGATGGAATAAAAAAAATGGGATAGGGCCAGAGGAAAAGCCTGAGGAAACTGATTTTGACTGGAGATTAACTTTGGTCTCATCTCCTAGAGCATAAATTGTACCAATAAATGATTCCAGTGTTTGTGCCCACTTTCATATCAGCCACTGCTTCCTTCATCCAACTCAAGGAAGGTCCAGAGAAAGATGGACTGAATCGTTATCAGTCTCCGTAAGGGCAATGAATGCATGCACTACCCAGTAACAAGTACATGGGGAATACCTACAGCATCCACTAAAGGCCAGGACTTGGTCAATCAAAGCAGTTAATCAAGGAAGATTCTGGTTTCCAGGATTATATAAGATAGCAATCACATAAGGCATTCAGAAATATTCAGAAATTTTATCTCCCTTGAAAATGAAGCAGATGGATGGAATACATCCGTCTAAGATCTTTCAGACATCTTTGGTGTGTGTGTGTGTGTGTGTGTGTGTGTGTACAAATATATACAAAACTGTGGTAAACTAGTTCTAGTCAATTTTTGTAGCATTGATAGAACTTTCTCCCTAGCTAATCCTGTTTCTTACAAATATAGAGTTATCATGTTTGCGTTGCAATCTGGATATTTTTTATTTGTTTTCCTTGCCTGAATGCGCTGGCTAGAACCTGTAGTACAAGGTCAAACAGAAATGGTGAGACATCCGTGCCTTATTCTTTTGATTAGGTGGAACACAGTCTCGTTTTAAGTAAGTATAATGATTTAAGCATAGGTTTTATATAGACTGTCATTTTCAGGTTGAGGAAGTACACTTACAATTTTAATTTTGGTAGTTTTTTTTTTTTTTTTTTTTTAACAGAACTGTATATAAGATTTTGTCAGAAGCTTTTTCTTTATCTATTGAGATACTCGTGTTTGTTTTGTTTATTAATTTTATGTATTAATTGATTGACTTTCTAATGTTAAAATAACCTTGCATTCTGGGAAAAAATAATTTGGTCATGGCGCATTATTCTTTCTAGATACTGTTGGATGTAAATTGATAAAATGTCACTTAGATTTTTGTATGCATGTTCATGAGCAATAGTGATCTATAGTCTTTTCTTACAATGACTCTGGTTTTGATATCAGAGCAATAATGAGTCTCATAAAATTAATTAGAAAATGTTCTTTCCTTTTGGCATGTCCTAGAGAAGTATGTGTATAATTGGTAAAATTGCTTTCCTGAATGTTTTTGAGAATTCACCAGTGAAGTCATCTTAAATAGGAATTTTCTTTTTTTTTTTGGAGAGGTTTTTGCTATAGGGCGCGTGCGCTCGCCAGACAGACAGAGAGAGACAGAGAGACAGAAAGCAGGAAATCACCCCCCAGGGGGGATGGCCACGCTGCAATCCCTTCTCCTCCATTCTCCTCTCGGGATCTTGGGCACGCACGCACACGCGCCCGGCATGAGTTTAAGCCACCAGGTCTGGGACTGGAACTGCGGTCGACTACATGGGCGTTCAGCGACATAGCCATTACGCTAACTGCTGGTCCCTTAAATAGGAATTTTCTTAAAGAAAGATAATTCAACTACAAATTGAACTTCTTTTCTATTAATAAGTCTTCGAAGGTTATTCATTTCTACTTGAGGGAGCTTTCATAGTATCTTTCAAGGCATTGTTCAGTTTCATCTAAGTTGTCCTATTTATGAGCATTAAATCATTCATCCCTTATCATCTTTTAAATAAGTAGTCACAGCTCAAGATTCTGATGTTTGTCATTTTTTTTAAAGTTCATCTGATCCGTCAGCCTAGTAAGATGCTAGTGTTATTGATCTCAAAAATCAAAAACACATTTTCATTGATTTTTCTCTATTGTTTTGTTTATGTTTCATTTTGTTGATTTCTGTTCAATATTTTATTATTTTCTTTCCTCTGCTTACTATGGACTTAACTTTTTAACTAGAAGTTTTTTTTTTCTTTTTTCGTGCTGTTTTTTTTTTTCTAATCATCTCCTTTCACCCAATCCTCCATATAGTCTCTAGAATCTGTAGTTGTCGTCTATATATCTGTCATCAAATCTTTCAGTTTGTCATAGCATACAGACATTCTGTATATAGCAAGCACAGCCTACAGTGTTTGTTTTTCGTAGTCTGACTCATTTCACTTAGCAACACATATTCTAGATTTAACCACTTTGTACTGAATGGCGGAATTGCACTGTTCTTTATGACTTAGTATTCCTTTACATATATATGTCACATTTTTAATCTAATCATCAGTTGTTGGACACTTCCTTGTTCCATATCTTATCTATTGCAAATAATGCTGTGATAAACATGGATGTGCAATTGAGTAATTTCCTGTCCTTCAGATAAATACCCAGAAGAGGGATTACTGATTCATGTGGTAGTTTGGGAGTTCTATTTGTCCGTTTTTGAGCAACTTCCATATTGTTTCACAATGGCTGCACTAATTGACTTTCCTACCAACAGTGCAGGAGGGTTTCCTTTCACCACAGCCTTGATAACATCTGTTTTTTGGTTTGTTTTTTTTTGTTTTTGTTTTTGTTTTTGTTTTTTCTAATCATAGTCATTCCGACTAGGTTTAAGTGATACATCATTGTGGTTTTGATTTGTGTTTTTCTTATAATGAGAGATTAACTTTTTATATTCTTCTTGGCCATTTGTATGTCTTTCTTAGAGAGCCGTCTGTTCAGATCATTTAAAAATTACATTATTAATTTATTTTTTAGTGGATTATTTTCTACAGGTAAGATGCTAGTATTCTCTATATATTCTAGTTACTAATCCCTTATCTGAACTTATCATTTGCCAGTATTTTCTTCTATGTTGTGATCTGTCTCATTACTCCGTTCTTCTTTTTCTAGGTTATTAACTATAATAGAAGTAGACCCATGACTTAAGACCTGTACTTTCTAATATAAATGTTAGTGGTATACATTTACCTCTAAGAACTACTTTGACTACATTCTAACAATTTTGATATTATATATTTTCATTATCATGCAGTTTAAAATATATTCTATTTTCCCTTATATTTACTTTTGTGTTTCATGGTTGTTGAAAAGTTTGCTAAATATCTGAGAATTTTCCAAAGATTTTTGTACTCAGAAAAAATACTTTTATTACTCAAATCCATCAAACTTTACTGATTATTTCTTTATGGCTAATAATATGCTCTATCTTGGTAAATATTCCATATGCATTTGAAACAAATGCATGCTCTGTGGTTATAAGCATATAAGTTACATGTAAGTTAGGTCTGATAGTATATTTTAAGATTTTGAGATCTTTATTGACTTTTTTTATCACTGGAACTGTTATTGAGAGAGATATATCAAAATCTTCTACTAAAATTATGGTTTTGTCCTTTATTCATTGTAGCTTTATGAGTTTTTACTTCATGTTTTTGAAGTTCTATGGTTATAGACACAAATGTTAAAATTCTTATGTCTTTTTTGGAGTTTTACCTTTAATGTTAAGAAATGCATCTTTTTTACCCTCAGTAAATTTCTTTTAATCTGAAATCAACTTTGTCATATGTTAACATACCACATCAGATTACTTTTGATTGTTCTTAGTATAGTAAAACTGTAAATGAATTCTTAGTGTGCTTCTGCATTCAATGTGTTACAAAGTATTATTCTGGTTAAATATTTTTAAAAGCTCAGCCTCACACATAATTTAAAAAGTAATGAGTTTTTTTTTTCCATTAAAACTTTGAGATCCCAAGTACATTATTTTATTTTTTATTTACATTTAATTACTGTACATCCTTACAGTGTACAAAATGCTTTTTCCCAAGTGTACAAAACCTGTATATATTTATTGAATGTATTCATTACTTATTTTCCACATGATAGTAGAACCTATGTGTCATTGTATGCATACCAAGGGACCATAGCCATGAAGCAATGTCTTATGACTATCACATGAAATGAAATGTGAATGTGCTTAGTATATAAAAACTCCACTTTTTGGTGTTGATGTTTTAAACAGAAGAAGGACATTCTTAACTGTTTAAAGTCTTTTTAAGACTGTTTATAATAAAAGGGGGGAGTCAATAATTTATAAATTATTGTTTTTAAGAGGTTCATGCCTTCGGGCATGTGCACTCACTGGAGAGAGAGACAAAGAGAGAGACAGTGAGAGAGAAAGTGAGAGGTAATTTCCCAAAAGGGATTGGCCACACTGCAATCCTTTGTTCTCCATTCTTCTCCCAGGATCTTGAGCACACACACACACACACACCTGGTGTGATTTTCAAGCCACTGGGTTCAGGATTCAAACCACAGTCAGTCCATTTTGGAGTCCAGCAACCTAACTGCTACACCATCAGGCTGACCCCTAATTTTTTATAATCAAAACTAATGACTAATATATAATTCAAAATAACAATTTACATGGTCAAGATGAATGGATGGTTTCATTTGTAGATAGCACTTTATATGTAATTTATTTACAATAGCTCACTTTGTTAGTTTATTAAGATATTGCTTATCTAATTTTATATATTCTGATTTCTTGAAAATATTTTTACATTAACATTTAAATATTCATTTCAGCATTATCTATAAAATACCTAAAATAAGTGAAGACTAAATTATAAAGCTTTCTTATTTGAATTTAAGTCAGTTTGGGACAATTTTCTGACAATATTCTTCACTATTGACCACTGTCTAGAAGAAAGTATATTCATTAAAACTGAATATTTATGAATAAGATTGGTACAAAAATTCAGATACCAGGCCAGTAGGTGGCATGGTGGTTAAAGGTGCCAGACTCCCACATGTCTGACCATGGTTAGAGTCCCAGACCTGGTGGCTTGCTTTCTCACTTTCTCTCTCTCTCTCTCACACTTTCACAGTCCCTCTCTGATCAAATTCAAAGTAAGTAAGATCAAATTAAAGAAAGAAAGAAAGAAAGAAAGAAAGAAAGAAAGAAAGAAAGAAAGAGAGAGGAGGGAGGGAGGGAGGGAGGGAGGAAGAGAGGGGAGGGGAGGGGAGGGGAGGGGAGGGGAGGAGAGGAAGGAGAGGAAAAGAAAAAAGGAAATAATTCTTAAAATAATTCAGATACCAACATGTTAGCTAGAGAACTGGGATAAACATAAACATTTTATGAATGGATAGTGCATCTAATGTTTATATGATTCCTATGTTAGACAGAATATGTACCCTATGACCAAATATATAATTATCCTCATTTTTATAAGTAGAAATATTGATACTCAGAATGTTAATATGAAAAAATACTCTATCTATTCAGGGTCAGAACTGGGATTTAAAGTTGGATCTTACTGACCTCAAAGCCCCCGTTGACCTTACTGGTTTGTAACAAGGGTAATTATAATGATTACTTTTTCCACATCTGCTATGCAAGAATACCAGATCGAGATGTGCAGTTTTTGAACTCTAAACTGGGAATGACTGGTGTGGGTGGTGTTGGTGAGCCAGGTGAGGGGTCATCATTAGAATCTAACGCTGAGTCCAGCATTCCAGGCCATGCACCTCAGCGTGGAGTTGCATATGCTCAGCAAAAGTGATATCTTGTTTAACTAATTCCTGGGAGGAGGGTACCCTGATCTGATTTTCACAAAAGATTCACATAGAATAGGAGCGGCCATGCTCTGTACTTCCAAATGCTATTATTCTTTATTTATATATACAAATTGTCTTTTAAATATATATACATACATATATATACATGTGTATATATGTGTATGTATGTATAATTTTTGTATACTTTTATATTTATGTTTAATTTTATTTTTTGAGAGATTTTTGATATAAAGTATATGAGCTTGCCAGAGAAATAGAAAATGAAATCACTCCCTAGGGGAATCTTCATGCTGCAATCCCTTCTCCTCCATTCTCCTGTTGGGACTTTGGGCATACATGCACACACACCCAGGGTGAGCTTTAAACTGCTGGGTCTGGTGCTTATACCATGGTCAACTATGTGGTAATCCTGTGACTTAATCACTACACCATCTGCTGGTCACATACATACATACACACACACACACCCCACACACAAAAACCCCCCAAAAAATCTGTTCTTTACAAAAATTTTTTAGTCACAGAACCAGCAAATGGCGTAATAGTTATGTCACTAGACTCCCATGTAGTTGACAATAGTTTGAGTCCTGGACCTGGTGGCTTAAACTCACACCAGGCATGTGTGCATGCATGCCGAAGATCCTGAGAGAAGAATGGAGGAGAAGGGATTGTGGTGTGGCCATCTCCCCTGGGTATTGATTTCTTGCTTTCTGTCTCTCTCTGTCTTTCTGGCAAAACCTCTCTTTAAAAAAATAATAATAGCATCTAATAGATGCTGAAACTGAAGTTAGGAAGTTCCCCCAAATCTCCAAAACTTGGGCTTCTTATCTGCTTCCATCTTTTCCATCTCTTCCACTTATGTACTTCCTACTAACTTTCTTTAAAGAAACTCTGTTTAATGGCAATCCTGATTTTAATGTAACCTGGAAATGCCTATTCTAAAATAGACAGCAACTGCTGCCCCCACTGTTCTGTTTTTCTGCTTTAACTTCTTGGTTGTATTCTTACTCAAGTGTGGTCTCCCTTTGTGCCCCACTGACACCACCCATGCCAATCACTTCCAGTTGAGAGATCTCCTGTGAACAAAGTAGAGCTACACATTATAGAAAGAGATGAGGTGATCAGATAAGCAAAAATGACAAATATTCTCTAGTTTTTTTTTTTTTTTTCTTTTCATGAAATAGAATGTACAATAGTCTTCAAAATTCATGTGTGTTTTTTGAAAAAATTGTATTTCTATTTCTTTTTGCACCAAAATACCAAAATAAACTCCTGATGTTTTTGCTGTTGTTTTTTTTGGGTTTTTTTTTTTTGTTTTGTTTTTTTTTTTTTTTTTTTAGAAAGAGATTTTTGCTATAGGGTGCATGCACTCACTGGAAAGACAGAGGCAGAAAGTAAGAAATCACCTCCTAAGGGATGGCTACATTGCAGTCTCTTCTCCATTCACCTCTCAGGATTTTGGGTATGCATGCACATGTGCCCAGTGTGAGTTTTAAGCCACTGGATCCAGTACTCAAACCACAGTCTACCACACGGAGGTCCAGTAACATAACCATCATGGCATCTGATGGTCCCAATAAACTCACACTTTAATTTCCTTTTCCTACACACTTTCTGAAGGATTAGCCTATATATATTAGCCCATCTCCCTGCTCCCTATTCACACAGTCAGCTTCTCTCTCTCTCATTATTTCAGCTCTCCTCATAATCTCTGTGTGTGCAACATATATTTGTTTCTGTCATATCTTTAAATCAAGAAGTCCTGAAGGAAAAGGGAAAGGCCTTATATATTTTATTTCTTATTACTTTGCCCAGCAATACAGTGGATACTTTTTCTGTTGAATTGTAGTAAACTGATTCTAACAAGTCTGTCTCTAGGGATATGCAATTATAGACTCATTAGTAGTCTTTTAAACCTATTCTATCAACCACAGCTGGTCAGAGAACAAATTAACAATTTTATCTGCAAGAACATGACCTATACTCAAAGGGCATTTGAGGAGTGGCAAGTAATAAGTTTTTTCTGTTTGTTTTGATTTTGTTTTTAGAGAGAGATTTTTTTTTTTTCTATAGGGCAGGTGAGCTTGCCAGAGAGACAGGAAGAAACAGAGACAGACAGCAAGAAGTCACTCCCTGCGGGGATGGCCATGCCACAGTTCCTCCTCCTTCAGTCTCCTCTTGGCATTTTGGACATGCGCACACACACGCCTGGCATGAGTTTCAAGTCATCAAGTCTGGGACTCAAACTGTGGTCAAATACATGGGAAACCAGTGACAAAACCATTGTGCCATCTGCTGGTCCTATGGAAAGTAATTAGTTTCTGAACTAAATATTTATGTCATGAATATGTACATGTTACCATTCATGCAAATAACTACTTTTCTTCTATCTTAGCACTTTTCCCCCAAGGGTCTCACTCTTATCTTTATTTTATTTCATACATATGTCTTATGAAGTCAAGAGGTATCAAATAGAGCTATTTATCTTCAAATGAAAGTAGAAACTGAGATTATATAAAAGAAAAAGTACATCATCAAGGAAAAGGAATAACAAATCTACCACCCAAGCCTTTTGATAAACTGCCACTCATTTTTATCTTTCACATTCCGTTACCTTCCCTATTTTTGTAAAGCACTGCTAATTTTTATGTATAGTTATTATGATATTGTTACAGTATCTTGACTACTTCTCCATTGTAGGTCAATTTCAGTGACAACAGAGTCATCTGCTCAGATAAAAGTATGAAGAATTGCACTCACAGTATACAAGCCAAGGAATAAATTTGGTGTTCTTTAAATAAGAATTACCTTTTACTAAGTTGTATTGAGTTAACTTTTTGTTATTGTTATGATTATTATTATTAGATTTTAATTCACCAGAAGGTACATGCACTCCTTCAGAGAGATGGAGAGAGAGGGGAGGAACAGGCAGAAAGCAGTCCCCAGTGGGGTACAGTTATGCTGCAACTCCTCTCCATTTCTCCACCCTGTCAGGACTTTGGCATGTACACACACCGGAGTCCAGCATGCCTTTCAAGTCACCAGATCTGGGACTGGAGCCATGCAGTCATCTGGTCGCCTTCAATGCCAGGCAACTGTGGTGGCCCAAAGTATTTCTTTAAAGAGAGATTAAAGAAAGAAACCTAGGCACACTGTAAGCCACTGCAGGTTTAATCACGTGCACCTCAGGGCATCAGTGTGATCATGTTTTCTTCTTAATTGATGGAGGGAATAGTGGAGTGGTATGTTCATCTCTTTTGGGCTTTGTTTGATTCTTTTTCTTATTTCCTATTTTATTTCATTTGTCATAATAGAACATTTTATTCCATTTATAAAGTTGGAGCAGATGTATTTCTCAATCTTTATGTTCTAATATTGACTCTCTCGCTTTGCTCTTCATTTTCCATGATTGTGTTATGTTTTCCGTGTTGGCATCTTCTGTCCTCTCAACAATGCTAAGAGATACATTATTATACATTAAACGTAGAGGGTTCAGATCTCATCCTGATCCTTTCACTGCCTACAGGTGTCAATACCACTTCCCAGCCAGGGGATCTGAAGTGGATTTTTATCCCCACATCCTCACTCCCTCTGTGTTCTCCTTTTATTTCCTTGCACTGACCCTGCCCATAAATAATATGTACGGCCGTGTTTGCCATTTTATTTTAATAAGCACTAGACATGTTTATTTACTGTCTCTCTCCCAAGAGTGTAGCCTCCATAAAAACAAACCTTAATCATATTCCTTATTTTATTTTAGTGCCTAGTAAAGTACTTGGCTCAAAGCAAAAAACTTAATAATTATTTTTAAATCATTTAATTTTACATTTTGTAAAAATGTATTTGCATTTACATATTGTAAGGCAGTAATAAATGTTGATTGGATGTGCAGAATTTTGAATCACAGGTAAGTTTCCAGGAATATATTTATTCAACGTAAAAAAATTACTCTCGATTTACTTATACATGCCATATTAGGCACTGAAGGGCTATTATCTAGATCAGTTGTTACATGGTAGTTAGTCCTGGTAAGGAGGAGAGCATAGGGGTGTTAGCTGTTACTAAGGAATCACTGGATTATTCAGTTTACTCTTTCAAGTTAATTTTATAACTCAGCTTATGAATAAAATAAGGTATTTTTTGGGGGGACCAGCAGTTAGCGTAATAGCTATGTTGCTGAACTCCCATGTGGTCAACTGCAGTTCTAGTCCCGGACCTGGTGGCTTAAACTCATGCCGGACGCATGTGCATGTGTGCCCAAGATCCTGAGAGGAGAATGGAGGAGAAGGGATTGTGGCGTGGCCATCCCCCCGGGGGTGATTTCGCGCTTTCTGTCTCTCTGTCTTTCTTTTTCTGGAGAGCGTACGCACCCTGTAGCAAAAACCTCTCTAAATAAATAAATAAATAAATAAAATAAAAATAAAATAAGTTTTTTGTTTGTTTGTTTGTTTGTTTGTTTTTTAAGTTAGAATTATGTTTACATTTGACTTATTTGACTTTTGTCACACAAAATTTGGGCCCTATCTTGGAAATAACAGGAAATTTTCCAAACACTCCGGCTTGGTTTCTTGTGAGAGAAGTTACTTTTAATGACATAATTCCTTTTGGCTCTGAGTTTTTAAGTGGAAGTCAAAGAATTGCCTTCTCTTTACCAAAGCCCAAGCATTATCTTATTTCTTGATCCAGAGTTCGGCCCGTCAGTAATTTCTTTATTACTCCGTTGCACTGCTGGACAAAAGCAGTGCTCTGAACAAGGACAATGTGGAGTTGAACATCCTCTCTGTGCCCTCTGTCTCAATAACGCAGGTCAGTGCAGGCAGGCTTTCCTGACGTCCTGCCTTTGAGTCTGCAACACCAAAGTCCCTGACATTTTTAGAATGTGATAGAAAACTGAGGGACATAACATATTTCTGTTCTTAGCTGAATGCAGGAATGTAAGTTTCTAAAGAGTCAGTGTTACCAAGGAACTGAACTAGTCTAGGAAAAATATTTGCCAACGATTACTGGCTCCTTCCAAGAACATCGATTGTATTCTTAAGAATGACTTAAAAGAAATAACACAATTGTGTTTTTGTGCTCACACTACTTGAATTCTTTACATCCCTTCGGAAAAGGGTGCACTGTAAGTGTTCTGGATCTCATTCATCTGGCTAAAGTTGCTTCCAATAAAGAATTCCAGGTAGTGGCCAGCTGGTGATATGGTTAAAAGGCAGCTGAATTCTTTATGACCAATTGCTCGATTTGGGCCCCAGACCTGGAAGCTTGAGAAACACATCAGGAGCATGTGCAGGCATGTCCAAAATCCCAAAAGGCAGAGAGATGGAGGGAAAAGGATTGTAATATGTCATGTCCCAGGCGGCTGCTGTCTCATTTTCCCCCTGGCTCTCTCTTTCTCGCTCTCTGTCTCTCTCTGGTGAATGCACATACCCTTTGGCCAAAAAAAAAAAAAAAAAAAAAAAAAAAAAAAAAAAAAAAAAAAAGTCCTGTATAGGATGGATAGAATATTCTTCCTCTCCTTCCTCTAGACTTTTAAATATCTACAATAGTAGAATATGTTTTCATCAAAATAAAACATTCATTTAAATAGATTCCTTGAGGGGCCAGCAGGTGGTATAATGGTTAAAGTGCTGGACTCCATACGGCCAACCACAGTTTGAAATCTGGACCCAGCAGCCTGAAAATCATGACGGTCATGAGTATGTGCTTGCTCAAAATCCCAAGAGGAGAGGAGAAGGGATTGCAATGCAGCCATCCCCTCTGAGAGGTAATTTCTCACTTTTCCTCTGTTTGTCTCTCCAGAAAGCAGCTTCTGCCCTATGACAAAAACTCCTTCAATAAAAATAAAAAGTTTCCTTGAAAAATAGTTATTCAAGCATATATGAATTCAATAGTTTCAAAATGCAAAGAAAGTTGGTGAGTTAATTAGCCTGCTTTATTTTTATTATCAGAAATAATATTTTAGGGCCTATATGAATATGAACACTTAAAACTGACAGTTCACTTCTCTTTTTCTTAGTTCTTCATTTAAAAAGAATGGGTTGAAATACAAGCCTTGATTCTGTGGTGCATCGGAGCTATGAGCTCTGTAGCTCTTATCTTTTTGCTGTGGTCCATTTTACAGTAAGAGTCTACAAAACTTCGTGGCTGATTCTAGAGTACCAACAACCTTTGAGCATAAAGAAAGCATGTGAAACAATCACCAAAGATATGCAAAGGAGCTGCCAACTTAAGAACACCATTAAAGTAGTGAATATTAGATAGTCAACCAATGCGTTTGTTTTATGGCCATTCTCCCTATTCTCTAAATTTTCAATTTCTCTAAAATCTCTGCAGGATTTCAGATATTTTTGTGTGCCAGAAAGTATCGAAGAAAGAAAGAAAAGAGAGAGTTAGTTTTCATTTTATACCTGCACTATATAAAATGCAGTCTGATTTTCCTGAAGGTTCTCAACCTTACCAATAGGCACAATCCATTACCCGAAAGATACTGATACCACTGGTCAGAAAGAGGGCCTAGGAATTAAGTTGTTTTTTTTTTTGTTTGTTTGTTTTTTTTTTTTTTTTAAAGAGTTTAGTTCTGTCAAATATACGTGAAAAATTTACTATCTTAGACATTTTAAAAATGTTAATATTCACCACATCAGAGAGAGACAAAGAAAGAGAGAAATTGAGAAAGCGCCCACCAATCCCTTCTCTATCTCCTCTCAGAATTTTGGGGAAGCACACATGTATTCCTGGAGTATTTTTCAAGCCAGGTACCACACAGTTAATCATGTGTGATCAAGTCACCTCAACCACTACACTATATATATATATATATATATATATATATATATATATATACACACATTTTTTGAGAGGGATTTTTGCTATAGGGCACACATGCTTGCCAGAGAGAGAGAGAGAAAGAGACAGAGAGACAGAAAGCAAGAAATCACTCCCCATGAGGGACAGCCATGCTACATACCCTTCTCCTCTATTCTCCTCTTGGGATCTTGGGCATGCATGCCCATGCACCTGACGTTAGATTTAAGTGGCTGGGTCCAGGACTTGAATCACATTTGACTATGTGGAAGTCGAGCAAGATAACCATTACACCATCTGCTGGTCCCCCACACCATCATTGTCAATGTACGGTTTAGTAGCATTAAATACATTCAGCTGGTCATACGACCATCACCACCATCCAACTCCAGAACGCTTGTCATCTTGCTGAACTGAAATGCTGTACCTGTAAAGCAGTAACTTCCTATTCTCCACTCCCTACATCTCCTGGAAACCATGATTCTGCTTTCTGTCTCCATGAATGTGATTTTCTAGGTTCCTTGACAAGAGCATTTCTGTAAGTGCTTTATGGGATTCTCATGCACAAGCAAATGGTACCATTAGAGTACCTGATTTATGTCATCTGTGGTAAGAGATTAATACAGTTAAGTATAGCTACTCAGAAGGTCTTGCATTTAAAACTGATATTTGATTTTATGAAAGTTGTCTGAGAAAGTACGTGGAAATCAGATCATTAGAAACCCTTTCCAGTGTCTTGTCTTT
This sequence comes from Tupaia tana, assembly GCA_026018925.1. Lineage (NCBI taxonomy): Eukaryota > Metazoa > Chordata > Mammalia > Scandentia > Tupaiidae > Tupaia > Tupaia tana. The sequence continues at coordinate 185,884,502 of JAKSZU010000002.1, forward strand.
TCCACATTCTTCTATATGTCTGCAGAACCCAGAAAAAGTGAGGGTTGCCAGCTTGGCTCCCCATTACACATGCATTTCCCAGTCTAGGCTTTCCTGAAATAATGTTCTGGGAAAAAATAATAAAGAAGCAAGGCCAATGGTCTGACTCCATGAGAAGGAATCCCAGGGAACTATGTTGAGATGCTAATAGAATTTGGAAATCAGGGGCAATCGCAATCCTGCAGGTAGGAGGGACTATTGACACTCTAGAATTTGTAACCTATCATCAGGGTAGGTACCATGAGATCATGGGGTGGGGGGACCCATAAAGCACATCTACTCACAGCTGACTTGTGGATGTGGGATATAGAGATTAGTGTAGGAACCACACTGGTAGAGGTCCTAATGTTTTTTTTTTTTTTTTTTTTTTTTTTTTGGAGAGGTTTTTCGCTATAGGGCGCGTGCGCTCGCCAGACAGACAGAGAGACATAGAGACAGAAAGCGAGAAATCACCCCCCAGGGGGGATGGTCACGCCGCAATCCCTTCTCCTCCATTCTCCTCTTGGGATCCTGGGCTCGCACGCACACGCGCCCGGCGTGAGTTGTAAGCCACCGGGTCCGAGACTCAAACCGCGGTCGACTACGTGGGAGTCCAGCGACATAGCCATTACGCTAACTGCTGGTTCCCGAGGTCCTAATGTTATAGACTCTTACGTATTCACATAGTCAGATATCAAGTCCATTTTCTAATGCTACTGAAATATTTTACTTTATTGATAAAATATTCTCTTTGCCAAGTTTTAGAAAAATACTAATTATGATCAGTGCACATGATAGATGAAGATATAGGTGGATGGAGTGGATCACTCTTTAAAATTTACTGCTTCTGGGGCAGCAGATGGTATGGTAGTGAAGGCACTGGACTCCCATATAACTAACTGGGGTTCAGGTTTGGACCTGGTGCCCTGAAAATTATATTGGGTGCATGGGTGGGTCTATCCAAAATCCTTAGCGGAAAATGGAGGAAAATGAATTGTGTCATAGCCATTCCCCACCCTGGGGGGGGGGGGGGGTTGTTTTTCACTTTCCTTCTCTGTCTCTCAGGCAAGCATACTTATTCTATGGCAAAAAAAAAAAAATATAAATAAATAAATAAATACAATTACTGCTTCTTTAGGCCTTTGTTTTAGGCTAGAGCAAGTGTATTTTATCTCTTATCATCTGAGCTCAGCAGGACAGCCCACTGACATCCAGCAATGACCCCTGATTATCATTTTAGGGAATGTAGTGGCAAACTGGATGGGTAAATAGGAGAGGCATTCCACTCCCAAGGCAGCATTTCAGAATCACCCCTGGGGGGTGATTTTTTGCTTTCTGTCTCTCTTTGTTTTTCCAGTGAGTACATGTACCCTATAGCAAAGCTCTCAAAAAAAAAAAAAAAAAAAAAAAAAAAAAAAAAAAAAAAAAAAAAAAAAAAGTCTTTCTTTCAATTAATTTCAGGTCATTCTCATATACTTGATCCTTGTTGATAACCTTTAGTTTAGAGAATTTTTAGGTTTTTGTATTTCTTTCTAGGGGGAATAGAGAAGATATCTATTGATTGTTGGGTGGTTTTTAGATGGAACTCTGATCCATATAAAATAAATCCACCCGTTTCACACTTCAACTGCATTCAACACTCTTTTGGCATTAAATTCCTAAATGGTGTTAGTAATGCTGCCGAATCTTCCCATGCATACAACTGGCAAGGAGGAGATGGAGGAAAGGAGAAAGAGAGGTGGAAAGCACGTTGGAAGATTAGGAAATGGTTTTGTCAGTTTTTAGCTTACTGATGGCCTCCACAGTATTTATGTGGGTATGTGCATGTCTCTGTGGTGTGTGTGATTTTAAAAATCTGCGATTACTGCTAACTCTCTTTATTGTACCTGACGTTTGGTAAGGTTTCAGCAAGAACTCAGAACCAACTTTTCTTAGTGATGGGCAGAGAAGGTTCTTCCCCGCTTTATAGTGTGTCTTTTCCCCTCTCACCGGTTTGCTGTAGAGGAGTTCTAGACTAACACCTTTGTTTCACACTTCCTGCTCTGCTGTAATAGAGCTACTTGTGGGAAGGACAAGGCAGTCAACCATTGCATCTTCTAGTGTCTGCCCTGGTTCATCAGACCCTGTGCTCATGAGTTTTGATGATAGACATGAGAAAAGAAGATGGACTTTCCTGGACCTGGTGGGAGGACCACCTAATGGAAAGGGGAAAGGTCATTAGTGGGAGACCCTGGTACTCGTCAATCTGGGCGTAAGCATGACGTGAAAAGACAAACACTGCTTAATCTCACTTATGTGCAGAGTCATCCAAGGTCGAATGCAGGAAACAGCAGAATGGTGGTTACCAGGAAAAGGGAGGTGGTGGAAATAAGTTGTTGGTCAATAAGTTACAATTATGTGGGCTGAAATGGTCTAGGGATCTAATGCACAACCCGGTGACTGCAGTTAATAATAAGACTATGTCCTGGAAGTGTGCTAATAAGTCAGCTGAAGGTGTTTCACCACCTCTGTGAGGAGACGGCATGATCATTTGCTTGACTGCTGCAATCATTTCACTATATAGTTGTGTAGGAAGACATCATGTTGTACACCTTAAATGTAATATGTAACTCTTCCCCAACACACACACACACACACACACACACACACACACACACACAGAGCAGGACACAGTTGCAATTGAAGATCAGCTTTTCTTTGCTTTGTATTTACCGTTCTCAAAGGAAAGTGAAGAGAAAACACAAATCGTTACCTGGAGCATTGAGAGGGAAGCTTAGGAACCAAGGACACCCTTTCTCTACTTATTAATTCATTAGATTCCTAAGCTTAGCTCTCAAAAACTAATGTTTGTGTTCCAAGGTCTTGGCATATACAGAGGACAAATGAAAGAACCAATAAACAACAGAGAAGGGATTCCTCAATCGTAGACAGAGTGTTTGCGACATGACTTCACAGAAGTGGTTGGAGAAAGTGAAGGAAAAGATTAGCCATGTGAAAATGTGGGGTGGGGTGCCAGATGTTGGTGCAGCAGTAAAATGGAATAGTCTGCAAGGCCGACCCATGGGAAGAGGTTGCAGGGTCATGTCCAGAGACCTCCGTGAGTATGCCTGGCACATGCGTGCCCTGAGACGTGAGCTGGCTGAGGCTGGGGGGTGGACTCTGTGAGGCAGGGATCCTGTGTGGGGTGCTGTCTCTCTTCTTCTCTGTTTCTCTCATTGATGTCATACACTTCTTAAAATACATGATAAATAGAATTAAAGTGCAAGTATAATACAACGCGGGGACCAGCAGTTGGCGTAATGGCTATGTCGCTGGACTCCCACGTAGTCAACTGCAGTTCGAGTCCCGAACTAGGTGGCTTAAACTCACACCAGGCACGTGTGCATGCGTGCCCAGGATCCCGAGAGGAGAATGGAGGAGAAGGGATTGCGGCGTGACCATACCCCTGGGGGGTGATTTCTTGCTTTCTGTCTCTCTCTCTCTCTGTCTGGCGAGCGCATGTGTCCTATAGCAAAAACCTCTCCAAAAAAAAAAAAAAAATACAATGCAGGGTGGGCCATGCAGGTGGAAGGAAGAGCAAGTGCAGAACTCTCCTGGCCTCTCTTCCCTAGGGGTTAAAATAAGCCTCAACTGCTGTGTCCCAGGGACAAGAAATTAAAGCAAACACACCCCAACGGATGTGTAGCTACAGAAAGGAAAGGGGGTGACAGGAAGCCAGGCCGCTCTATCTGCCCTGACAATGTCTGCAGTGTGGTTCTACTTCTCTACACGACATGCTGTGATTTTAGCACGACCTTCCCCAAGGCACTTTCTCCTCTCTCCACAGTATTCCTCTCTAGCTCTCAGGCTGACGTAGTCCCATGCCTTGGGAAGTGGGTTTGGTGGTGCAGAAGCAGCACAGAGCTCTTGTAATGCTGAGCCCATGGGGGCAGGTCCTGGGTTCACGAACCTAGGCCTTCCTGTACACACCAGGCAAGCACAGCGTGCCCTGGATCGGGACTGGGGAGGGTGACTGAGAATTGCAATGTGAAGACCTGTTGGGGAATCTCTTTCTCTTAGAATAAATAAATAAATATTGTTTAAAAGGGGGTTAGAAGAGCCAGCAGGTGGTACGGTAGTTAAGGACACTGGACTCCCACATGGCTGACCATGGTTCAAGTCCCAGACCTGACAGCTTACTTTCTCACTTTCTCTCTCTCTCTCTCCCCTTCTCTGGTCAAATTAATAAATAAATAAAGTCAAATAAAATAATTCTTAAAAAATAAAATGGGGTGGGGACTAGAGGGCCTACCAGTAGGGGGATGATTAAGACATCCAGATCCCACATGACTATGTGGTTTGAACCTCAGAACCAGCAGCTCGTAACAAAAACAAACAACCAAACAAAAACACCAGCTGTATGTGTATATGTGTGCCCAAATTCATAAAAGGAGAAATGGAGAGGCGATATGGTGGCATGACCATCCCCTGTGGAGGATGCTTCTTGCTTTCCCTCCCTCTCCCTTTCATCCAAGTGCGCACACCTTCTAGAAAAAATTTAAAATAGGTTAGATAGTATGAGATTTTACTTCTAGGAATGACCCAGAATTAATAAAAGATAAAGAAGGAGAAACTACTGAAAGAATACATTATTTTGTTGAATTGAAGTCGGGCAAGGAATAGAGGAGATATGCAAAGAAATAGAAAAAAATGTATCGAGCTATAAGAGGATGCGAGGGGGAGCACATTCTCGCCAGTGGGGCCTTACAATACAGTCAGGAGGGTAGAAGATAATGTTTCAGCCATGATGGCTTCTATTTATGACTCTTTAAAGAACCAGATTACTTTGTGAAAATAAATAATTTCTTTAGGTTTGGGAGCTTGCGTTGGAAGTTGATTGTGTGGTCATCGTCCATTTTATTTTGGAATTTGTAGAAATCAACCTGAAAGTTTTAGAGGCAGTTCAATTTAATGAGGCAGGGGCAAAAGAAAGCTGCATCCGACGAGATGGCAGGGGCCTTGTGCATGGCTTCATAACCTCGGTGGATCACTTAGTCACGGAGGGCGCCTTCGACAGCCAGGTGCACTTTGTGGCCCCGGTGTTTACCTCCAGCAGCTCTCAGCCCATCTCCCACTGTCAGTCTCTGTCCCATTGGGCATTGCCACATCTCCACGTTGTAGGCATTACTTTTCCAGGCAGCTGCTGCCCAACCAGAGCCTGGAAGGCTCAGTCCAGCCTGTGCTCGGGTGGGACCGCTTGTTGCTGTCAGCCAGTGTCTTGCAGTCCTCCTGGGTGTGGTTGACAGCAGCACCTGAGATCTGGATTTATGGCCACAGGGACAATAAGAGCCGTTGCAGAAAGTGAGGCAAGGGGGTCGACAGAGGGTGTATGTGTGAACTGAGTCCAGCAAACCACTGTTTACTGAGCACTTGCTGTGTGCTAGCTTCCTCTCAGAAGTTATACTCATGTCCTTTATGATGAATTCTGAATTTATTTCTTCACCTCACGTGCTCCGATATACACGCCCGCCTACCCTTCTGGCTCTCATTGCTACGCCTGTCTTGGGTTGCCTTGCCATGCGTAAATAGTATGATCATTGTTACAAGTAACAAGGAGTGAAGGATAAATCAGAACACTGGATAGTTTTGCACCGTATACGTATAAGCCCAAGAGATAATATTATCATCTGTGTATTTAAGATTGTTGACTGATCCATCACAGATGTTAAGTGATAAGTCTCAGAGTAAATTAAGACAGTTAGAATCTATCATATAATCTTGAGCAAGTAGCCCTGTGAGTCTCATTTGTCTCATGCAAACGTGGGAATAAGGCAAACCAGCAGGTGGTGTAGTGGTTAAGGTGCTGGACTCCCACATGACCAACCTTGGCTTCAAATCCTGGACCTGGTGGCTTGAAAATTATGCTGGGCATGTGTGCACGCATGTCCAAAATCCTAGGAGGAAAATGGAGGAGAAGGGATTTCAGCATGGCCATTCCCCCAAGAGGTGATTTCTCACTTTCCTTTTTACTGTCTTGCTCTCTCTCTCTCTTCTCTCTCCTTTTTGGCGAGTACACATGCCCTATGGAAAAAACCTAAAAAAAAAAAAAAGAAAGAAAGAAAGAGAGAAAGAAAGGGTAATTACTTTTTGTGGGGGGTCTGAATACCAGCCACAATGTAGGTGGCTAATAATATTTGCTGCTGTCCCAGCTTCCCCACCTCTGGCTAGCTCCTGGCACTGCTGGGTCTGTTCATAAAGCAAAACAGATCAGTACTGGCTGCTGGATTGTCCTTCATGTGTAAGACGAAGGCCCGGGCTGCAGACGCCAACACAGGCCGCTAGGGGCTGTCCCCTTTGCCTTCCTGTCTCTATCCTGGTGTACTCCTTTCCATGTTTTCTCCACAGGCACAGCAAAAAGAACAATTGGGAAAATATCATATGGCCCAAAGTTTGAACAGTTTCATTAGGTCCCTGATCCTAAAGGAAAAAAAAAAAAAAGAATAGAAATCTCAGGACACGGATTCTCAGGAAGGAGATAGGGATCTTTCTGCCTCTGATCTCACAGAGACTCAAATGATGTGGGGAGGGCTTGCAGAGAAGGCATTCCCATAGAGGGAACAGCTCCTCCTAGTCTCTCTACATCCAAACCTTCCTCCCCTGCCTGCCCTTTTCTGAAATGTGTTATTTACAATAACCTGAGGCTGCTCCATAGCTTAGTCCTTAAAGGAGCTGGATCCCATGTGGCTAAATGAAGTGCAAATCCTGGCTCTGAGGACTTAGAAAACGTGCCAGGTGCGTGGGCATGTATGCCCAAATCCCAGGGAAATGGAGAAATGCGGGAGAAAGGATTACAGCATGACCACATCCTCGGAGTGCTCTCCTCCTCTCCCTTCCTCTCTGTCTCTGTCTGGCAAGAGCACATATCTTCTGGAAATTATAATTAAAAAAGAAAAATGGGAACCAGCAGTTAGTGTAATGGCTATGTCGCTGGACTCCCACGTAGTTGACCGCAGTTCGCGTCTCGGACCCGGTGGCTTACAACTCACGCCGGGTGCGTGTGCGTGCGTGCCCAAGATCCCGAGAGGAGAATGGAGAAGGGATTGCAGCGTGACCATCCCCCCTGGGGGTGATTTCTCGCTTTCTGTCTCTATGTCTCTCTCTGTCTGTCTGGCGAGCGCACGCGCCCTATAGCGAAAAACCTCTCCAAAAAAAAAAAAAAAAAGAAAAAAAAAAAAAAAAAAGAAAAAAGACAGATTGTAGGTCATCTGTGAAACTGGCTTATGCTTCTACATGAATCGGTGAGTAATGAATATGAGGATTTAAATTCTCTCCTTTGTGAGACAAAATCCTTTTGTTTGGTAAATGGCAGGTCCTTGTGAAATTTATTAGATTATTTAAATTAAATTTCCTCACAGGAAAATTCAAATTCACACTTTTTATTTTTTAAAATAAATGTCTTGCTTCTGAGAACTGGTCACAGTTTTAAAAAAATAATAAAAAATAAAATAAATAAAATGCTGGTCACTTGAATCTCTTTTTAAAAGCACTATTGTCGCTTGCACCCTTACGGCATTTTATATTTTGGTCGCTGTTAGGGATCTTTGTTGTGCCATTGTTAACACCCGGCATCTAAAATTTATATAAAATATGAGCCTCTTTTCTTTCCTTAGGCTAGAGAGATCCATCTACTCCCCGATGCATTTTTAGTAGTGCTAAATTGCCTTAAGGCTTGAGGAGATGAGTCTAAAATCTGTGACTATAAAAAGAAAAAATGACCCAGAAATGACACATTATGTGTGAAAATCAAAAGAGTAATAAAAGGCATTCCAAAATCCACAGCAACTACACGTTTATCTTTTTGATGATGGCATTTTCTGGAATGTCGAGCAAGTCGTGTGATCTGACAGTGTCTTCACATTTGTGGCCAGTTTCCTTGTGAATTGTCTTTGAGGCTTCCTCTGTCTCGTTTGTGAGGGCCACAGCCTTCAGCTGATGGGGACCATCTAGTAAAGTATCACGTTTCCTTTTTAGTGGCATGAGGGCTCACTTATAGAAGGATCAGGGAGTAGGGGCTGCAGGTGGCGCAGGGTTAAGGTGCTGGATGTCCACATGTCTGACCTCCGTGTGAGTCTTGGACTCGGTGGCTTGAATCTCACACGAGGCATGTGCGCACGTGCACCCAAATTCCCAAGAGGAGAATGAAAGAGAAGGGATTGTGGTGTGGCCATTCCCCCCGGAGGTGATTTCTCACTTTCTCTCTGGGTCTCTGGCGAATGCATGCATCCTATACAAAAATCCCTCTAAAGAAAGGAAGAAAGGAAAGAAGGAAAGAAGGAAGGGAGGAAGGGAGGAAGAGAGAGAGAGAGAGAGAGAGAGAGAGAGAGAGAGAGAGAGAGAGAGAGGATCAGAGAGGTTATTTAAAGCAATGTGTTTGGAGATAGATATGAAGTATCACGAGGATGTCCTTGCCACATGGACATGTAGGGGGATTCCAAGCTCGGGGTCCACTGGGTTTTACTCCTTACAGCCTTCCATTTTGGTGTCTTCTTAACATTTAGGAGATACCTTGAATTCCAGCTTTTATCTCCTGGTTTGTTCTGATAATTCATCACACAGATACCCAAATACTTGCTACAGGGATATTAGAAGCTCAATGAATGGTGCTAGAAGCTTAGATATATTTCAAGGTAAAATGAACACAGTGCGTCCCTCAGGGAGTTAGCCTGCTCTACCTGGCTTTGCTGTGCGGCTGCTTCTCCTGTTACCCTCTCATACTTCTGCACTTGAGGTTCATATTTCTCAAACTAAATGGTCATAGAGCAGTGAATGAACTCACTTCTGAGCCTCAAAGCAAGAGAAAGGAGGAGTGGAGAAAGAGGATATAACTAGAGTCACTGTGTCTTAGGAAAGAAGAACGGAGAAGCAGAACTCCAGGTCATGGTGGCACAAGACACCTTTCAGGTCTTTGAAAGACAGTGCAAAATTCTATTCTAGTTAAATCAGGTGACTTGCAACTCCCTGAACAAACCACCAACTTTGATACTAACAAGATGTTTCTATCGTGGGTTTTGAATCTAGAACATACATAATCATTTTAGGAAAAAACAAAAATGTATCTATAGATCTTTTTTTTTTTTTTTTTTTTTTTTTTTGGAGAGGTTTTTCGCTATAGGGCGCGTGCGCTCGCCAGACAGACAGAGAGACACAGAGACAGAAAGCGAGAAATCACCCCCCCAGTGGGGATGGTCACGCCGCAATCCCTTCTCCTCCATTCTCCTCTCGGGATCTTGGGCACGCACGCACACGCGCCCGGCGTGAGTTTTTAAGCCACCGGGTCCAGGACGCGAACCACGGTCGACTACGTGGGAGTCCAGCGACATAGCCATTATGCTACCTGCTGGTTCCCTATAGATCTTTCAAAGCCCAACACAAATTTCCATTTCTGGAAGTAACTTCTTTCACCTTTTTACTAAAGGCAAAATCAGTTATTTTCCTATTAATAGTCTTATAGCAACTTACATTTATTAAATGCATTGGCCAATAATTCTTCATTGAAGGACATATCTTTTACCCCAGCAACTCATGCATATGGACTTAGGGCATGCAGACTGTCTAGGGCAGGAAAGTCTGTCCATAAGCCATTGCTGAGCCAATGTAGATAGGACATAAGAAAAGCCAATAGAAGAGGGAGAAGAGTAGGTGGATTTTGTTGCTACCATTATTTCTCTGTACTACTTTACTGTCAGATTGACATAGTTAGCCATAGGAAAGTTACTTCTCTAAGTTAATTAATTCATCTTGTATTTATTGAGCACATGTAATCTACCAGGGACTGTTTTAAGGCATGGGGACTATTTTACACATAGGATTAGGACTTAAATTTCAATGTTTTAAACATGTTGAAGAAAATTGGAGATGTTTCTAGCAGATTTTTCCCCCACATTTCTTTTATTGAATCAAATGTCATGTCATTTTTTTTTTCTAAAGTTAGAAAAAAATCTTCAATGTCTTCTTACAGTTTTCAGAAAACTTATTAGCACCTTTCTCCAGAAACTACCTGTATAATGGATTCTATTTATGGGAGGAAATAATTCTTTAGTTATTAAAAAATATAAGAAGGAGGAAGAGGGAGAAAATGTAAGAGAAAGAAGGAAGAGAGGGAGGTAGGGAGAAACAGAGATGGCAAAGATAGGTGATAGACCCACATATCATAAGAACAGTAATTAGGGATAGTTACTAGTTAGTGGTGTAGGGGTTAAGGCGCTGGCTTCCCACAGACAGTCAACTGCAGTTCGAGTTCTGGATCCAGTGGCTTGAAATATGCCAGCTGTGTGTGTGCGTGCATCCCCAAAAATCCTGAGAGAAGAATGGAGGAGAAGGGATTGTAGAATGGCCATCCCCCCAAGGGATGATTTCTCCCTTTCTTTCTTGGTCTCTACGGCAAGTGGTGCACATGATCTATAGCAAAAATCTCTCTAAATAAATAAATAAATAAATAGAATAGAATAGAATAAAAAAAGTAACATTTTTTTGCAAAATATGCTAAAATAAGCATATGTATGAAGGTGAAGTATAGGTTCATGAATTTATACATAGAAAATGTAAATTTATTTGTATTATGATGGTAATTTTCCCCCAAAATTCTCACATTTTAATTGAAAATATTTATTTATTTTCTCTTGAAAGAATTAAGACCTGGAACTTCTTTTTTTAAAGAATTATTTTATTGGGGCTGGCAGATGGCATGGTGGTTAAGGGCGCCGGACTCCCACATGGGCGACCACAGTTCGAGTCCTGAACCTGGTGGTTTGCTTTCTCATTTTCTCTCTCTCTCTTGCCAAATTAAAATAAATAAGCAAATAAAATAAATAAAGTTAAATAAGTCTAAAAAAAAGAATTATTTTATTTAACTTTATTTATTTATTTGAATTCGACCAGAGAGAAACAAGTAGAGAAAGAGAGAGAGAGGAAAATAGAGAGAGAGGAGAGAAAGTGAGAAAGCAAGCTTTCAGATCTGGGACTTGAACCACTGTTGGCCATGTGGGAGTCCAGCGCTCTTAATCACCACACCACTTGCTGGCCCCAAGATCTGGGACTTCTTAGTCTATCAGAATTATAGTAAGTAGACTTCCCTTCTCCCTCTTTCTAGGATGTTAAATGCCAGGGCTGTGGAAAGTCATTTTGTAAATGGTGTGAACAGGCACTGATTCTCTGCCTTATCTATAGCACGCAGACCTCACCGTAATCTTTCCTGGGCCTAAATCCGCATCGTATCAGGGAGATGTCATCCAAGTCTGGAGATTTGTCTCAGACAGGATCAGTCTTCATTGAGGGAGACCTGATACTTGGGGATGCCCTGCTGTGTCTCAATGTTGCCCCAGAGACTCAAACTTTTCAGTGCAGACTCTGTGCACTGCCATTTTTTTTTCTTTTTCTTTCTTTCTTTTTCAGAATTTTTTTTTCTTTTGCCATAGAGTAGATGCATGTTATGGAGACATACAGAGAGAAGGGAAGTGAGAAATCACACCCCTGGGCGGTGGTCACACAGCAATGCTTTCTCCATTCTCCTCTCGGGACTTTGGGCATGCATGTACACAAACCTGCTGTGGTTTTCAAGTCTCCAGGACTCAAACCATAGTTGGCCATGTGGGAATCCAACACCTTAACCTCCATGCCACAAGCTGGCCTCCACACTGCCATTTTTACTTCTGTAGGCTGTACCATAAGACCCAGAAACTTCTCCAAGAGGTCACAGATGAAAGATGAGTGCTGCGTCATCTTGCCATACCCAACCACAAGAGTTGGGGAGGGGTCTCTCTTGTTCTGGCCCCTCACCCCAGTTTGGTTATTGGTTTAGCGTGCAGTGGAGAAAACAGGCACTGGGTATTTCAATGCCTTTATGCCACCTTCGTTCTCATTTCTTCTTGCTGACCTGTTCTTTCCCACTTCTCCAGCATGGGTTCTGTTTGCTCTATTTTGATTTTATTTGCTATACTGGGGAACAGGCATGATGAAAAATGCACCATCAGAATGCCTGTAAGCATATTTCTTGTTTTATTCAGGGACTAAAGATAGGAATTTTGAATTCTGTAATTGTAACTTATGTTAGGCTTGTAGAAAGGTCATCGTACAAGTAAAGTACAGAAAAAAAAAAAAAGATTTGCACACTAATGTGTACATAAACAAATGAGCAAACAACCTTCAACACTCCGTGTGTCATTCTGTCACATAACCCTTGTTCCACCCAACAGTTTCCGTAAAGTTAAATTTCTAAATCTTTGGTAAAAGTTGGTCACAGAAAACTGTTGCCCAAGGGACCAGCAGTTAGCGTAATGGCTATGTCGCTGAATTCCCATGTATCCGACCGTGGTTCAGCTCCTGGATCTAATGACTCAAACTCACGCTGGGAGCATGTGCGTGTGTGCTCAAGATCCCGAGAGGAGAATGGAGGAGAAGGGATTGCGGCGTGGCCATATCCCCGGGGGGTGATTTCTCCCTTTCTGTCTCTCTGTCCCTCTCTGTCTTTCTGGTGAGCGCATGTACCCTATAGCAAAAAGCTCTCCAAAAAAAAAAAAAAAAAAAAGAAAAGAAAAGAAAGAAAAAAACTGTTGCCCAAATCATTGATGTCAATTTTGTGAGGACAATATGGCAAATCCTGCTTGAACTTAGTGCTAAAGAAAGTTTTGCTCTAGATTTTGTGTTTTCTTTGCTTGAGACTGTACACAATATGTATCATTTAATGGATTTATTTTTTTGTGGAAGATGCAATATATACATATTGCGCACACAAACACACACACATATATATTTCTATCTCATGTGTGTGTGTGTGTGTGTGTATATATATATATATATATGAGAGAAATATATATATATATATATATATATATATATATATATGAGAGAAATTTTTGCAATAGGGTGCATGTACTCACCAGAGAGACATAAAGAGATGGAGAGACTGAAAGCAGAAATCACCCCCAAGTGGACCAGCAGTTGGCGTAATGGCTGTCACTGGACTTGCATGTAGTTGACCACGGTTCGAGTCCCAGACCTGGTGACTGGTGTGTGTGTGCGTGCCCAAGATCCCAAGAGGAAAATGGAGGAGAAGGGATTGTGGCATGGCCATCTACCCTGGGGGGTGATTTTTCACTTTCTGTCTCTGTCTCTCTCGGTCTTTCTGGTGAGCACACACACCCTATAGCAAAAACCTCTCCAAACACACACACACACACACACACACACACACGTAAAACAAAAAAAAAAAATCTCTCTCAAGGGGGGATGGTCATGCCACAATCCTTTCTTCTCCATTCTCTTCTTGGAATTTTGGGCACACATGCACACATGCCCAGCATGAAATTTAAGCTACCCGGTTCAGGACTTGAACCATGGTTTACTACATGGGAATCCATTGACATTATTATTACACCATCTGCTGGTCCCATTTGTTTAAGAGAGGTTTTTGCTACAGGGCACGTGCACTCACTGGAGAGACAGAGAGAGATAGAAACTCAGAAAGTGAGAAATCATCCCTCAGGAGGGATGGCCACACCACAGTCCCTTCTCCTCCATTCTCCTCTTGGGATTTTGGACACACACACCCCGAATGAGTTTTAAGTCAGTGGGTCTGGGACTCAAACTACAGTAGATTATGTGGGAGTCCAGCAACGCAATCATTATGACATCTGCTGGTTCCTAGGATGCAAAATATTTAAATGCCCATGTATGGTACCTAAAAATAATATCTAGTCATTTCATACTTACAAATATTTTAGTGTGATGCCTGAACTGAATTTTTATAAAAAAGAGAGACATATCTCTCTACCTGCTGTCCATCCATTCATTTAGAAAACTCTTAATGGGAAAATTCATGCTTTAGTAGATTCAGCATAACAACCTATACAAGTGGAGAAGAGTGTTTGGTAGGCTGGTATAATCTGTGGTAAATATTGTATAGTTAAATGTCACAGAAAACTAAGCCCACAAACTCTTTTGGGCCTTAGTTTAATCTTTCAGTTGCTTCAGTTTTATTTTAAATTTTCCTTTTTTTTCCTTCAGAAATAGTTATCATATCAATATTAAATAAATCCACAAAGAGTCCTCTAAGTAAACCATATATATAGAAGAGTTCATTTTAGAAATAAACATAGTTAGAAATAGTTCATTCAGTTAGAAATATTCCTCATACTGTGGTAAAGTAAATAGATGGTGATGAATGAAATGTCTTTAGAAATCAAAAGTTGACTGAGAGGGCCAGCAGACAGCAAAGCACTTACGTCACTGGACTCCCACATGGCCAACTGTGGTTCAAGTCCCAGACACCGTGACTTGAAACTCACGCTGGACACATGTGTGTGTGTGCCCAAGATCCTGGGAGGAGAACTGAAGAGAAAGGATTGTGGCATTGCCATTCTTACTAGAGGTTCATTTCTTGCTTTCTGTCTCTCTCTGTCTCTCCATCAAGCACATGTGACCAATAGCAATAAAACTCTCCCAGAAGAAAAAAGAAAATTGACTAGTGAGCTTTTAAAAAGCCTAAGGAGTGAAAATGTGAAAAATGTGTTTATCTATTGTATTATATTTAAAATATAAAATTATGTTACTTTAACAGTAAAACTTAAATTTTGTCATTCAGGTAGGTTTTTATTATCAATACACCTTATAGCTGACTCCAGTCATGATCAGTGCTCTGTTATTCCTTATAGTTTCCAAATACAGTTGTCTAAATGGCACAACATAATTAATCTAAGGTGTTCTAAATTGATTTGCCAGTGGTAAGGTACTAAGAGTTTCTTTTTTTTTTCTGGAATTTTCTTCTCAGAGTACTTTGTAGAAAACTAAATGTGATGATCTAATGTTATATTGAATGCATATCTTTCAAACATAGTAATCATAAATCAATAAAAACTTAGTATATTATATATTTGGAGTTAAAAGCACACATGGCTTTTAAATTAAACTGATTTATGTTTTAAATAAAACCAAAGAAAAAGATTAATAAATTATAAATAGGATCATATTCAGTTTTAACCTCAACTTAATTGATTACAGAGCAGAGAACACTCCTCAGTCGTGCTGCTGGGAATGAATCTATCCATCAGTGGCTCATTTTTCCTAATCTTTAATCAAAGGAAGAGGTTGCTCTTGTTAATAAGTTTAATGCTTGGAAATTAGAGAAGCTTCAATATTTTATTAATGGCAATTGCAGGTCATTGGTGAAATGGTTTCATGACAGTAATTAAGGAACAAGTTGAATATTGTACTCTGAATGTATTGAAGATGAATGTTCACAGTATCTAAGTAGAGATTTCTGTATTAGATTGTGATACCCAATGATGAATGCACAACATTGGAAAGAATCCTTCACTCTTTGCTAGAATAGACCTCTTTATTTTTTGCCTGTGGAAATTTGGAAAGAGTAAGAGCTATGCTAGTTGTCATAGAGTTTGTATGCAACTACCTCAAGGAGTGAGAATAAAGGGACAGTCTAATAGCACCTTAAGATCTTTCTTTTAGTTTAAATTATAAGGTAACCAAACTAGAAGTAATATAATTCTTGGAATATAGAAACAGAAGTGATATTACCATGCAAAAATACCTTTGTACCTACTTTTTCTGATATACACTTGTAAAAATCATTATTATCAGGGATAAGTATACTTTCACATTATGCTTCTTCCTTTTCTATATTGCTTCTTTTTTAATTTTCACCTTTACATAGTGTCATAGCCTTTCAAATATAACTGAAGAACTTAATCAAGCAGGGTCCTATCTTGGGGCACTTTCATGGCTTCCAAAGAACATCACTGACTATAATTTTCCCATATTTTATGTGTCTGGAACTGAGAACAGTTAGTCAAAGAGTGGTGATATTCTTTTCTTTTTAAATTGATACGCAAAAATTGCATATATGTATTTATGATGTACAACATGTTTTGACATACATGTACATTGACAGAGAGACAGTACCCTCAACCTATCAACATAGTCTTGATGCTAACCCTACTGCAAGTCTCAGGCTGCTCTGGATCCTGGGAGCATGCATACCAAGCATCTGCTAAGAAGTTCCCAAATGAAAACTCAGAACCTTCCCATATGAATGGGCCTCACAGAGCATGCATTTTCCCACTCTGCACCATCCAGATTGCTATAGCCATATAGCTATCTTAAATAACTTTGATGGTGGAAAATGAAGATGGAAATTACATCTAGGTTTGGCTTTTTACATTTTTGTTTTTCTTTTCTTTTCCTTTCTTTTTTATTTTTTCCTTTCCTTTTCTTTTCCTTTTTTTTTTTCTTTTCTTTTGTATAAGGCTTATGTGCTATTCACTGGAGAGAGAGGGAGAAAGACAGAGAGAGAGAGAGAGAGAGAGATCACCCCCCAAAAGAAGATATCTACACCACAATCCCTTCTCTTCCATTCTCCTTTCAGGATTTTAGGTACTCATGCACATGCTTTTGGGTACTTACGCACATGCACACCGTATGTCTTTCACACCTCTGGTCCAGGACTTTAACCACACAGTCAGTCATGTGGGATCTAGCGGCCTTAACCTCTGAGCCCCTCGCTGGTCCAGATTTTATACTTTTAACTTTCAAAAATAATCATATTATACATATAGTACAGCGTTTCTCCAAGTTCGTTCTGTAGACTGCTAGTTGTCCTGGATGCTTGGTGAAAAAAGGACTTCCTGAAGAATTCTACATACTTTACATTTCCTTAAATTGACAAAATAATTTCTTACATATTGAATTTTATTGCTATGAGAAGGAAGAAAGATTTTGTTTAACTGAATTTTCAAGGTTGGTTTGACCTTGACTTGATTTTTTGCAAGCATCTATGACCATCCCACCCCCAGAAAGAGTGTCAAATAGAAGATGTGAGAAATGTTTTTGTATTATTTCTCGAAGGACATTCACTGAGATTGTAGATGAGGATTATTTTTCCCATAAGCAGGAAAGAAAAATATCTGTTTATTTTCCCTATATTTTAAATCTATTATTAACTCCATTCAACCACAGGAACAACTATACATCTTTTTCTTCAAAGGCTTTCTCTTTCACTCCTATTTCCTCAACATCAACCCAGGGATTTGTTAAACAGAAAATACAAGCAGAATTTCTTCTTCTAACAATAGGCTTGTCAGATGGTAAAATAATACTACACTTAACTCAATGCCAGTTGTCAGGCTTAGAAGAAGTAATTGGATGTGTTCAAACCTGATGTATGCCTCTCACACTTTCTTATGCACCTGTCCAATTGTTATTCTGTGACAATGTTTTGTTAATGTTTACAACCTTAAACCTTCATGTTTGCAAATGCAGCTTTGGAGCCAAGGCAATTTTTCATCTAACTCTAGGCTGGATAGATTGCTTATTTTCTAAAACAAATGATTCTTTCTCTCTAAGATACTTTTCTGAAATATAATATCACTGGCCTTCTTTTGAATATAATTAATGTATGTGATAGTAACATATATTCTCTCCTGAGACAGTTTCTTAACCTGGACTTTATCAATTCTTGGTTTTGTAAGATTCTCACTCACATGGGATGACATCCAACTTTGTTTTGCTTTTAGGGTACAAAATCCCTTCACAATACCTTTTCTCAGTTAAGGTACAATACTCAATGAGGTCACCCTTGCTATTTCCTCTATTTCAGAGGTGACAAGTTAAGGTTTATGTATTTATTTATCTATGAAGGTGGCAAAACAGAAATCTGAACCCAAGTCTTTTAATTCTATAACCTTTAATAAGTAACAGGGCTGCTTCTGTGAATAACTGTTAATGGATTGCTTAATGCTGCATGTGGTTTTGACTGCATGTAGTTTGGTCAATTTGCTATTTTTTTAAGAAGATGTCTATGAGTAATTCGGGTTGTTTTTTGTTTTGTGACCACATAGGGTTGGTGCAAATGTCCAGTTCTCCTGTGAGGACAATTATGTGCTCCAAGGGTCCAAAAGCATCACCTGCCAGAGAGTTACAGAGACACTTGCTGCTTGGAGTGACCACCGGCCAATCTGCCGAGGTAAGTCGCCGACAAGGCAGGGTGGCCCTCCTCTCCTTCTCTTTGGGAATGGTATGTTTTCTGAATAACAATGGGATTTAAGTATAAAGCATTGGTTATAGACAGGACAGATATTGGTAGTAATGTAGGTAAGAAAATAAATACTTTATAAAATGCGGTAGGAAGCAAATATCTATAAGAATATATGTAGATGAATTTTTTTATTTCAGAAAAGATCTGAACAACATAATAATTCAATCTCATTTTTACACATATTTAATACATATTGGTATCCATCTCTCTAGACAGATAGATAATGCTCAGGATGCATATGTATGAACATATATTACAGAATCAAATCCTTTAGAAAATTTTGTGTGCCTCTGCAAATCTAAAATTTCTCATCTTTCAATTTCAATAAGGTGAATTGAAGTACAGTGAACTCTCGGGTTTTGATTATATGAATGATAAACAAGTTGTTAACATGATTCCAAATCATTTTATTAATAAATCATGTCCAGCTAAACTCTGACGAAGTTAGCAGAGCAAACTATTCATTGTCATTATCATCATTACAAAATATGATGTTAGCAGAAGTCAAAGTATTTGTATGTCACGTCTATGAGGCATCTGAACCCTAGTATCAGAATTATAGAGATTATACTGAAGCCAGCAGAAAACCATTGCTGTTGTTTTAAAATAGAGTAATTAAAATGAAAAGAAAAATTAGGTTTTTGAGTTCTCTTTAGAATTTATGCAAATCAGTAGTTTTGAAGGGGAAAAAGTGCTAGGTACATCAAGGAATAAAAGGAAAAGTTTCATCTGTAAGAATATCTTATATACCCTTATAATATTTTTCTTTTTTTTTTTCTTTTTTTGGAGAGGTTTTTGCTATAGGGCGCATGCGCTCGCCAGACAGACAGAGAGAGACATAGAGACAAAAAGCGAGAAATCACCCCCCAGGGGGAATGGTCACGCCGCAATCCCTTCTCCTCCATTCTCCTCTCGGGATCTTGGGCAAGCATGCACACGCGCCCGGCATGAGTTTAAGCCACCGGGTCCGGGACTCGAACCGTGGTCGACTACGTGGGAGTCCAGCTACATAGCCATTACGCTAACTGCTGGTCCCATACCCTTATAATATTTTTCTTATGAATGGACTCATAAAGTTTTATTTTAAAATACTTTGTTTATAAAAAAGGTATAATGCGGGACCAGCAGTTGGCATAATGGCCATGTCACTGTACTCCCATGTAGTCGACATGTTTTGAGTCCCACATCCAGTGGCTTAAACTCACGCCAGGCACGTGTGCATGCATGCCCAAGATCCCGAGAGGAGAATGGAGGAGAAGGGATTGCGGCATGGCCATTCCCCCTAGGGGGTGATTTCTCACTTTCTGTCTCTCTGTCTTTTTGGCAAGAGCATGTGCCCTATAGCAAAAACCTCTGCAAAGAAAAAAAAAAAGGTATAATGCAAAATATAAAGTATAAGTTAAAATATAAAGTATAAGTTATACACTTAAAGTGAAACAATTGCCAAATATATCACTAACTTCATCTCAGCTAGAAATACCATCTTACATATTACTGTGTCAGAGTCCTTTCCCATAACCACTTGCAGTTTGTTCCATGCAAAGAGCCCAACTTTGTAGCTTCTATCTAAACCCTGAGGGAAGGGCTAGTGCATGGGCTGTTTCTTGTTACTGAAAATCCTTCAAAGAGAAGCCTCAATCTCTGGTCAAGGAAATGTGAAAGGTCATGTCCTACTTGTAGTCACTGGGCTACTTTGTGTATGTATGTATGTATTTATTTTTCTCATCCAGAGAACACTATATATTGGCTCAAAGATATTACCACATGTTATCCTCAACAGATAATTTTCCATTTTGTGTTTCTTATATATCTTACTTCGTTTCTTTTTCCCCTTTAATTCCTTACCCCTCACCCTCCCATTTTCTACTCTCCTCCCACACTGTCTGATATCCACTGCTGCTCTTTATACTTTTATACCATCCAATAATTTAGTTTCTGCCATGAAATGAAGGCATTCGGTAAATATTAAGTGCAGACAGACAATAGCCTGGCTTTTCTAATTCTAAAATAAGATTATTAAACTTTTGAAGGAACTATACCAAAATTCATGTTCCTATCAAGTGCTGACAATGTACGAGGCCCCAAGTTTTTGGTTTTTTTTTTTTTTTTAAGAAGTTTTTGCTTTTGGGTGCATGTGCTCACTGGGGAAAGAAAAGAGAGACAGAGACAATGAGAAGGAAAAGGAAAGTGAGAAATCACCTCTGGGGTGGTGGCTATGCTACAGTCCGTTCTCTTCCATTCTCCTCCTACGATCTTGGGCATGCACACCCACACACCTTGTATGATTTTCAAGCCACCAGGTTCAGGACTCGAACTGCAGTTGGCCACAATGCTCCCAGTTTTAAATAATATCTAAGTCAAAGGTATTATTATCCTAAGGGGAAAAGATTATTTTAATTTTTAATTGTTTTCTTTCTCTTATATACACAAATATAGCTTTCAGATATCCCACCCTCTTGGGCCAAGACAATGGAAAAACTCTTCCTAACTTTGTCTCTTGCTCTCAAAATCAAATAAAAAAAAGGAATGCCTGTGCTTGATCACCTTGAGAAAGGAATGCTTACCTTTCTCCAGGTCTTTCAGACATATTTGTGCTTAGAAATAAAGCACATTAATTATTTTTTTAAAAAAGCTTGAATTAGACAAATAGTAAACTAGCATTCTTTTAAGTTGATATTATAAAATATGTACTTTTGGGGCCAGCAGGTGACATGGTGGTTAAGGCTCCAGACTCTCAAGTGGTTAGCCATGGCTCTAGTCCAGGACCTAGCAGCTTGCTTTCTCTCTCTCTCTCTCTCCTCTCTCTCTCTTCTCTCTCTCTCTCTCTCTCTCTCTCTCTCTCTCTCTCTCTCTCTCTCTCTCTCTCTCTCTCTCCACTGAGCATACATGCCCTATACCAGATTAAAATAATAATAATAATAATAAATTTAAATAAATAATTATTCTTTAAAAATGTATACTTTTCTAAATTTGTTTTTTTCTCCCAAAGAGAAAGACAGACAGACAGAAGCACCCGCCCAAGTCCCCACAATGTGACACATCTCTGGTCTCAGCCAGCCTGGACCACAGGCATGCACCTTGACTTGGGATGCTCAAGGAGGCCCTGGGATTTGAATCTAGGACCTTTATTCCGGTGTACAGCTGTCACACCACCACCTAGCCTCTTGAATGGATGTTTCAGCGTAACATAAAGGAAATAGTGTCTACATGCTATTTTACTTTTATTTATTAAATTATTACATTCCCCCTCTCTTTTTTTCTGAATCTCATCTTAAACTCCAAACATTTTCTCAGTATCTTGGTCCCAACTTATAATTTGACTAGGTCTAAAACACTTTGAGGTGCTTATCTCCTGGCAAACACCTGCTCTCTCCAGGCTAAAGGTGGAGAGGTTACTTCCTTCCTTCTTAACCTCTCAGCTACTTATTCTTAGAGATAATGTGGGAGGAAGGTGAGGCATAGCAGAGAGTGAGAGGGAGGGAAGAAAGGGGAGAAAAATAGGAGTAAATATATAAGATACACAAAATGTAAATAAATAAATTTTTTTAAAAAGAAAAGCAATCTTTGCAACTTCTTGTTCTCATAGATTCTCATGTCCTACCTAATCATATTTTAGAAAAGAACACTTCTTTTTTTGTTCTCTTAGAGAGATTTTTGCCATAGAATGTATGTGCTTGCTAGAGAGAGAGAGAGAGATGGAGATAGAGAGACAGAAAGTGAGACATCACTGTCCCGTTCCCCACCCCCCCAGAGAGAATGGGCACACCACAATCCCTTCTCCTCCATGCTCTTCTTAGGATCTTGGGCACATGTATGCATGCACCCAGCATGAGTTTAAGCCACCAGGTGCAAAACTTGAACCGCTACGTGGGGGTTGACTACATGCGAGTCCAGCATCATAGTCATTACACCATGTGCTGTTCCCAGAAAAGAACACTTTTTCACAGGTCTTTGTTGCTGTGTTTGGTTTTCTGTAAAAATGACTGCCAATCTTTAACATCCAATTTCTAGCTTTTACCTCCAAAAGCTACAAGAGCTCAGTTTTATCTCCTCTTTTCTGGAAATTGATGAGTAACTTGTTTTGCTTAAACTATATGTCCCTTGATTTCTTTAAGTAGTCCTTTAACTTTTATTAAATTTATTACATTTAACTTTCTGAGATTATGATGGTTGGAAATAATCCTCAAGAAAGTGTTTCCATAGGGGATACATTTCATGAATGTACCCAGGTAGACAAAAGTCATACCCACAATTATTTATTTATTTATTTATTTAGCTACATTTTTTTTAAAGAGCATTTTGCTATAGGGCATGTACTCTTGTGAGAGAGTCAGAGAGAGACAGAGAGACAGACAATGAGAAATCACTCCCCAAGGAGGATGGACATGTTGGAATTCCTTCCCATTCATTTTCCTCTTGGCATTTCGGGCATACACACACTTGCATCTGGCCTGAGTTTTAAGCTGCCTGGGTCTGGAACTTGAACCACAGTTGACCACATGGGAGTCCAGCGACGTAACCATTACGCCATCTGCTGGTTCCCTCACAAATATTTTGGAAGTGATCTTTTCTCTATCTTGGACTCTTACTGAGATGATAAAGGGAAATGCTCTTAAAATTTTTAGGGAGTGACTGGACTGATGGGGAGGTCTGTTATATAAACCCTCAATGTCTTGGAAAGGACTATTTCTGTGACTGAGAATTGAATCTGACCTTTGATCATGTTTCAGCATAGATACACCCAGACTTTTGTCTATAGAATGGTTTCAGGCAGCCATTTCTACATTTTAACTTCTTAATAGCTGGCTGCGAAGTTTCAGAATGATCTAGTCCTGAGTCCTTTCTGTTGAACAGTTCTTTGCTCAGTTGATCTCTCTCCTCCCACATTTTACTATAAGCAGAAAGGAGAAATCAACTGGCACCTTCAACACACGGCTTGGACATCTCCTTAGCCTGTATCGAAGTTTGTCCTTTTAATGTCCTGCTTCCTGTCTAATGACAAAGTCAAAGTCACTTTTGCTAAGCTTTTGCCACCTCTTTCAGTATAAGGTGACCTAACCCTCACTTCTCCCAGCAGCATCCTTAAAATGCAGATTTCTGGACTGACTCCAAGGCAGCTGGACCCCAGTGACCAATCCTGCAGTTCGAGTCCTGCCCCCACCCCAACAGCTTGAGAATCATGCAGTTTTTATGCCCAAAAGTGTGAAAGGAAGAAGAAATAGAAGAGAAGGGGTTGTCGTGTTACTATGTCCCATGGGACATACCTTATTCTCTCTGTCTCTCTCTGGTGAGGGCACCTACCCTCTAACAAACAAACAAACAAACACATAAATAAATAAATAAAATATTCGGGAACCAGCAGTTAGTCTAATGGCTATGTCGCTGAACTCCCACATAGTCGACCGTGGATCGTGTCCCGGACCCGGTGGCTTAAAACTCACGCTGGGCACGTGTGCGTGCATGCCCAAGATCCCAAGAAGAGAATGGAGGAGAAGGGATTGCGGTGTGACCATCACCCCTTGGAGGTGATTTCTCGCTTTGTGTCTCTATGTCTCTCTCTGTCTGTTTGGCGAGCGCATGCGCCCTATAGCGAAAAAAAAAAAAAAAAAAAAAACTCTCCAAATAAAATAAAATAAAATAAAATAAATAAATAAATAAATAAAATATTCTACTTATAAGGGATTGCTCTGAGGGAGCTCTAGGCCAGTACTCTCCACTAGAAACGAAATGCAAGCCACGTTAGTAATTTAGAAATATTTAGTTGCCAGATGAAACTGTAAAGAAAAAGAAAAAGAACAATTGAATTTAACTTCAATAATGTATTTTATCTAGCCCAAATACCCAATTATAATTTTAACATATGATCAATATGAACAGTCTAGTGATACGTGTTACACGCTTTCCTTTTCACGATACGTCATGGGAATCTATTGTGCAATGTATACTAATAGCACATCTTATCTCAGACCAGCCACATTTTAACTGCCTAATAGCTGACTCTGGAAGCTACTGTATCAAACAGCCCAGCTGTAGATATTTAGCTAAGCCTACAGTTCCAGATTTCTTCCCAGCTATAGTGAACTATCAACACCCTTGTAGGTGTGAAGAGGAGAAATGAGCTCCGTGAGTCATGGCCTGTGTCCTGGCTGCCATCCCTCACTGTAGAATGTACTTCCTTCCAGTTGAAATCAATAAGATTTTTAGGTTGGCAACATTTAGGAACTGTGAGTGTATCATTATTCTTCCTTTAGATAGTATCTCTATTTGTTTCTAATGATGGATTCATCACATAGAGAAAAACTGGAAAGG
This sequence comes from Tupaia tana, assembly GCA_026018925.1. NCBI lineage: Eukaryota > Metazoa > Chordata > Mammalia > Scandentia > Tupaiidae > Tupaia > Tupaia tana. The sequence continues at coordinate 185,908,911 of JAKSZU010000002.1, forward strand.
TAAAAAAGTAAAAACAAAGAACAATTTTTAAAAACCTTTTTTAAATTTTTTTAGGTTTTTGCCATAGGACGCATGTGCTTGAAAAAGAGAGACAGAGACAGAGAGAGGGAAAGTGAGAGATCATCCCCCCAGGGGGAATGGCCATGCCACAATCCTTTCTTCTCCATTCTCCTCTCGGGATTTTGGGCATGCACACACACACACACACACACACACACACACACACACTCAGCGTGATTCTCAAACTGCTGGGTCCAGACTCAAACTGCCATTAGCTATGTGGGAGTCCAGTGCCTTAACCAACATGCTACCTGCTGGCTCCAAACAATGTTGTTTTAAGTGGAGCTTTTATAACTATTCCTATAATAAGTTACTAGAACATATAGGAAAATGAATACCAAGGATATTTAAGGTTAAAAATGCTCTTCAAAGGAAACTCTAGGAATATTTACTTAGCTATTGCTGGGTTCGGAATAGCAAGTGCCGTTTTTCAAGTTCATTTTCCATTCTATACTATTGCCATAATACACAGTATGTAAAAAAGAACATCATGGCAGGGATATTCCTGAATTATTCTTCACCTTTAAAGGAACTCTTCTATTGATCATCTCAGCCTCATCTTTCAAACTCACCCATCTCTCAAATACAGTAAAATGTCTCTGGACTGAATACTGTGAGTATTAGAGCATTTCAGATCAATGACTTAAGGCAGGATTGATTCTCCAGGTTCCATCTTCATGAAGGGTCTTTAACTCTTCAGTAATTACCATCCCTCTGTACAGAAGGGATATCTGATGGAAACGTTTGATAAATTGCAGTGAGTCAGAAGTGATCCTTCCATCTGGAAACCGGGGTGGTTAGCCAATGCTTACATTAGCTAATTAGCTTTGAGGACGGGGAATGTTACCTTTTCTTCCTGTTACCAAACAGATGAATGGTTGTCATAGCTCAGTAATTACACAAGTGATTTTGTTTGAAATTATGCTTACTTCATTTAGGGATATGAAAACAACTATTATGATTTTTTGCAGGGTAAAACATTATGAGCTGTTTAAAACTGTGAAAATATCTTTAACTGGCAGTAGATTTTTAAAATAAACAAACAAGGAAGAAGGAAAAAATGTCTACTTTTTTGGTAAAATGTTCAGGCTGATGTTTCGTTTGATCAGTATTTAGTGAGAATTTATGTAGAGCACTTTAATGTTAATACACTTTGGTCTGTGGAGTTACTATTTTGAGTTGCTCTCTGAACTGAAAGGGCATATTAAAAAGTGAAGTTTTATTTGCTACAGTAACTGTGATTACACCAAAGCTAATTAGAGTCAGCACGGGTCACAGAATAGTTATTGTTACCTTGGGATTGCATGTTAGGTTAGCTGAGAATTATCCTTAACTTACTCACTTTTCATCTACCTAAAATTTTTATGGCTTTTTTTTTTCTTTCCATGTAGAAATAACATTTTATATCATAACAAAGACATCATTTACACCTGAAAGATGATTTTTCATTTTATCAGAATGTAGGTCCAGGGTCAATTTTAGATTTATGTTTTATATACTGATTATTTGATAAAGTGGTTATAATCTCAGATATTTAAAGGAACATACACATTCAATTAACTGTTTAATTCCAGTGAACTTAGAGAAATTTCTCTGGTTCCTTCCAGGTTCCTGAAGCTTTGTACTTCTGACTTAGAAATCTGCTTTTTTTCCTTAGCAGTTTTACTAAGTTATTAGAAATAATACATTTTGTATTTTAATACTATTCTCATAGTCTACTGACAGAAAATAACCTGAAAACGAATGTTAGGCTGATGTTAATTACATTCCCAAAGCATGCCAAGTAAGTTTTTGAATTAGGTTCATTGCACCCGTTTCCCTAATATCTGGAACAACGTTCCCCAATGTTCACCTGTCTGTCCGTCCTATACCCTTCATCAACTATTATCCAAAACCTTTCCATGACCACCTGCTTTTCATCACAAGCTTTTCCTAGATACTGTACAAACCTTCTTCTTTCTTCAGCGTTCTCATCTCTTCCTGACCTTGTACATTCATGACTTTATATGTTCATTTTCTGTTGAAAACAAGAAATTTAGCTTTAGTCTCTCTTTGCTACATCTTCAATGTTCAACTCTTAATAAACATTTAATGAACACTTCTTTAGTACATGTGTGAGGGCATGCACTGAATTCTCATATATGTTCTTTTAGTCCATTCTCATGGCAATCGTAGCTACAGTTATAATGAATTGTTATACTAATTGATGAAGAAAAAACTTAGGGCTTAAAATGAGCTAGCTAGGGACCAGCAGTTAGTGTAATGGCTATGTCGCTGGACTCCCACGTAGTCGACCGCGGTTCGCGTCCTGGACCCGGTGGCTTAAACTCACGCCAGGCACATGTGCGTGCGTGCCCAAGATCCCGAGAGGAGAATGGAGGAGAAGGGACTGCAGCGTGGCCATCCCCCCTGGGGGGTGATTTCTCGCTTTCTGTCTCTCTGTCTCTCTCTGTCTGTCTGGCGAGCGCACGCGCCCTATAGCAAAAACCTCTTCCAAAAAAAAAAAAAAAAAAATGAGCTAGCTAATAACTGTAGAAGCCAGAACTAAAACTCAGGTATAATGAAGAAAAGCAAAGTCTTCACCTCTGCAACCTTCTGTCTCCCTTTTGATTGACAATCTGGGTGTAGACATAAAATTTACAGTTCATAATAATGCTGTCTTCTAAAAACATGCAAGAAAATAGACTATCCATATAATTATTCATATTTTGAAAGAGCTTAAATGTGAATCTTGATATTCCACTAATTTAATTAATTAGAATTCTAATTACAATTAGTTAGAATATTCCTTTAACTAACTTGAGTAGTGACTATCAAACAGTAAAAATTCCCTAGAACATATTTTACATAAATAGATAAATTATTATTGGTTGTTGGAGAAGTCATGACACATTTTTGCATAAAATACAGGACTTTGGAGAACCAGCAGATGGCATAATGGTTATGTCACTGAACACCCACATAGTTGACCACAGCTTGAGTCCTGGACCTGGCAGCTTAAAACTCAAGCTGGGCATGTGTGCATGCATGCTCAAAATACCAAGAGGAGAACAGAGGAGAAGAGATTGCGGTGTGGCCATCCTCCAGGGGAGTGACTTCTCGCTCTCTTTCTCTCTCTTTCTCTCTTTCTGGCAAGCACACATGCCCTATAGCAAAAATCTCTCTCTAAAAAAAGAAAAACAAACAGGACTTTTCCAACAACCCAATATTGTGTATTAAATGAGATAAATCACATGAAACTATTACTAAATAATTGTTTGTTGATTAGTAGAAAAATGGCATTTAAAATTGGTTTATTTTTATTTTACCTTTCTTCTTTACCTCTTGATGTATTATATTTTTAATTTATTGATTTGTGAGCTCTATTTTATTTGGAATATATCTAAAATGCAATTGCAATTTGAGCCTACAAATTTAGAGAACTGTCAAATGAGTAACATAATTAGGTCATAGTAATTACCCAACGACATTTATTAAGCAAGTAAGTAGACATTGTTTTATATCAGATGCTATATTTTTAAAAACAGATTGAAAAAGGGCAAGGCCTTTGGAGAAGTAGAAAGTAGCATGCAATTATAATGTGTATATACATGCATATATACATTTCAATGAGCAGAATATATATAGATCTTGTTCTTAAAACTTGCTCCACACCAGTATATTGTGCTGATTGGTGTCGTTTGAGCAGATGCCTTGCTGACTATTTGAATGCCTGTGTGGTACAGAAGCAATTGTAAGGGAAGACATTTCCCCATCTCCAAGGTTACTGTGAAATCGGCCATTCGAAATCAGTTCTTTCTAAATCTTCCTTCTACCTATCCCAGCTGCTACACAGTGAATCCTTAGCATGGAATGAAAAACTGACAAGGAGACCATGAATGGAAAGGGACAGACAAGGTGATAAATTTCAGACTTCTTTATAATAAAAGAAAAAATTATTTACTTAATTCCATTTGTTATTATTATTTTTTATTTGAACAAAGAGAGGCAGAGAGAGAGAGAAAGAGAGAGAGAGAGAGAGAGAGGGCGGAAGCAAGAAAGCAATCCACCAGGGCTGTCACTCGAACTGCAGTCAGTCATGCGGGAATCCAGAGCCTTTAACCACCATGCCACCTGCCAGCCCTGATAAATTTCAGATTTCTAAACTCGTGTGTCAGATCTCATTGTGTTGTGTTATGAGCTCCTAGAACATGTTCTGTCTTACAGGCTGGTATTTCTAACTGTTCTAACTAAACTGTTAAAACTAAACATGATCTTTTCAGTTTTAACTAAACATGATCAAAAAGAGGACAGCAAACACACCATAACTGTTCATTCCCAAAGCTTCTTGATCTGTTGATACTTTTCCACTGGCTCCAGTTCAATGGGATCTTGGTCCTGTATCATCTCTTATCCCCCAAGCTGTTCTGTTTTCTTCTATCTCTCTTCTTTTTCCCAAATATTAATTTTTTTAAAAGTTGACATATAGCAAACCTTAAAAATAAAAACCTACAGGTGCTTGAGACTGAGAGAGAGGAAGAAGACTAGGAGTGTGCTATAGAAAGGTCTATGGGCCACCCACTCCACTCTTCTTGTAGAGAGGTATAGCATTCATGGGACAAAAAAAATGGGGCATTATCTGTTGAAGATAATTTTATAGTATTATCAACTGGACTGGGGAGAAGTGCGCACATGTTGGAATATTCACTTTGCAAGCTAAATAATGTGATTGAACGTATACAAGAATTGAAACAAAATTTTAAAAAATAACTTAAAAAAAGAGAAAGGTCTATGGGCTTGTTCTACTCTCTCCACTCTCAATCTGAGAGAGAGATCAATATAACCCTTCCTGTCTCAATCACAGAATAAAACCAAAAACAAATGAACAAAAACTTCAGGTGATGACGGGTGCTATGGGAGAGCTAGGAGACTTCAGGGGAACCCTGAACTTCACCATGTGGCTGTTAGAAAGTAGAAGTCATGATCATTCACACCATGTTGTTATTGTTTGATAAAGAGTGTCCCATACCTGACTTGGGCAGCAGGCAATGAAAAAACTGAGGCTTATCTTTGAGTGCTAGGAAACCTTCATGTAAGAAAGTTAATGACTGATGCCCACCTGATCAGATGAGGGAAGGATCATCAGACGGTGAAACAGATGATTTGGATGGTGACGAGTTAGAAGGGCAGACTGAGACAGGAAGAAGATGAAGATTAAGTAGATTATGGTTAGATCATGTGACTTAAGGCTGTTACACCTATTCAAAAGCTACCACCAAAATTTAGAGGAAACTATCAAACGCTAGGAATTTTTAGAATTGTCAAGGACATTCAAATGAACAAAATAGATTTAAAAAAATATGACCTGGACATTTCCACACATTTCATTTCAGATTATTATTTTGATTCGTCTTTTTTTTTTTTTTTTTTTTTGAGAGAGTTTTTTTTTTTGTTTTTTTTGTTTGTTTGTTTGTTTGTTTTTGCTATAGGGCGCGTGCGCTCACCAGACAGACAGAGAGAGACATAGAGACAGAAAGCGAGAAATCACCCCCCAGGGGGGATGGTCACGCCGCAATCCCTTCTCCTCCATTCTCCTCTTGGGATCTTGGGCACGCACGCGCATGAGTTTTAAGCCACCGGGTCTGGGACGCGAACCGTGGTTGAGTCCAGCAACATAGCCATTACGCTAACTGCTGGTTCCCTTGATTCGTCTTTTTATATAAAAAGTGTTAAGTTAAAAGAATAAAAAGCAAGTTATTATTAAAATGCACTGCAAACATAGAGATATATTTCTAAAGAAGAGATTTAAAAATAAAAATTATTTTATGGTTTAATTTGACAACTTCTGGCGAAGACAGTTCTGAAGCAATTGGATCCATGTCTTTTTCTATGTGAAAATCAGTATTATGTATGCTTAAAAATGTGGGGAATGAGCTGGTTTACTATGAATATTTTACTACCAGTTATCACTAAAAATTCTATTTTCCCACTGCTTGGGAAAATAGAATTCATGACTGCAGTTCACGAAATGCTAGTAAGCTATTTTAATAAGCTAAACTAGGAGCCAAGCTTCAAAGCTGACAACTGGACACAAGGCCATTGATGGTGTGTCAGATTTGGTGAACTTTCCAGCAGAGTGACAGCTGGGTTTAATGATTGCCCGAGCACACATTGTCAGTAGAAATGAAACCAATTTGTTGCCCACTGGACAATTTCTTTAGATGCATTCTTCTCAAAGTTTGAAATACTTAGAAAGGCAATATGGTTGTATTGATTCAAAATTAAATAAAATGCTTATTGAATCATGCTACCTTGTGTTTTATCAGCTATCATTTTTGAAATTCAGAATGTATGGAAATGTAACGTAAAGTTATTAGGACTGAAACTTCGTTGGTGATAAATTTTCTTCTAAGATTTTCTAATTAATACTGTTACTAGTAGAGTAGGAAGATTTCATAGCTGAAGTTCATGATCCTCTCTGAGAACAGGTTCCTAAAATAAGCTCATTAGAGAATGGAATGTTGTGTAGGAGGTGTCCATGTTGTATCCAGTTGATAGTCAGGTGACCTTTCAGCTATAGATACCTACTGGGTTTTGGAAACCAAATAATCTTTTCTCCATCTTTATTTAAGACATGTTCATTTGGGAAGTAAATGCCAATATTTGAAAAGTTAATTTTAATATGTTCATCAAGGTGGATTAGATTAATTTTACCTATTTCCAGAACAAGTACTAAATAGCTTAGAAGTCATTTAATGTACTACTGTCAGGTTTTTTACACGTCAAATCCGAGACACTGTGTCTTGCTGAGGCAGTTCAGTAAATAAAGGATGCTGTCGCTAAGGTTGAAGAATTCACAACTTTGTAGGAAAGCTAGGTCTATAGACTAATAATCTCAAAAGAGTAAGGGAGTATGCTTAAGAATGGGCATAATTTATCTATTGCTATATCAGTATAAATGGAAAAGAGAAATACCTTTATATGGAGACAAGAAAAACTAAATGACTGCTTAGAGCTCTTCAAAGTAGGTGCCCTGGTGGTTTAGTTTTGTAACTGAGCCTCCAAGAACAATAATTGACGTGAAGTAGGTGCTCAACCTTGAGAAAGAAGAACAAAGGATAGGCCATGATTAGGGAAAGTCTTTCACTGGGTAACAGTTTTATCAGTTTGTGTGACATGATGGCTTAAGAAAATGAAGTAGTGTTTCTCTTGTATTCTTTCTTGTGAAATCACTTTCTTCTGCCTCTTTCTCAAACCCAGTTTAAATTATTAATGTTAAAACCCACATCAGGGTTAGTAGTATGTTCCTGAAGGTTGTCTTTTGATTAACACCAACAAGCAAAAGAAGTTTGTTCTTAAAGAGGAGAGTAATTGAAATTTTTTAATTAATTTATTTGTTAGGTATTCTAAACTAAGTCAAACTTATTGGATTATGTAATTTCTGTGTCATTTATTTGGACTCTAAGATTCTTTTTCCTTTTAGAACCAGTGTTGTGATTTTCTTTCTTTAAACTTTCGACATCTTAAGTTACTATTTCAATTGTACCGTACTCTAAATAAATAGGTATAGTTTATTGTAGAATACAATCCAAAGCTTAAAAGAGACTTTGATGGTTGTCTGTTCTACCATGCTCATTTAAAATTTAAAGGGCAAAACTGTGGGAGTTGAAACTACTTATTGAAGGTCACACAGTGTTATCCAAGGTCACAGAGCATAGCTGAGATGCTAACTTGTATCTTCTTCTGTCCATTTCACTGTATCTTCTAGTACTGTATGAAACTAAATATACAAAGACTGTACAAATATCTGAATACTGTATTTGAGTCAGAATGAGATTTTTAATCATTCGATATTGACAGTACTCATGGTGCTATCATCAATTAGATCACTTGGTGAATAGGAATGCCTTTGCACTAATATAATAAAGTGTTCCAGGACAATGCTGCAGATACTAGAGAAAAGTAACTGGAGGCTGGGTAACATGCCAGCTTGAGACCATGTACTGTCTTACCTCATGAGAGTTAATAGCTAACTGGAAATTCCATATGAATATTACGTCTTTACCCCATTGGTGAAGTGTAGAAAATAATGTTGATTTTATATATTTCCAGCTAGAACATGTGGCTCAAATCTGCGTGGACCCAGTGGCATTATTACCTCTCCTAATTACCCAGTTCAGTATGAAGACAATGCACACTGTGTGTGGGTCATCACTACAACAGACCCGGATAAGGTAAGACTGCCTCTCCTACTCCCATGTGGTTAATGCAGTTCACACCGGTTCAGACAACTACTTAGGTAAACAACGTGGTAAATGTCATGTGTCCTTACATTCTGCTGTTTGAATTGAGGAGCTATACCAGATTATTGTTTATATAGCCATGTACTGCATAACAGTGTTTCAGTCAACCGTGGAGTATGTATGTGAAAGTGATCTCATACGATTATAATAAGCTGTGCTACATAGCCTAGGTGTGCTGCAGACTATGCCATCTCAATTTCATAAACACACTGACGTTCATACAACGATGAAGTCACCTGATGGCACATTTCTCAAAATGTATACCAACCTCTACCCACACTCATTTGGAAAGCAGTCTAAGATGCAAATAAAAAAGTGGGTATCCTCAGTCTGGTCCCCTGTAACGATTCCAGAGATTGAGACCACGCTCATCTTCCATGTACCATAGCACTTCTTCATTCACATTCTGTCTTTCTCGACTTAAGTGTAATTCACTATATCTGAAGCTTTTGAAATCTCACAATATTTCTTCACAGTAGGGCTAATTGTTATACTGAAAATGTTCCTACTCTATCCAACCTTTTGAATATTGTTTTCTAAATCATTGTTCAAGTATTTCCTTCAGTAACTTATTTTAAGTTTTCTAAAAAGAAAGCAAGTTTTAGCACTTTTTTTCACAATTTCTTACCCTAAGTATGTTAAGTAGAATGCACATTTTCCCTCAGAGTAGTGAAAGGAGATATCATGTTATTTCTCCATAAATTTTGCATACATAGTTTGTAATTATGTTAATACCAGTGAACAACAATAGTAAACAACAACCATAAAAAATGAGGTTGAATAAATTCTGTATTATAATAATTTTGCTTTTAAAAAACTGTCAGGGAGGGACCAACAGTTTGCATAATGGCTATCACTGGACTCCCATGTAGTCAACTGCAGTTCAAGTTCCACCTGGTGGCTTAAACTCACGTTGGGCATGTGTATGTGTGTGCCCAAGATCCCGAGAGGAGAATGGAGGAGAAGGGATTTTGGGGGGGGATGATTTCTCTTTTTCTGTCTCTCTCTGTCTTTCTGGCGAGGGCATGTACCGTATAGGAAAAAATCTCTCAAAACAAAACTGTCAGGGAACAGAACCATTCTCTGTATGGACTTTACTAAAATAAATAATGTTAAAAGGAATATATTCATAATAACATTACATTTTTTAAGCCCAAACTATTTGCACTTATTAATACCAACAGTTCTCTCTGAAACAATCACTTCTTCATTTCTATATTTTATTGAAATATTTGTCATAATTATACAGATTTCTCTTAGAGCTATGAAGTTTCCAGATCTAAAAGCAGAGAAGTTCTAGTTTTAGATTCAATAAAATGTTCATCACAGATGCTTTTTGGTTACTGTTTATTTATGTTAGTTCTGAAGTCTCAGCTATGACTTTTTTTAGAGAGATTTTTGCTATAGGGCACGAGTGCTTGCCAGAGACACAGAGAGAAACAGAAAGTGAGAAATCACCCCCAAGGGTGTTTGGCCACATTGCAATCCCTTGTCTTCCAGTCTTCTGGGGATTTGGAGTGCACACACACACACACACACACACACACCAACAGCATGAGTTTAAGCCAAATCGTGGTTGGACTCAAACTGTGGTTGACTACATGGTAATCCCGCAACATAACCATTACGCCATCTGATGGTCCTTCACTTATAATCTATAGGAAAATACAAACTTTAATAAACAGAACTAGGTACAAATCCAGGGTGTTGTAGGTTTTCTTCTTGAACACTGAGAAATGTCTGGCCTCCTATGGCTATGACAGAAGACTCCAAGTTTTATTATGGTGCTTTTTGATATGCGAGAGCTATATTGTACCCTAGGGTGTCAATTACCAAAATCTAAGCCATCTAAGCCATGTACTTTCCCTTATATACTATTTGATGGTTTATTTATTCAATTTTGATTGATTGATTGATTTCTACCAAGGAACTACAGTTTTTCCAGTCCTTGTTCTCAGCCCCATATATTTCAGCCCTAGCACTTAGTACTTGAATGAAATTGGGCAAGTAAATTAACTTCTTTGGGTCTCAGAAAAAGAGATAATAATAGTATTTACCCTAGTGGTTGAGCAATATTAATCAATCAGTGTGTGTACCTAAATAAGTACAATATTATTATCTATTATAAGCTAGCAGTAGTAGTAGCAGTGGAAACATAGTCAAACATAGAATAAATAGAAAAAATATCTTGACAATTTTATGTCTGTTTACCAAGCCATCTTATTAATTTGTCTACCATATAGGATAGTTTTGTTTCAACCTGAATTAAAAGTATAGAGCATATCTCTTGCTTAAAGATGATTATTTTCATTAATTTTTGTATTTCTATGTTTAAAAATTGTAATATTCTATCTTATCTGAAGTAAGTAAAGTCATATGACATTGAGCAATTAGAAAAGTCCTGAAAATTAGATAGTAGAACTTTAGAGAGAGATACTAAAACAATTGGGTTTGTTAGTTTAGGAGGTATATTAGGTACTGAATTGAATTGGGATAGATAGAATATTTCCATAGGGGGCACATAAAATCTACTGCTTTGTTGTTGGTCAAATATCTCACTGAGACATTTGTAAAATATAACAATATGTTACTTTTGCAAATTATGGGATAGGAGATACTTTTGTTAGGTGCTTTTTAAGTTTTAAAATGAAAGTCCAACTAAAATGAATTAGTTTGATTAAATCACAGGGCTAAGTAAACTTTTATGTTTATTTAGTTCTGTGATAATTACATGAATTTATCAGAAAGGAAAAAGGGTATGAGAGGGATTTCATGGAAATAGTAAATTTACTCTGGAAGGTAGAGCAGGCCAGCTAGGCAGGCAGCCTTTCTCCATCCGCTGGGTGTTGTTCCCTTGGGTGAAGCCCCCTTCCCACTGGACTTGGCCCTCTTCAGGTCTCTAATACTGCAGAACACCTTGCCTCAGCACTTCTATTACCTGGTACTTTCTACCCCAGGGCTCTTGATCTTTATGACACAGCCCAAATCTGAGTGAGATGGAGTTCTCACCACTCTCTGTCAATGGAGCAATGGGCAGATGGGTAGACAATGCTCTTCTAAGGGGTCCCAGGTAGAAAATGCTGAGGTACACATTCTTCAGTTCCAGCAAGAAGGAACCAAGAGCCCATGGGGAACCAGTGAGCTATTACATTTATTGGTGGTATTTTTCCATTTCTTTCTCTTACTTTCCTTGGGATAACATCCAGATGAGTGGGTTGCAAGCAAGATTCGGCTTTGAGGGGAAATCCTTGATAAGACAAATCTGGGAGGCAAGCAGGTGGTGTGATGATTAAGGCACTGGACTCCCCCATGGCTGACTGAGGTTCAAGTCCCAGACTCGGCAGCTTGAAAATCATATCAGGCACGTGTGTGCACATGCCCAAAATCCCAGAAAGCAAGTGGAGGTGAGGGGATTACGGCATAGCCATCCTCCCTGGGGGTGATTTCTCACTTTCCCTCTCACTGTCTTTCTCTCTGGTGGGTGCATTTGCCCTATGGCAAAACCCAAAGATAAATAAATAAACAAATGAACCTGAACACTGGCAGTAACATAACTTCTCCTATCTGGGCTTCTCATGTACAAAGAAAGAAAACACTCTGTGAGAGATTTATACGTGGAGTGGTGGGATGCAGAGTTGATAACCAACTGTAGTACTTTCTCTGAGAAGAGTTGATGAAGTCTGGCTGGCACTGTGGGGGCAGTACAAGATAGATTCCCCCAGATTTGGCCTATTAATAGATACAGACTCAGCAAGACTTGGTATAAATCACAAATGGCGAGTAAGGGAGCGGGAAGAACAACCAGGACGCTGATCCTCTTGTTTAATCAGTGCATCCCACCCAGCTCTGCCTCTGCAGGTGCAGTGAGTGATGGAAAAATGGAGGAATCGAGGATGACTCTGAGAGTAGGGGTGAAGCCCTCATGAGCATGAGCATAAGCTCCAGCCTGTCTAGTCCTGGGCATATCCACTGTCTTTGCATAGTTACGAGTAAAGCCCGTATTTTATTCTAAAATTTGTCCCAGTTTGGAACAACAGATTACATGCCTCCACCTCACAGCTTTTAACTAGAGAAAGGACATCAGGAACCTCTTTTTTTTGGAGAGGTTTTTGCTATAGGGCACATGCGCTCGCCAGACAGAGAGAGAGAGAGAGAGGCAGAAAGCAAGAAATCGCCCCCCAGGGGGGATGGCCACGCCGCAATCCCTTCTCCTCCATTCTCCTCTCAGGATCTTGGGCACGCATGCACATGTGTCCAGTGAGAGTTTAAGCCACCAGGTCTGGGACTCAAACTGCTATCGACTATATGGGAGTCCAGCGACATAGTCATTACGCCAACTGCTGGTCCAGGAACCTCTTTTTTTTTTATAAGAGAGAACTTTTTGCTATAGGCTGTGTGTAATTGTCAGAGAGACAGAGAGAGACAGAGAGACAGAAGGCAAGAAATTACTTCCCATGGGGGGGTGCCCACACTGCAATCCCTTCTCCATTCTTCTCTCAGGATTTTGGGCATTCATACACACACGCCCGGCCAGGAGAGAAACATCAGGAAATAAGGAAGGACTGGCTGATGGTAGTATGTCTACCACAGGCAGGCAAGCAAATAGCCAAGGAAATACATTTGAATTGTCACTAAATTCACCTCTTAATGTTTAAATTAGTGAGTATTAAGCCTCTAGGTCCAGGACTCATACCATGGTCAACTATGTGGGAGACCAGTGATGTAACCATTATGCCATCTGCTGACCCAGGGACTAGAGTTTTATGGGAAGAAATGAATTTGGTTTTAGGCAGCATGATAGTGAGGCATGTGCTCTGTATTTAAGGAGATATCCCTGATAGAGGTAAATTTGGAATTCACAGATGTGTTAGCTGCTGAAATGAGGGATAAGAAAATGGCATGCAGAGACTCACTAAAAGACTCAACCAGGCTCTGTTAATGGTGTTTTTCTTTCAAGGTCAATTGGAGGGTAGATGTGCCTTCAATTATAACAAGAAAGGTATTCCAGCTACAAGTATCATTGAAGAGCTTCAAAATATTAAACTCTTTGCCTTGAAGTGGAATAGCCATGGGGTTTCAATTCAGAAGACAGTGTTTCCAAGTTAAATCTTCAGGGACTTTGCTTAACACTTTCAAATAGTCTAAAATGTATTGAAATCCAAATCACACATGAATAGTTATAAATATGGCCTAGACTAGGCCAAAGACATGTCTATGCATCTGAGTTTGTCCTTCTTGGCTCTATATGCTAGAATCATTGAAATTTCTATCTAAAAGGAGACATGGAATGCCCATGGTCTAAACTCCTTCCTTGACAGAGAGGAAGCAAAGCTGCAGGGAATTTAGACTCCTTCCTCCCACCATACTGTGACAATGCTCCATTAGCTTTCTTCCTTCCTATGTCTTTTGGTAGCTCTCTGTCCTGTTATTGCTTCGATGAGTGCTATGAGGACATGAAATAGTAGGTAATAGTAGCGTTTCTGACTCTGGTTAACAGAAGGACCAACTAAATACCCTACGGTTTTTGTGACACATTATTTCATGTAGCAAAAGGGCAGAGGCAGGGAGATTCTGTTAATTCAGGAGTTCAGTAACATCATAGAAGTCTCAGTTCTTTGCCATTTTCCCATCTACTATGCAAGGCAGAGACAATATTCTCCACTCAGGGCTCAAGATGCCTGCAACCCTCCCATACTTTAGCAACAGCTAGCATCATGTTCAGTGAAGGAAGAAGAAACGAGACAAGCTTATTTTAGCAATCTAGAAAACGTTGTCTAGAATTTCCCTAATAGAGGGACCAGCAGTTGGCCTAATGGTTATGTCGCTGTACTCTCATGTAGTTGACTGTGGTTCGAGTCCAGGACCCAGTGGCTTAAACCCACGCCGAGTGTGTGTGTGTACGTGCCCAAGATCCCGAGTGGAGAATGGAGGAGAAGGGGTTGCAGTGTGGCCATCCACCCTGGGGAGTGATTTCTCGCTTTCTGTCTCTCTGTCTCTGTCTTTCTGGCAAGTTCATGTGCCCTATGGCAACAACCTCTAAAAAAAAAAAGAGAATTTCCCTAACAGAATTCTTTCCATCAAATGCCCATCAAACTCCTGGAGAGCCCTGGGGAGAGAAACATCTGGACACCAGGAAGAACTGGCTGATGGTAGTGGTGTCTACCACATACAGGCCAGCAAATTGCCAAGGAATACATTTGAATTACCACTAAATTCACCCTTTAATTTTTTTTAAATATTGTTGTCTTCCTCTTCAACCAGACTCCAGTGAGTAGACATCAGTTAAAATCCACAATGTATATATTCCCCAAATTTTGAAATTGAGCTTTTAATTTGTCCAAATCATAAAATGACAAATAATAAATCTGTGTGGTTTGGGTTTATACATTTCTTTTCTCTAGTTTTAGAAGTTTAGGTTTTCTCTGTCATCTTTGCGTATGTTTACATAGGTTTTGACGGAGTCTGTATACATTTGTTGATTCTGAACACTCCGTAATTAACAAGTTAAATTTTAGTCTTGTGTTACATATTTTTAGAAAATTCTTTACCCTTTATCATTCATTTTGGAGAAATGTTCTGAGAAGGAGCACGGTATTCCAGGTTGATACACTTGTACATACCAATTCTCTTAGTAGAGCACCACTTAGACACCTGAAGGCATCTCAATTAAGCAGAATTACCATCCAAATTAAACAGCAGTCATTGCCATTAAGTATAATTAGGCTTAATTTGATTCCTTGGGAGACATTCCAAATAAGCGGGTTTCCCGATTAAGCGCACAGGGATGAGGATATAAGACATATTGCACATAAGAGAAAAGAGCAGTTATATAAAAGTTTCCATGCAATGACTCTTCCTGGAAATACTGACAGAGAAATCTGGATAAGAAGAGTTCAGACACATCCCTTTGTGTGTTTGACCTGGTCTGCAAACTTGTAAGAAATAAGATAGGAAGAAAAACTAAAATTTCCAGCGATGATTGGAAACAAATGAATATATTCCTCTTTTTCTGAAACATTGACTTACTCTTGATGATTTCTATTCTTTTTTGGCCTTATTTCTGTTTTGTTACAGAACCAAGTGCCGTGTGTCTGTTTATACCAAGTATTTACATAGATGTGCTCATACAAAACAATGGAGGAGGTTTAGACTCTTTTAGTAATTACACATCAAAATCTTATGTAATGTCAAGTTGCATGGCATACTAGAAATTCATCAGTAAAAGAACTGAAACTGGGCCAGCAGGTGGCATGGTGGCTAATGATTCCCACATAGCTAAGTGCAGTGGGAATAGTGGACCCCATGGTTTATAAATCATGCTGGGCATGTGTGCATATATCCCCCAAATCCAAGGAAGAGAAGGGATTGAGGCATGGCCATCCTCCCTGGAGGGTGATTTCTTACTTTCTCTTTCTCTCTCTGGAAAGTGCACATACTCTACGGTGAAAACCTTTAAAAAGAGAGAGAGAGAGGAAAAAAAGGAAAGAAAACAATTAGTTGAATCACTGTGTAGCATGTTCTGTGTAGAAAATTATAAAATAAAAGGTCTCTCAAGAGGGTGTAATGTAGGGGAGAAGCAGATTTATAAATACCAAATTACAGCGGCAGTTGTAATTTGTAATTCTGTTAGAAAGTCAATAAAAAGGAACACGGTAAGAAAATATCTATAAATATATTGCATTTTAAACCTATTCAATAGTTCTGTTAGTTTAAGATAAAACTCTTGATGACTTCCATGATTAGATACCTGAGAAAATAATGTGTATTGCTGAGATATAAGTTAAAGGAATTAAAAGAAAATATTCTCAAATATTCATCCCTGGGATGGCTTATAGCCTAGAGTTTAAGGGAGCTAAATCCCACATGGTCAACCAAGGTTCAAATCCTAACCCTGGAAACTTGAAAAACACACCAGACATATGTTCATGCGTGTTCAAAATCCTGAAAGGATGGAGAAATGCAGGGGAAGAGATAGCTGCATGGTCACGCTTCATTGGGAGTGCTTTCTCCCTCTCCTTTTCTGTTTCTCTGTCTCTCTTTGGCAAATGCACATGCCCTTTGGCAATTATAAGAAAGAAAGGGAGAGAGAGAAAGGAAGGAAGGAAAAGAAATGAATTTATCCATCCCTGAGGTCCTCATTGAAAGGTTTAGTAATTCAAGGAAGACCAGCCTTCTGCTGAATCTTATGTAGGCGTATATGCGACTAGATAGATATGCATACACATATCCATATGTACACAAATGGGTATGAATCAGCTACAATGAGAGGTGTGTGTGGTATAAGTTCAAAATTTCTATTATGCAGACCTCAGATATATTGATCCATGTCTCTTATGTTTTTCTATGCAAAAATGTGCCAAGACTTTTCGGATGACCCAATGTGTATATTTAAAATACATTCTGTTGTGACATAATTTTAGCCAATAATTTTTTGAACTTCTTAAATAGTACTTTTTGTTAGTGTTAAAGCTCTTTAAAACTCCTTGAGGATTTAAAAATTTTAAAAATATCGTTGTTCTTTTGGAAGTTGACCTTTTTTCTTATTTTTTTCTTTCTATTTTTTCTTCCAGCCTTATTGAGGTATGAATGATAAATAAAAATTACATATATTCAAGCTATGGTATACATATACAGTGGCATATTATACAGTCATGAAAAAAGAAGGAAATTTTGCCATGCGACAGCATGGATAAATCTGAGGGTGTTATGCCAAGTAAAATAAAATATTTTAACTTTTGATTTAAAAAAAGTTTAAAATTTGAGAAATTGTTTTAGTTATATAAGTGCATATTGGCACTATATGACCATCATAAACATTTTCATATGAATTGCCAACATTCCACCATGCATTATATATAGAAGAAATTATAAAATTAGTTTAAAAAAATTAAGTATATTAACAGTCAGAATCACAGATAATGGTTGTAGTCACTACTACCTCTTATCTGTTATAGTGAACTTTCCTAAAATATCAGGAAAGTTCTCCCACAAATATAGATGCTTTCACATTAACTGGCATGTTTAAATCTCTGGGGCTTTCATTGGGAGAAACATCCCAAACATTAGGTACATGTGTTTGGAAGAATAAGAAGAGCAATGAAGATGAGGGAAAAGCAGAATCACTTCAGTATGGGGAAGTGACAGATGCACAGAAGATGTTACAAAGAGGGACAAGTTGTCTAACATAAAGAGAGGCCGAGAGAATGAGAGTGGGAAGCCATGGGAGGGTGTTTATTTCAGAAACTGGGTGAGAAAGTGGAGGTAACTCATATTTTCAAACTGTTACAAAAATTTCTTGAGAATTTTAAGAAAAGATTCAAAGTAACAACACTATACAGCAATAAAAAAAGAAATTTGGCCCCAGAATTACAGATAAAGAGTTTAACATTTATTCTCAAAGGAAGTAGGGTATCAGTGTAGGGTAGTGAGGGGGAAATGATATGTTTCAGGAAGAACATTCTGCAATAGTGAGATGGACAGATTTGAGGACACAAGGTTGGAAATTGAAAAAAAAATCAAGATTTTATTGTAATTATGAGTCACAGTATGAGCCTAAATCAGGACAATGGCATTACATGTGGAGAGGGAAAAATGGATTTGAGAGGTATTTCAGAGATGGGTATAGTCACAGCAATTTACGTATTTACATTATCCCTTGCATTTAATAACTCTTAATATCAAACATAAAGGTAAGAAAAATTGGTTTAATTTAATCCTTGCAAGAAAATACTGCTGTTGGAGCCAGAAGGTGTTGTGGTGGTTAAGGCGCTGGACTCTCACCTGACCAATGGCAGTTCACGTCCTGAACCTGGCAGCTTGCTTTCTCACTTTCTCTCTTTCTCTGCCTGTTTCTCTCTGGTGAGTGTGCATGCCCTGTAGCAAATTAAAAAGTGATAATAATAATAAAGTAAATAATTTTTTTTTTAAAAAAAGAAAATACTACTGTTTACCAGATTCCTTTTTCGGGAAGAAATCTTTATTCATTATTCAGTTGATTTTTTTAACATTATTTGAAGTAATACATCCATACAGATACAGAAAAGACATGTATTTGCATTCAATTATTTTGAAGTTAAAGGTTAAAGTATATATCACGTATAACAGTTTAAGACATTTGAAATAAAATTCAAAGAGATGTAGTTCAATAGCCGTTATTTGCCCATTCGGGGTAAAAAGTGGTAGAGAAGCAGAAATTAGACACAAGATCATTTCCTATCACATTGTATGGCATGTCCTTCTCATTTCAATAATAGGCATTTTTCCAGCTCAGAAACCACAACGATATTAAGTGTCCTGTATCAGGTTTCTAACATGGTACCAGAGAACGTCAGGTGCCAGGCCAGCTTTCTTCCATTGCACATGAACCATACACTCTCAGTTCTTCTTGGATACCATTACTTTTACGTTATTGATGTGTTATTTTCTCCTTGTCAACTCTCCAATGCATTCCTCACTGCATGCCAGCCAGCCCTTCTACTGTCAAAGTCTTCCCCATTATCACAGCTTAATGTTTGCAACTAGTTTTGTGAAGTTGGCCTCTTGTGATTGTTTTCTTCTCAAGCTTTGTAATCCCCCTCCCCAAGATCTGGGTTGTTTCTTTCCCTCCTTCAAATAGGTACCTACATTCTCTTCTTCCCGCTGTATTGATTTTCTCAGAATGCCCCAAATTCTTGACTTCTTGAACCAGAACTTTTAAAAATTTTGTTGTCATGGGTCAGTCCCATAGACAAAGGATTAAGAGAACTGGATCCTACATGGCCTGCCACAGTTCAAATCCCAGCTCCAGTGGTCTGAAAAACTCACTGGTTACATATATTCATGTGCCCCAAAATTCCAACAGGATGAAGAAATGGAGAAGAAAGGATTGCAATGTGACCAAACCACATTGATTGAGGGAAGGGGTGTTTTCCCTATATCTATCTTTTTTTTTTTTTTGTTGTTTTTCTTTTTCTATTTTTTTTTTTTAATACTGTCCTACTTTGGTACTGACAAAAAGAAAATAGAATGTAAAGTCCATGCTTCAGATTTGCTTGCATTGCAAGCCAATCATGAGTTGCACACACACACATGCACAATGGAGGCAGCATTCTAGGAAGACGAATTCATCAATGGTGTAACAGGTGAAGAGGTAAGCAGTGGCTACAGAGATGTACACAGTAGAAACAGCAGCTAATTGCTTGGTATGAGAAAATGTACAGACAGACAGACAGAGAGTAGTAGACAGACAGAGAGAGACAGAGAGACAGAAAGCAAGAAATCACGCCATCAGGGGGCGATGGCGCAATCCCTTCCCTTTCATTCTCCTCTTGGGATCTTGGGAGCGCACGCACACGCACCTGACGTGAGTTTTAAGCCACCGGGTCTGGGACGCGAACCACGGTCGACCCCCATGGGAGTCCAGCGACATAGCTATTACGCTAACTGCTGGTCCCTGTAGTAGTTTTTTTTTTTTTATTATTATTATTATTATTTTTCCTTTCTAGAAATGGAAAAGGGCTAAACAATCCAACTAATGGTGCTAGGGAAAAATCTATGGGATTTGGTTAGTGACATTTTTTGTTTGTTTGTTTGTTCATTGTTTAATAAATGTGACTTACAGTGGGCCAGCAGGTGGCATAGTAGTTAATGTGCTAGATTCCTACATGGCTGAATACAGTTCAACTCCCAGACCTGGCAGTTTGAAAATCATGCTGGGTACATGTGTGTGCATGCCAGAAATCCCAAGAGGAGAATGGAAGAAAAGGGATTGCAGTGTGACTGTCCCCTCTGTATGGAGATTTCTCACTTTCTCTCTTTCTGTGTCTGTTTCACTCTGGCAAGCTCATACACCCTATGGCAAAAACCTAAAAATGAATGAATGAATGAATGATCTCTATAACAATAGATACCCTTTATCAAGTGTTATAAAACTTATAATTCTAAATCATTACTGTCTCACTTTTCATCTTTTCCCATTTCCTTTATTATTTATAGAATATTTTCCCATCTGCAGTTAATTTTTTTTTTCTTTTTTCCATATTATCGTGTCCTTCTATACATCATACTGAATTAGCGCAATGGTTTGTGAGATTAGTAATAGCAAGGATGTGTAGAATCAGAAATCTTGTTTCATGAGGTTTACAGCCAAGCAGGCAATGTAAGCCCTGACTGATCCACAAACTAGTCTCAGGGAAAAATGTCCCACCACGTTTAGAAGTTCCTGACCATTAGTTTATCTCTCCAAAGAATAATGTTCTTGTCTTAATCACTGCCCATTCCATATAGTTTCTTTTTTTTATTTTTCTATGATACCTAGCTTCACAGATACCATTTAAATGGAACAATCAATGCAATTGGCAATGCCTATGTATGTGGTCTTCAATGGGTTCATGGAAACTTTTTAATATGAAAAATATATGCATGGATTTTGAAAAATTTTTTGTACCACAATAAACTTGTACTACAATTCCATTTTTCCATGGAATTTTTTTTTTTTTTTTTTTTTTTTTGGAGAGGTTTTTGCCATAGGATGAGTGCGCTTGCCAGAGAAACAGAGAGATAGAAAGCGAGAAATCACCCCCCAGGGGGGATGGCCACGCCACAATCCCTTCTCCTCCATTCTCCTCTCAGGATCTTGGGCACACACACACACATGCCCTGCATGAGTTTCAAGCCACCAGGTCCAGGATGCAAACCGCAGTCGACTACGTGGGAGTCCAGCGACATAGCCATTACGCTAACTGCTGGTCCCTCCATGGAATATTTGAAGTGTCATCTTGTGGTCTATGAATCCAGATTCTAAATTCAATGCCAAGAATCTGTGATACTGAATAAATTACAAGCCAGAAAAATCAACCAGCAAATTGATGATAAGATCCTGTAAAAGACCATTTATCCTAAGCTATTGTCTTACAGAATAAAATGAAATGCCTCTCTCTAAATAGATGAAGTCAAATCAAGGAGACCTACAGCAAAATGTTCTTCTGAAAAAAAGCTAAGAACAATTATGCTTTACTAATTTCCATCAAAAATGCTGTAAGAAAAATTTATGTCACCATGAAGATACTTAAATGTAATAGAAATGCACCTAGTCACTTTTTACTATCATCCCACTGGTTCATTTCTTGTTTTTCTCTAATCTTGCTATCCTCCCACCTCTTTTCTTCTCCCATCGACATGACCAGCCATTTATATCTCCTTAGAGGGACCATTTTCTTCCAGATGCCTGGTTCTGGTGTCTGGATGTCTTGTTCACAAAGATAATGCAAAGAAAATCAGATTTGGCGTTCACAGACCTGTTTTCTGGTCTTGACTTTGCCCAGTTCTTAGCTGGTTGATTTTGGAAAGGACTACATTTCTCTGACTCTCAATTTCCTCATTTTCAAATAATCATAATAATTATAAAGATAGTTACATAAGTTAGTGCTATTTCAGTGTTTATCAAAAAAAAAAATCAGTGTAAATCAAAATGCTTCTATTGAGTCATTGGAAAATTGGTGATAAGTTTTTTTCATAGAAAAATATATCATGACTTTCCAGATGACCTAATATATTATTAATGTTACTCTGATATTACTGCTAATGTTATCTCATAATTTCCTCTTCCTGCCTTAAATTTCTGTGCATGGTGTTACTTCAGGGGCTCTTTTCTCTGATTTGTAGCAATCAGTTGTCCAGGAAATGTATTTGAGTACAGTACTCTAAGTTCAGATGGTTCCTGGGCATCTCTGGAGTGTCCTTTTAAGTGAACAGGTGCTCTGGTTAATCTGTACCTTCTCTATCCTTTGTAGGTCACTTACCTTGCTAAGCATTCCAGAAAACCCACCTTACCTTACAATTGTGATACCTATTGCCCAAGTATTTATCATGTGCTGACATGCTGCCTACAAAATTGCCAATCACAGTTTCTAGATGCCTGTATTTCAGTAGCATAGATATTGCAAGTAAAAATCAACTATATAGCTATATAACTATGACCATAATTCTTTCAATAATTCTCTATGATTTCTTGCAAGAGAATCATTTTTCATGATGGGTCATTTGACCACCCCTCAAATCTCATTTCTGTTCTATTAATATTTCTTTAATTCCAGACATGCCCTGTGAGTGTGTATGAGAGAGTCAGAGAGAGAGAAAGAAAGAGCACTCCCAGCAGGGCTTGGTCACGCCACAATTCTTTTCCCTGTAATTCTCCATTCTGCTGACATGTTTTCAAACTGTGGAAGCTAAGACTTGAACTCTGGTTGACCATGAAAGAACTGGCTCCTTCTGTGTAGCACTCTACTCCTACACTGCAGGGCCAGGCCCAATCTCACTTCTTAACATATATATTTTTTTTTAATTCCATGTCTGCCATCAGACTGTACCACTCTCCAATCTCAACTACACTGTGCTGCTCCTGAGTGGGTGTCTTTCACACCCTATGAGCACATACAGGCAGTAGGGCAAATATAGGATGTTATTGGAGTACTATGATCACTGTGAGAATAGCAGTAATTCTGTATTTTCTTACAAACCAACAAGCTAAGTGCTTAGTGCATTGACCGTGTAAGTCATTACCCAAACTCAAACTATTTTGGCATAAAGGATAATGCTAGTAATAATTAAGCTGGAAACAGCCAAAACCTGTAATTGTCCCAAGCAAACCAAGACCTATGTCACCCTATTAAGGGATCAAAAGAAAAATATCCACATGTAGAAAAAGCTGCATTCTGTTTTCTACTGAGATAATTATAAAAAGATTATCTCCACACGCCAAGCATTTCAACTGAAGGCCGGAGATACAGCCACATACCTCACCATAGAAGAAAAACAATCCCCAGACAGGGACAGACTGGTGTGACCAGGTTATGATTTGCTCAGATATAAAATTACACATTGTGTCTCTTTTTAAGTTTGTGTTCATTTCTCTAAGTTTGGTTTTGATTTTATTTCTCCCTGGAAAGAGAGGAAGGGGAGAGGAAGAGGGAGGCATGGCCAACAGGTTCTTTTTTTTTTTTTTTTTTTTTTGGAGAGGTTTTTGCTATAGGGCACGTGCGCTCGCCAGACAGACAGAGAGAGACAGAGAGACAGAAAGCAAGAAATCACCCCCCAGGGGGGATGGCCACGCCACAATCCCTTCTCCTCCATTCTCCTCTCGGGATCTTGGGCACGCACGCACATGCGCCCAGGTCCGGCATGCGAACCGCGGTCAACTACGTAGGAGTCCAGCGACATAGCCATTACGCTAACTGTTGGTCCCGGCCAACAGGTTCTTCACCCTACAATCCAGCCCCAGCCTCAGTCCAGATCAGGTGCATGCGTGCTTTCCCAGTGTGTGGAGAGAAGCCTTTGGGTGAACCTGGGATCTGAGTTCAGCATCTCAGAGCACAGCGTTATCACTGAGCACAACGGTTGGCCCCGTGTGTTTCTTTCTTAATGATAGATAATAAGGGCACTTCTTAGGAATCTTAGATTTAAATGACAAGTGTTATCTTTATACATTTATTTTTTGATGGTATTTTTGCTATAGGACACATGTGCTTGTTAGAGCGACAGAGAGAGACAGACAGAAGCAAGAAGTCACACCCCTAGCAGGGGGACGGCCACATTGCAATTTCTTCTCTTCCATTCTCCTCTCAGGATTATGGGCATGCACACACATGTGCCTGATATGGAGTGCCATATTAAATATAGATATATATATGTACGTATATATACACATGTGTGTGTGTGTACAGAGAAAGAGAGAACCTGAGCCACAGTTAGTTATTGCCAAGCCACTAATCTCACAAATCTATGGATTGTTTGGGTTTTATAAGTGGCCAATACATTGTAGCAATGTATTTCAGGTAAAAAAGCATTATTTTCATAGAAAACAGCTATTGCATGTTCCACAAGAGTGCAGCTGTTGCTCTGAAGCTCAGTGGTGGTTAGTATTTTGATAGCAGTTAGCCTCCTCACTTTACGTCATTGCTTGACATTTGGCTGTTCTGCATTCGGGACAGTGCCTGCTACCCAGTGGTGTCTACCAAAGGGTAGACTTACAGGGAGAGTATTCCTCAGGTCTGGACACTGTGCTCTGCTAGTCCTAGCAATTCTCTAAGGGATGCTTTGACGTGTGTATTTGAAAGACTATGTTAATAACCTGGTAAGTGTTTTTATGGGTTCCCACTGAAGTGTGAAGTATGCTGAGGGCTGTCCAGGGGTGTAGGCCCCTGACAGTGAAGGCACTAGAAGGGAGCCCACAGATTTCCACCTCTTGGCAATCCTCTGTGGTCCAATGCTGAGTAGCTGTGTTGGATACTGAATGAGCCTCTGAGGTTGTGGAAGTTACATGTGAAGTCATTCATTTCTTTGAAAGTGCTCACAGTGAAGAAATGCAGTAATCAATATTCTCATTAGCAGGAGACACATTAGCACCCACTTCAGTGTAACAGCCCTAAAGTCAATGAGGTGATTTGGGTGTATTCTATTTGTAAGGGGGTTTGTGTGTGCGTGTGTGAGTCTGAGTGTGTGTGTGTGTGTGTGTGAAAAGTGTTTGTATTTTGCTGAACAGTTTTGACAAAGTGAACAAAACCACTTGTATTATCCTACAGGATCAGTTCTAAATGTTAACATATCAAACAGAAGTGTTCTTAATTAAGTATTTTATGTTTATAAAATAAATTTAGGACATTAATGACTCAATGTTTTCTATGTCTTATGCTAGTGAGTATCGCAACGAGTTCTATATATTAAGTGTATATATAGAATAATACAGATTTTAAAATATCAAGAACATAAATTTACTGTTAGCTACTTTTATATCTTACTTATTTTGTCCTTGGTCAGGATCAAAATCACCAGTTTTTAGTTTTCTTTCATGTAATGTTAAGAAAATATAATACATTAAGATATTTACTGTATGGAAACTATTTTAATATTACATTTTTATGATATAATTAAAATATTTAACTACATATATTTCATAGAAAACATCTAATACCAAAGTTGTGTGTTTTATAATAACTCTCTCTCTCTCTCTCTCTCTCTCTCTCTCTCTATATATATATATATATATATATACACACACACACATATATATATGTGTATATATATATATATGTGTATATATTTATATATATATATATATATGTTTGTATGTGTGTGTGTATAAATATGTGTCTGCCTATATACAAACACATATGAGGGTACTTTTAAAAAGTCCTGTAAAAAGGAATTAAAGTATGTGTTGATTTTCAAACAAAAAACAATTAGAGATCCATGCAGTTTTTTCATAATACACAATTTCCATGATTGTTTGGAAGATTTCTGTAACTATGTATATAATTAAATGAATGAAAACTGAGGGAAACATTCAAGTTATAATTGGCACATATTTTAATATCCCATCACATTTGAATTGAAGTACATCAAAAGCAGATATATGTGTACCTATACATACCTTTAAAATTTTACGTATAAGTTTGTCTTATAGAGTTAAAGAAAATAAGCTATAATTATTAAAAAGCTTTAGAGAAGCAAATTTTAATAAGTTCCTTCAGAGGTAGGATTTTGTTTTAAGATTTTACCATAAGGTGCAGGTACTCACCAGAGAGAGAGAATGAGAATGAGAGAACCCCCCTCCCCCCAAATGAGGAATGGTCACATGACAATTCTTTCTCCTCCATCACCTCTTCCTTTTGGAATTTTGGGCATGTACAAACACACTCAGCATGTTTCTGAAGCCACCTAGTCCAAGACTCAACTCACACAGTCATCTATGTGGGATTCGGCCACCATAACCACCATGACACAAGTTGCCCCAGATGTGCAATTTTTCAAATGAGTCTGACTGTATAAAATTCCAATCATAGGCACCAACACTTTAACTCCACTTTCTCCCACCAACCCTCATTGGAGACAGGCAGTTGTGAGTATTGGCTAAATCTTCATGGTATTCAGGCTGTAATCTTCAACTGCCACAGCAGAAATATTCTGCTTACGTCTAAAGAATGAAATGCAAACCTCCACCTCACACTGCATTGAAATATTGACGTTTTCTCACTTGGTTTGAACTCCCAACCATGTACCCTACACGTATTCAATACACTGCTCAGTAACGATTCTGTCTTTCCAGCAACTCACTCAGAAGCACTTCTCTACCATTCTGCTTGTTTTCTGGACAAGATTCACTCACAACTTATGGATCCTAGAGTTGAATCCACTGATAACTCTGCCACACTCATTACTGTTACTTTGCCTACAAATTGCTTGTGTATGAGACCCCTCCACCTCCCCCTTGGCTTGTGCAGAGCTGTAGAGTTCTGATAATACCACAGGTGTTCTGGTTTTCTCTCCAATGGCCCTGTCTCCTTCACTTTGCCTACTTGGAAGGTTATTGTCAAAGAGCTTTCCTCAGATGGTATATAAGTCCTGGTTGGCACCTGTAGTTCTGGCTATTCATGTAGCATTTTCAGCCTTCCTAGACGCACTCCCTTGACATGATGTCCATTGCATTTGTGTGCCAGCAAATGTGGCTCTCACTGTCTTACCACCCTCCTGAGTAGCAGGAGCAACAGTTACAAACTACCATGCCTGGTTTTTTAGAGTCAGGCAGGAATTGAAACTGGATAGGCCTCCCATGTCATCTCTCCTGCAAAGCAGCACTGTCCAGCACATGCTAATGTGACTAGACCCAAAGTGAGAAATCACCCCCCACAAGGGGAATGGCCACACTACAATCCCTTTTCCTTCATTCTCCTCTTGGATTTTGGGCATGCATGCACTAGTACTTGGCATGATTTTTAAGCTCCCAGATCTGGGACTGAAACCATGATTGACCAAGTGGGAAACCAATGCCTTAACCATCATTCTACCCAATGGCCCCTAGGCCATAGGTTTTGAATCCCTCAGTCCTGAGGGAATAGCCCATTTGCATGGCCTGTTTGCATGACCCCTTTGTGTGAGAAATCACATTTCTCTCTTAGCAGTCAGAATGAGTTCAATGGCCTTTCTTGTAAACAGACTCTTTTATGCCCATTTTCCTAAGACTTCTGACATTCCATTTTGCAGTTAGAACATAAGTCTGCAAAATATCAGTGTTTTTCTAAACAGCTGCCGTGAAACTTCTTTCCCATTCTAGAGTTGGTGCATCACTGAGACTGTGGGATTCAAGAGGTCTCTCCACAGCTCCCACATGGTGAGCCTCACCCTCTGTCTAAAACCAGGTCAAAGATGACATGACATGACATCACTCATGTCACTATCTTCATATTACTGAGAGCATCATATTATCAATTTATCACAGACTTTAGCACACATGTGATATTGGTACATGACTGTGAACATTTCTTATCGCCAGTTATGACTTTATTACATAGAATTAACAAACCATGCTATAATTTAGTACCGTATATAAACAAATAATCTATTTTCAGAAGACTTTTTATAAGTTTTCTAGCAAAACAAAGCAAAAACTGAAAACAGAGCTTTGCCGATACAGAAGCGATGATTAGGGAAACAAACGTCTTATCAAACATGGTTATGATGAAAATTATATACTCAGCAAAATCTGTTTTGTTCTCTTGGGTTTCCAGTAGGCAGACTTGTTAATTCCAGTCCACTGCACCCTGAAGCACTTAGCTTCTGCATCTACTTTAAGGCTTAAAACCAATGACTCATACATTTAAAAGGGTATGCTGACTTTCAAAACATTCATTCATTCAGTGGAATTTACCAGTTTCTCAAGGACGTGGTATGAGGGTGGGCATGCTATAACACATAAAAATATGCCCGAAGACATCAGCCAATATAACTTGAAAAATTCATGGGGTTTAGAAACGTTAAGAAATTATGTTCATTATCTCCCTGAAACCTTAAGCACCTTATGCCATAAGCTCTATTATTATTTCCTTTTAAAGATAAAAAAACTGAATCACAAAGTTGTTAAGTCTACCTTGTTAACCACCACCCTACACTGCCATCACCTCTAAAAGCATGGTGAGAGTGGTAATTAAAATTAAATTTAGTCTTATCCTTTAGGTAGCTGGAGAGATTTGAGAAAGGGCTCTTACTGTGTGTACTTTAAGTCAAGAAGTGATTAGTCATCTGATGAGAGGGAATCAGAGGTACATTTGTTCAATGCTACACTCCAGTTCACAATGAAAGCGGAGATTTCAGCATGTAAGTGCATTATGCATTGACTTTATTTACCCACTTACTTCCTTGTTCATCCCACAAGTATTCATGAGGTGCTCCTCTGTGAGCTATCTAGTGC
Organism: Tupaia tana; assembly: GCA_026018925.1. NCBI lineage: Eukaryota > Metazoa > Chordata > Mammalia > Scandentia > Tupaiidae > Tupaia > Tupaia tana. Next base: position 185,937,471 of record JAKSZU010000002.1, read on the forward strand.
CTAGGGGTATGGTATAAGTTTGTCTAGTCATGGAGCTTATTTCTAAATGAGGTGTGGGGCAGGAAATGAGCAAGCAAACAAAGACGATGATTACAGGTAATAACAGTGCCATAAAAAGCCACCAAGTGAATAAACAAGTAGCACCGAGCAATGGAATAGAGACTGCTGAGGTCAAGGGAATGGGTTTTAGGGATGGCACACTGACAAGAATATATTCAGGGCTGTCACCTGAGCTGAGCCTTGGAGCCTATGACAGCAAGGGAAGATCAGTGTAGGCAGTGCCAAGGTACTGTGTCAGGTCCGGGTGTGCCAGGTCGGTGAAACAGCAGACAGGCCTGTGTCTTCGGAGAGAATGGGAGTCAAGAAGTGGTGGAGTGATGGTGAGAAGTTGCATTTGGAATCTCTTTTGAAAGGAGATTTTAAAATACTTGTGGATGAGGGCCAGCAGGTGGCACGGGGGTTGAGGTGCTAGACTCCCACATGGCCATCGGTGGTTTGATTCCTGGACCTGGTAGCTTGCTTTCTGACTTTCCCTCTCTCTCTGGTTAAATTTTAAAAAATAATAATAATAAAATAAATACTTCTAAAAAAGCACTTGTGGATGGTTTGAATATAGGAACAAAAGGAATCTAAAGAGCCGACGTGGTTCCTGGATTTAGGTTGTATAAACGATAACTTGTAGCTCCACTGCTACTCATATTTGTGTTGGCTACATTTTCTCCTTTTATTCATTCTCATGTTTTAGCTGAAGTTCTTCTCAATTTAAATGAGTAGAATTGTAGTTAAATGTAAGAATTTTAGCCTTGGGACCAGCAGATGGAGTAATGGTTATGTCACTGGACCCCCACATAGTTGACTGCAGTTTAAATCCTGGACCTGGTGACTTGAAACTCACCCAGGGCACATGTGCCTGTGTGCCCAAAATCCCAAAAGGAGAATGAAGGAGAAGGGATGGCAGTGTGGCCATCCCTCCTGGGGAGATTTCTCACTTTCTGTCTCTCTGTCTCTTCAGTGAGTGCATAGGCCCTATAGCAAAAATCTGTATCTTAAAAAAATTGTTTTTAGCCTTAAGGGAATATCAAAAACCATACATTAACTCTTTAGGTCTAATAAGTCTACTCATTTCAGTTACTTGCCCTTTTCTTCCAGGAAATCTACTTGTTCATTTATTTATGTATTTAAACCACAGTTGTCAGATCTGAACCATGTGTCAGACTGGTCCAGTCAGGCCTGCTCTTGTCATTAGAGACCAGGGGACCTAGAACAAGAGTTGACAAACATTTTGTGCAAAGGGGAAGATAGTAAATGGCTTAGGTGCTCTAAGATAGTCACTGCCATATTCTCTCTTATCTTCTAGCTGTTCAAAACATAGAAACTTTTTGTTTGTTTGTTTGTTTTTGTTTGTTTGTTTGTTTGTTTGTTTTTTTGCTATAGGGCACATGCACTTGCCAGAAAGGGGATAGACAGAGAGACAGAGAGCAAGAAACCACCCCCCAGGAAGGATGGCCACACTGCAATCCCATCTCCTCCACTCTCCTTTCAGAACCTTGGGCACGCACACACACCCGGCATGAGTTTATGCCACCGGGTCTGGGACTCAAGCTGCGGTTGACTACATGAAGAATTTTTTTCTCATTTAAAACAAACAAACAAAAAGATACTTCTTCACATTTTTTAATGAAAAAAGTTTTGTTTACATTTTTGAAATTAATATTTTCCTTTCTTTTCATAAATGTTAAAGACAAGACAAATAAAATACATTTCTATTGAATAACTTGTTCCAGCCAACATGGCATTTACTTTCTTCCCAAATGTAGGCTCGAGACATTTAACTAAAAGAAGATGGATCAAAAATACATTTAAACTGAGATTACTACCAAATACACCTATTAGCAAAGTGAAATAGTAAAGTGACTATGCAATTATTAAAGCCATCTGTCTAAAAATAAAGCCTACACAGAACTTTATTCAAGACTTGCAAAAAATGTTTCCTCCTTGAATGACATGATCAGGTATAACATTCATGCCCAGTACCTGAAAAATTATATAGGCAATTATTGATCTTGTTCTCATTGATCTCATTTATAAATCTGTATATGCGTAAGAAGTAATATTTTAGGATCGTGTCTATGGCATAGTGGTTCAGAGAGCCTGATGCCACATGACTTACCACACAGTCTGAATCCTGGCCCTGGCAGCTTGATAAACACCCCATGGCACCCCAAATCTTGGCAGGATGGTTCACTGGAGGAGAAGGGATTGCAGCCTGACCACAGCATATTAAGGGATGCTTTCTCCCTCTCTTTCTCTACCTGTCTCTCTCTGGCAAATGCCTGTATCCTCTGGCAAATTTAAAAAAAAAAAGTATTTTAAAACTTCCAATATCAAATCAACTTTGCCTTTTTAATGTAAAAACGGCACAGAGTTTTTGTTATCGTGCAAATATATTTTCCATTTGAGCCCCAGATAAGCACACATGAATTTCATCTTCTACCGATGTGAGTTTCTGCCTTTGTTCTTGAAGCTTGTAGCACGTGAGAAGCTTGCTCACACACACGAGAAGCTCCCAGCGGCAGCCCTGTGGTCACAGAGGTCACGTGCAGTGTATGACAGGCTGCTCTTCTCTGTCCCATCCAGAACCTGTCTGGATAGGAAGGAGAGTAGGCCGAGACTGCAGTCACAGCTTGAGTTGTTTTCTCTCAAAGTCAGATTCAGCAGCCAACAGACGATTCACAGCCCTAACGTGTAAATTGGAGAAGTGCTGTCCAGTTCTGTTCCACCATTCTTCCAGGTTTTCAAAATAACGTGAAACCTTTGGTATCCTTCCCTTCTAAACCAAAGGAACAGTGTAAATATTTCACAAATTCCCCTTTACACCATACCTCTTCCAACTTGTAAACGTCTCTTTAAATTCAATAATGAAATCACTCAAAGTCAAATGATCCCCCTCCCCACCAGGGAGTTGCAGAAATCTCCTCAAAAATGCCATGTGATGAAAAAAATAATTTCTGAAGCTCTTTTTCATCATCTTAATTCACAGGCTTACGGAGGATTTGTCCAGCTTTTCATACAGTATTTTTTTGTTTGTTTGTTATTTATTTTACCAGAAAGTATAGGCCCTTGCCAGAATGAAAGAGAGGGAGAAAGAGAGAGGAAGAGAGAGAAAGAACCTTTCATGGGAAATTATGCTGCCACAATTTCTTCTCCATCTCTCCCTACTGTCAAACTTTGGGGCATGCACATGTACTCAGTATGTTTCTCAAGTCACTGAGTCTGGGACTTGAATCCTGGGGCTGGCATGTGGCACTTGGCTGCATTAACCACCAGGCCACAGACCTGGCCCTCACGCAGTTGTTTTTGTTTTAAGAATTATTTTCTTTAACTTTATTTATTATTATTTTAATATTTCCAGAGAGAGAAAGAGAGCGAGAGCGAGAGAGAGAGAGAGAGAGAGAGAGTTAGAAAACAAGCCTTTAAGTCTGGGACTCAAACCACGGTCAGCCATGTGGAAGTTCTGTTCAGGACTTTTCAGGCTGTTCCACTGTTTGGATCCTGTTCATACATATTCTCTAAGATGGAGGTTTTGTTTCCAGATATAAAGACAAATCATTAAGTACATCATTGCTTTTGCTTAGTTAAAACATCTATGTGTAGTAGAAAATGTTTTCTTAAATTGTACTACTATTTACATTCATTAGTAAGATCTGTTGTTAACTATTAAGTTCATGGATCAGTCTTTTTTGTTTTTAGTTGTTTTAGTTCATTGCAGAAATCATCCTCAGTATCATGTGATATGTCATTACGATATTTCTGAATGAGATTCTCGTGTATGCTGTGACATCTTGTCCTTCATTCCCACTGTCAACTCGTACAATTTTACATGCTGCATCACTGAGTTTATATTCACTCTTTAACTTTGTTTTTTTCTGATCAGTAAATTCTGCCAATAACTTTCTTCCTGAGTCTTTTCACAGACTTCAATTTTTTTTTTTTTGAGCCAAAGCTTGACTCTATTTGAGATTCTAATACTCTTCAAAATAATCAGCACCATTACTTGTCAAATGGCTGTGATTTTCAGTCAAATGTCTTCAATTTTGCCCAAGCCACCGACTGCTGGTTATTTGCCATCGTTGATGCACTGTGAATAGTACAATTTAGAAACGCAAAATTGAAAATGCAGAATTCTTTTGTAAACTGTGTTGCATTAGGGAAGTGAAATGATACAAAAGATTATAATTCCTTATCGCTCACCTCATCAGAATTGTCGGTAGAACAAGGTCTAACATACTCCTCTTTCACAGTCTAATCTTCAGAAATGCCCACCCTGGAGGTATATACGCATGGCATATTTATTGAATGAATGAATGAATAAATAAAACAGAGGACATAATGTGTACCTAAATGGGTTGATAGTGAAAATATTAGAACTTCACAATACCACTTATGTGGAAACTTGCACAATCTACCTTTTGCAACAGACACACTCAGTTAAATTTCAGAGGCCAGATAAATTATGGTGTGTAAAAATTCCTTCTATAATATGCAAATGTTGTTTTAATATTTTATTGCAAAGTGTGCCTTATTTACTTTTGTGAGCCATTTGGTGACATGTTAAAGAAAGTAAGGTAAGTAATTCAGAAAGAAGGAGGAAACCATCAGTATGTCTCATGTGATTTATCATCAGCCTACCACCAATGGATAAGCAGAGAATGGACTCAGTCGCATGAATGCTCTTTCTGTGCGCTGACCCAGGGTGCCAAAAGTCCCTGACAAAATAGCTAATGGTGCATCTCTGTCACTTTCTGTCACTGTGAGCATTAGCATCATGAGGTTGGTGACGTTCAAAAGGCAACATTCACTTATTTATTTTTTTATTTTTATTTGTATAAGGCAAAAATTACAGATTTTTTTCCTACAGACTTTACATTCTTTTGTCTGTTAAATGTTTCTTCCCATTGTCTTTCCCACCCACTCTCTATGACTCACTCTCTACCATCCATTCCTTCCTTTTACAATCTCTGGTATTTATATTTATCCTCTCTATAATATCTTCAGATATTTCCATTTCTTCCATAGAGTGGAGATATTCAGTATATATATGTGTGTGTGTGTCTGTGTGTGTGTGTGTGTGTATGTGTGTGTGTGTATATATATATATATATATATATATATATATATATATATATATATGGGATATACAGTTTGTGTCTTTTGAAGTCAGTGGCTAATTTCACTTAAAAATAAATCCTGTATATTCATCCATTTTGAATCAAATAACAGGGTCTTATTGTTCTTATGGCTGAGTAATATTCCATAGTACATTTGTGCCACAGTTTTTCAACCCAGTCATCAATTTTTGGATACTTAGCTAGATTCTGGGTCTTAGCAATTGTGTATAATGCTGCGATAAACATGGATGTGCAAGTGTCTTTCTGACAGAGTATTTTCCTATCCTTTGAGAATGGCATTTATCCTTTGGGTAAATACCAAGAAGTGAGATTACTAAATCATATAGTATGTCCATTTATTGTTTAATTGTATGTAATCTCTCCTGGAATCTCTAGCCTTCAATGTAATCTCTCCCACAATCCTTGCCTTTAATTTTTTTCTGTGGAACTCTGCCTAAGAACGTATCATTAGTCCTTGGAAAAATTATTAATAATTTCAATAAATTAACAGAAAAAGAAAGGTACACATTTGAGAGGGATTCTGGAGGTGAAATTATTAGGATATTGCATGTAAGAATATAGGAGAGAGCAAATTTTTATAGAAATGTCTCTGGCCTTTGTATACCTGAGTAACTCTGTAAAACCTGAGAGTCAGATAATTGGAAAATATAGTATGTGCTAGTACAAGAACTAGGTTTTCCATGACTTGGCCTGCCCATTTTCTTTGTGTAACAGAACTTCTGTCTTAATGACCACAAAGTACATCTCCTGTTCTTTCCCCTGGAAGCTGGGACGGTTCATGCCCTCCAGATTTCTATATTTTACCCTGCAGATCACAGAATTCTACCAATATTTTTTTCCCCAATTACTAGGCCACTCTAAATCAATCAATCAATCAATCAACCTCCCTAGTCAGTAAGTGAACCTGGCTATAAATGGGAGAGTACTTGACTTACTGGGGTTGGGACTTCTTGAGGCATTACTAATTAGAATTGGGAAGACCTTTTACAAAAGAAAGAAGCATATACTCTGTGTAGGACAGGAGGGAATGCTACATGGTTCTAGCCTACAACAGTAAGTTGTCCATGAAAATAGGAGACTAGCCAGAAAACTTAACTCTAGTTGATTGGTGGCTCAATAGAAAAATTAATTTCAGCTCTTTAGGAGTCAATTTATATTCGAATCTTGTATTGCAAAACATTAAAATTAAAAAAATCTGTATTGGAATAAAAAAAATATATTATTTAATACACAAAGTTTTCAAACCAAATGTGTAAGACAATAACTTCTTGAGATGATAAAGTAATATATAAATATAAAAATATATGTTTGACAAACACACATATATATTAACCTATCTCTTTGTATCAATCATCTATCAATGTCATCTCTCTACATTCTATATTGCTTTCTGGTATTGAATAAATGAATTATTTTTTAAAAAATAAGGACTGTAGTTATATGGTCTATTTGACCAGAATAATTTGATATTATATTGTTAAATATGTGGTTAATGCATTCTGATAAATTTTAAATTTGTGAGAATATTTTTGTTCTATTCAAAGTGGCTCTATATTTTATAGTTTTTTTTTTCTTTGTGAAAATGTATATTAAATAGTAGAACGAAACTGCTATATAATTTAGTGTGGTAGCATACTCTAGGGACAAAAATGATCTTGAAAATAATTAAGATCTCTTCTTTCTTTAAAATTATAAAATGTACATGGATAAAACATACACACACACACACACGTGTACATATGCAAATAGATGGATGCAAAATGTCATCTCCTATTCTGTGCTAACTATATGTCCATTCACCACAACAGACTAAGTAAATAATGGAAGAGAGTGTCTTTGCTACCTATCCAAGGTTTTAGCTGAGGTTTAACATCATTCAGGCAAAAGTATATTTTGAAATCAACTATTTACTACCCTGATAAATTTTCCTGAGAGAGAAAATAGTGAAAAAGGAAAGAGAGGGTTTAGTTGATATGAGTAAGGATGAGATATTTAAAAATCCTTCGGTGTAAGCATAATTGGTATTAATTAACAAGACTACCTCTGTTTATATTTTACTCGCTAGAGTTATAGGACATCTTGGACAACTACATTTTTGGCCATATCCTTCTTACAATCATTTTTTATTTTAGGATTTATTTTTTAATGTTGGCTATATTCTCTGTCTCTAGACCCTGTGTAGTCTCCCTGGAGCCTAGACTCATCAAGCTTTGTCTTTCTACCTCACCAAAATTGCTCTGGGGCAGGTCCAATTGGCCTCCCTGTAGTCAAACAGAATGGTTTGTCTTCAGAGCTCCCCTACCTTGATCTGTCATTAGCATCAAATATTCTCCTCTTTTGTTGATGCCTTCTTTTTCTATTTGTTCCTTTGTGGGACCTTGAAGAATTTTTGTGGATTTTTTTTTTCTTTTTCTGGGTGTACTGGCAAACCACTTGAGGGTTTTGAGCAAAAGCAAGATATAAAGTAACTTTTTTTTTTTTTTTTTGGAGAGGTTTTGGCTATAGGGCATGTGCACTCGCCAGGAAGACAGACAGAGGCAGAGAGACGAAAAGCGAGAAATCATCCCCCAGGGTAGATGGCCATGCCACAATCCCTTCTCTTCCATTCTCCTCTTAGGATCTTAGGCATGCACACACATGAGCCCTGCGTGAGTTTAAGCCACTGGGTCTGGGACTCGAACCACGGTCAACTACATGGGAGTCCAGCGATATAGCCATTACGCTAACTGCTGATCCCTAAATAACTTTTAAAAGAATTGCTCTATTTTTTTTATTGGAACTCCTTGGTCCTCTTCCTATCTTAGTCTTCTTGCCTCCTCAGTTCCTATGCTGAGGCTACTTACAGTCTGCCATCAATAAATAATAGACTGGTCGGGTTCTCATAGTCCTTCTTTTCTTTTTTTTAAAAATTAATTAATTTTATTTTTACATTCAGTCACTGAGTATCATTACAGCAAACCAAATGAATTTCTCCATTCTGCATACACTGTATATTTGTTCAGAAAAAAATAAATGACTATACATATTATCATCAACAGATAATTTTACATTTTTGGATCCCTTAAATGTTTTGCTTCTTTCTTTTCCCCCTTAATTCCCTTCCTTTCATCTTTCTAATTTTCCCACCTCCTCCCACACTTTCTCTAGTATCCACAGTTGTTCTCCATGCCTTTAAACCTTCCAATCTTTCAGTTTCTGCCATAGAGTGCAGATATTCATTATATATTGAGTGGGGACATACAGTGCCTCTCTTTCATAGTCTGGTTTGCTTTGATTAGCAGCAAATCTTCTGTATTTATCCACTTTCTATCAAATGCCAGGGTCTCATTTTTTTTGTTTTTTATGGTTGAGTAGTATTCCATAGTATATATGTGCCACACTTTTTCTTTTTTAAGAATTATTTTTTATTTAATTTTATTTATCATCATTATTATCTTTTGAATCTGACCAGAGAGAGACAGAGAGAGAGCAAGAGGGAATGTGAAAAAACAAGCTGCCAGGTTTGGGAATGGAACTGTGGTTGGCCATGTGGGAGTCCAGCAGTTTAACTACCATACCACCTGCCGGCCCTGTCACACTTTCTCAATCTATTTATTTGTTCAATTCATTTTCTATTAGCTCTTTTTCTGTGTCTTTAAGTATAATCCATATACTAACCTCTTCCAAACTGTGTCTAGTTAGACTTCTCTTAATCTCAGACTCATATGTTTAATTATCTACTGGACATCTACACTTGTGTGTCCAATAAGTGCCTCAAACGCAAAACATGTATAAAAGCAAATTCTAGATTTTATCTCCAAAACCCGTTTCTCCCAACATCTTCTTCTTCTCCTTAGAAAATTGTAGTCGCTTAGTCTGAAAATTCTTATAGTCATGTTTAATACACCTTGTCCTTATTTCCCCACATCATTTAGAAATAGAACACTCATATTTTTGTATTCTACCACCATACACCAGATCTAGCCATCCTCCCCTCGCTAGTGTTAATTGCAGGTCTCAGAAACCATAAGGTTTGCCAGGGTTACTGTAAATCTCTCCTAACCACTTATTTCCATACATCCATATTTGCCTCTGTTCAGTCTTTTCTCAACCTAGAAACTAGAGTGATTCTTCTGTTAAAAAAAAAAAAAGATTTTATGTATTTTATTCATGATAGAGAATGTACATATAACACAGAGATGCCGGGGGATAGAAAGGGAGAGAGAAAAAGAAATAAAAGTGCCCTGGGGCTGGCAAGTGGCATGCTGGTTAAGGTGCTGGACTCCCACATGGCTGACCATGGTTCTAGTTCCAGACCTGGAAGGTTGCTTTATCACTGTCCCCCTTCCTTCTCTTTCTCTCTGGTCAAATTAAAATAAGACAAAACATACCCATACACAACAGTTATGTAGAAAGGGTTATTACCCACAAGTAGGCAGCTAGGAACAACAGAAGCCCAGGATTCATCATGAGCTGGCCTCCAAGGCTCAGGAAAGCTGCCGGGGTAGATGGGATCTTAACTGTGACTCATTTGCCTCCCAGCTGAGGGGCACCAGAAAGCAGTCCTCTCTGGGTTTTAAACCTCGGGGCAAAGGGTTTTGCTGGGCTGAAACATTGAAGGACACCTAGTTTCACAGGGGGGACATTTGGTCCGAGAGAGCCCAAGATGTTCGAGCTGGTCCCTCCCTATTCTGGGACGGTGTATTCTCAACACATTCTGCAGTTGTTTTTTGAGAAATATAAGGAAGGAAAAGGGGAAGACTGGACAGGGCTGAGGTCACCTAGAGAGTCATCATTTACTATATCCCATAGAGCTCTTTGCAAACCACTCTTACGGAGGCCTCGTCTGCTCACAGCAAGCACCCCCTTTTCCTACCATTACCCTGTTTGGTATTTCTCTGTAGGCCCTACCACCATCTGATGTATAACATCACTAATAAGTTTACTGCCTTTTCCCTCACATTAGAAGGTAAGCAAGACAAAGACTACCTACTTTGTTCACTACCATAAATCTTATCCTAGGACTGTACTTGGAATGTGTTTGGTGCTCAAAATATTCATGAAACGAAATCATGAATGAATGCTTCAAAATTGTAGTGACAGAGATGAAATAAAATAATCGAGAACTTAGGACCATATATAACAGATATCTGTTCATTAATAAGGGGTAAGTGCTGATATTAAGGTCCATCAGGACCTTTAGTACTGAAATATTTTATAATGAGACAACTTTAAAAAAATGTCCATAGGAAATAAAAGGGTCTGTGTTTATTGTTTATTTTAAAGAATCTGAGACATGGTTGAATAAGTATTGTGTGCACAATGACATAGATGATTAGCACCAATTTTCAGTATTTTTTTAATGGCATGAAGTTGTCCTTGCTTTTAAAAGAGAGGCTGTATGTGGCACCATTGTGATGCAAGCACTTCAGGTACTTACACTATAATACATATTAGTGCTTAATTAAATTAACTGTCTTTGCCAAATGAGGGCATGCTTTGCATGTAAGTTAATAAATCAGCAGATATTAGTGAAAATTCAGAGTTGAATAAGCCCAAAATGTTAGAATAAGGCTTTTGTTCATGACTAAACTTCCACTTGTGTGACATTCAGTTCAGCATTATTTGCAAATGTGAACACTCTGACTGTGACAAACACGTTGACGAGCAGCTCAAACCACAAAAAAGACCCCTTCTGAGCAAATAAGACCCCACACTGTGCCACACAGGACCGCAATCACCATAGAACCAGCACTGCGTTATTGGAGATGCAACGTTGGTTAGACAATTACTTTCTATCTGGGGACAATGTAGGAGAAACAGGAAAGTTGTGGTCTGTACATAATCGCAATTGAGGTAGAATTAAAGATCATTTTCTAGGGGCCAGCAGGTGGTGTGGCAGTTAAGGTGCTGGACACATGGCAGACTATGGTTTGAACCCTGAACCCAGCAGCTGGAAAATCATTCTGGGCCTCAGTGTGTGTGTGCTCAAAAGTCCTAAAGGAGAATAGGGAAGAATGAAATGTAGCATGGCCATTTCCCCGGGGGGTGATTTTTCACTTTCTCTCTCTCTCTCTCTCTAATGAGCACATGTGTCCTATGGTAAAGACAAAAAAAAAAAAAAAAAAAAAAAAAAAAAAGTAAGATTATTTTCTAGTTTATTAAGGAAATTATCTATTGAATTTCCATAGTAGTTTCATACATCTTAAGTTTTCCTTTCTTTTTGTTAGGTATTTTCTTATTATTTTTTTGTGGTAAAGAAATAACCACATATCTTGTTTTCAATATGTTATATATTTTTTATTTTAAATACCACTATTCCAGCTTTTATTAGATTGTTAATTAGTCAAAAGGTCACCCAACAGTGAAAGATCATAAAAAGAGAGGCTTGAGAGACCAACAGTTGGCATAATGGCTATGTCGCTGGACTCCCATGTAGTCGACAGAGGTTCAAGTCCCAGACCCAGTGGCTTAAACTCACACAGGGTGCATACGTGCCCAAGATCCCAAGAATGGAGGAGAAGGGATTATGGTGTTGCCATCCCTCCTGGGGGAGGGGGGTGATTTCTCACTTTCTGTCTCTCTGTCTCTCTCTGTCTTTCTGGTGAGCGCATGTCCCCTATAGCAAAAACAAACCTCTCCAAAAAGAGAGGCTTGGGGGACTTGAGTTTAGCTATGTTTGAATTCAACTTGTGAGCAAGCTACTAATCCCAGAATAATTATAATTTTACTTGCATGGTAAAATGTGAATCTTAGTGGGTTTAATTCACATACTGTATACAAGTAACCCTTCTGAAATATGCCCAGCACTACTTTTAGCAGTGGAAGTACAGATTTAAACAATCACGCACACAGATCTCTGTAGTCATAACTTATAATCTAGTAGACAAGCACATTAACCTAGAAACAAATAATGTGTACATTTTAGATAATAATACGTGCTACCCAGAAGATAAAAATAGGGATCGACAAAGACGTGGAAGAAGACTTTTCCAAGAAAAGTGTATGAAAGGTTGTTAGCATACAACAGACAGTTTTGTGAAAGTAATTCCAGGCAGTAAGAGCAACAATTGCAAATGTCCTGAGGTTAGAAGACCTGGGCATGTTAGCAGGAAAGACAAATGGTGTTGTTATCTACGGTTATAGGGAGAAAGAATTGGAACAAGCTTGTAATGGATCTGACATCTTTAATTGGGAACAAGCTTGTGAGTGATTTGATGATGAAGGAAAGGGAAGGTCTTGCAGGCCTTTCAGGCTATACAAAGATGTTTGGATATTACCTTAATTTCAACAAGAAACTAGTATAAGGTTTTTAGAAAGAGGAAAGTTGATATGATTAGATTTAGGAGCCTTAAAAAGCTTGCTCTGGGACCAGTACGTAGCATAGTGGTTGGGATGCTGGACCCCCCATGTGGTCTACCACATTTCGAGTCATTGGACCCAGTGGCTTGAAACTCACACTAGATATGTGTTTACATGTGTCCAAAATCCCAAGAGGAGACCGGAAGAGAAGGGACTATAGCATGGTCATCCCCCATGGGGGGTAATTTCTCGTTTTCTATCTCTCTGTCTTTCCAGCAAGTGCACCCGCTCTGTAGCAAAAATAAAATAAAATAAAATATAAAAAAGCTTGCTCTGGCTGTTGCATGTAGAATAGTTTGCAAGTGAAGCAAAAGTAGAAGGCAGAAAATAATTAGGAAGGCCATTGTAGCACTTCAGGTGAGAGGAGATGCTGATTTCAACCAGGTCCTTGGCGCAGATGAAGAAGTACATGAGTTCGTAAATAGGATAAATAGTACATGGATATGATGAAAAAAGAAGTCAAAGATCCCAGACTGTGCCACGTTGCTGTAAGAGACTAGGTGAGGCTGGTCCCATAAAGAGCTGTGCACCTTTGTTAAGTGGTGGGGACAGGGACAGACATGAATGTGAATGCCATCTGAGCTGAGCTATCTCAGGTGAGGTGCCTCAGGGGAGCAGTGCTACTCAATTCCAGCTAATGGTTGCCACGTTGGGATGGTATGTCGTCTTTGGTCGATCTACCTCCTAATTTCTCAAAGGAAGTAGCAAAATTTACATGTAATACTTACTGTGAAATTTTGATCCAGAAACTTGAAACGTTCTGCATTTTAACTATATGCAATGGTCTGTGCACAAATTGCATAAAAGGACTTAGTGCGGAATCTTCTATGAAAACTAAGTTCCTTTTCTCTAACAAAAATGTCATCAATAGAAAAACAAATCATTGTCATTAGTGAATAAACAACTTTAATGGAAGAAATATTCATTGTTATCTATTGAAGAAAAGTAAAAGGAGCATCAACGATGAAATATGGGAGATAAGGCTGTTGAATTAATTGAAATGTATTTATTGAATCTATAATATCTAACCAAGGTTATGCCAAGTGCTAATGGATGTGACATCTTTAATTAGTGAAGTGTGTTTTATTTCTTTCCCCAAGTTTCCAGCCACCATTAAGTTGTTAAAAACTTTTTGATTCTTGATAATGGTAAAACAATATATATTTTATGGAAATAGAAAGTCTTGCAGAGCAATCTGGAATTTGTCTCAAATAAATGACGCCACGTAAATTTCATTAAAGGAAGTGCAGTGTTCATCATTACATCACCAGTACAATAAAACCATCTAAAGCAAACATGAAAAAATTTGTGTTGTTTTTAAAAATGATTACCAAGTAGGGATTTTCCCATACATTCATAAACTAATGTCTTAAATTCCTAAGAAAAATAATTGTCAATATTTTTTGGTATGTTGTATTAACTAACTATCCATGGTCAATGTATGTAATGTAGCAAGCATAATATTTATTATTGCATGACTCGTTATGTACAAAATAAGCACAATGAACAACAGTAAAATCTCACACAGATGATAGAAATAGAAGTCATGCAAGAAAGAACTTGGCTTAGTATTCCATAATGCTGTTTGTGAATGGTCACAATAAATACTGACTACTGCTAAGTTAGATTTTTTTCCCAAAACTCTTTGTTTCTCTACTGAATCACAAAACACAGTTGGTGTTTTCAATGACTTTTCTCAACTTCGCAAAGGATGGTTACCTGGTATCATTCCAGATGCTGAAGAGAAGAATCAACCCTTAGCTACAGTGGGAGCCATCAGTTCCTGAGGCTCACATCTCACATGGGAGAGCAGAGGAGAAAGTCTTTCTTAAAGGCATTTAAAAAAAAATTATTTTATAACCACATTTCCGACCATTGCCACTAGATGGTAGTGGCAGTTCACGCTTCTGAAATATAGATTTTATTCATACTGAATATGATGAAGATGATAACTACCATTTATTGAGTTCCGACTAGTTTCCAGGCTTCTACGTCACATGGCAGCAGATCTTCAAGGGGACCCTGCAAGGAAGTAGTGTGATCCAAATTCATCAAAGAGAAAACCTTGCCCAATGTCACTGAGCTCACAAGGGAACCTGTTTTCTGACTCTAACCCCATTCTTCTTCCACAGTTACTTATGGCAGACAGGAGTGATGGAATTCCAACAACTTGCTTACGTGTTTGCTTTACTGGAACCAATAGCTACCATTTGAAAGCTTTTATAAAAAATCATTATTTTGTTCATGAGAGAGACAAGCTTCCACTTTTAACAGTCTTCATGCCCTGATTCATCCTCAACAAAAAACTATCCCTTTAAATATGTTGTAAAGTTATTAGTAATTAGAAAATTGAAGAGATCATGCACACAGACTTATTAACTCATCTTCTATGTGTGAAGTACTGAGATTCATATGCTTTAGTATCTATATATATAGTGAAAGTTCAGACTCTAGATTGTAAAGCTTGGTATAATAACACCAATAAGCTATTTGGAAATGAGTTCTCCACCCACCTGTGATCAGATTTGATGACCACGACTGGCAGTTGCTCACTCCATTTGGTTACTTTACATGACAAAGTTGCTGGAATAACTGCTCTCTGGATTGCCCTATGTTATCTGACTCTGCTGTAGCTAAGAGAAAAGGGATTCTTCTGCTGGCCTTGAAGAAGCATACTCCTGAATGTGGGATTCGGGGGACCATCACAGAATTCTGCCTACAAACAGGACCAAAGATAAATCTCCAGATGAAAAAAGTGGAGACAGAAGAAATCACATGGAATTCAACTCTTAGGACTTTTAAAAAATGTGGGAAGGTTTTGAAATGCACAGACTATACAATTGAAAATTAAAGCCAGATTTACTATGATTGTCAGAGAAGAAATGAAACTAATACCTAATGTATATATTTATTATCATTTTGTCCCCCGACCCAATTTCTACCCTTAGTGACTCAGCATGGTATGTAGAAGGGCTAATAGCTAGAAGTTTGAATAACCTTTTAATTTTTGGGTCCTTGTCCTTGTCTTCTTACATTAATCTTAGCTATATTCTACTTGAATTCTAAACTAACTCCTTTGTAGCAGGTAGTTTCAGACTGTGGATGAATAAATTGAGGCAACGGAGCAATGTTTCTTAAAACAGGATCCACAGAAATCTTCTTGTGAGAGGGAACCAGCAGTTAGCGTATTGGCTATGTAGCTGGACTCCCACGTAGTCGACGGCGGTTCGCGTGCTGGACCCGGTGGCTTAAAACTCACGCCGGGCGCGTGTGCGTGCGTGCCCAGGATCCTGAGAAAGGAGAATAGAGGAGAAGGGATTGCAGCGTGACCGTCCCCCCTGGGGGGTGATTTCTCGCTTTCTGTCTCTATGTCTCTGTCTGTCTGGCGAGTGCACATGCCCTATAGTGAAAACCTCTCCCCCCCAAAAAAATAAAGAAATCTTCTTGTGAGATAGAAAAGCAATGAAGTAAATTCAGCATTAAATTCATTCTTGTGCACTTTGGGAGCTGTAAGAGTGGAGAAGGTTATCTAAACAAGCGTTTTTAAAAGTCATTTGGCTATGGAAACTGCATTCTCCAGATACCAACTGACATCTAGCAGAAGATTCCTTGGGAAATAGGACTTTAGGACGATAACTGAAAGCAAATGATTGCATACTAATTTTTTAATTTTTTCTTCTTTCTTCTAATTGACAAAGGCAAAAACATCTATTCATCCCTAAGCATTAGAGAGAGTGTTAGAAATGTTATTCTCACAGCCTGTCATAGACAGTTTGCACAAAGCAGAAGGGGAAAAGAGATCAAGGAAAACTACACTGAACATATAAAGCAATCCCCTAAAGCAAGCAGTCTTTAAAGTAAAGAGAATAAAGAAGGGTGTGGAAAACAGGTCTTCACGGAGTTAATATCAAGTTAAAGATGAAGGGAATTAATGAGTGGGCAAGAACAAGATTAATAAACGAGTTAGATAATTGAATGCAGAACTTCTGGAACACCTAGGAGAGGTAGTAAAAGGAATCAATGATAAAACATCAAGAAGAAATGCAATTATTTCACAGGTGTTTACTCTTTGACAATGTGTTTGAGTGAAAGGAGGTATACAATCTCTAATAGCCTATGATTAAAAAACAATTGACTTGAAAGAATGAGTTTTATCCACAGTATATCGTTCTTCAGCAAATACGGATTTAAAATAGAAATATTGCCAACATAAAACATTTTATTTGCATTCCTATCCTTAGTTCAACTCTCGTTATTGATGGGCCAAAGGCACTCTTGAAGAATGAGGAACTATCTGGATAAATTTGAAAGATGTGAGATTGTAGATATAACCAGACAATGGTCTCTAAGCATACAATAACTCAGGAAAGAATGTGAGCTTTTCATATTTGCCAGTTTGTATGATAGGTTCTAAAATAAGGAAAATAAAAGAAACATCTCAATTACTTGAGAGCTCAGTTGGTAGATGGTGACAGATGACAAGGACTCCAATATAATGTAACCAGTGCTGTGATGAAACGATGCTCATAGGACTCCGAGAGCATAACCTAGATGAATGGGCTCAGGAATCTTTCAGGCATAGTGCTTGCTTGAGATTCCTCTCCAATAGCAAATGGGATCTCCTGCATAGATATATGTGAAATATGTCTTTGAAGCATATTACATTAATTGAAATAAGCAGGTGCACAAGTACAGACTGCATGATTTCACATATATGAGAAATCTAAAATAGTTCAATTCATGGAAGCAAAGGATGGAATAATAGCTATCAGAGGCAGAAAGGAAGGGAAAATAGGACATTTTTTGTTTAAATAGAATAAAGTTTTAATTACACAAAATGAATTAATTCTAGAAATCTGCTGTACAACATTGTGCTTATAGTTAACAATATTGTGTACCTAAATTTTTGTGGAAAAGTAGCTCTCATGTTACCATTATTATCAATGAAAAAATAGTGAAGAAATAGAAGACTGAAGACATCTGGTTTGAGATTGACTTTTCCTTTCTGCAAAATTTTGTGCATAATTTTATCTTTAAATTTTTCATCTGTAAAATAAATCTTCCCATGTTTAATCTATCTTCCATGCCAAGATAGTTGTATAAAGTTATAATGGAAGAATTACCAGCTGTTTATGCAAAGTATTATAGAAATATTTGCCATTAAAATGTATTCAGCTAATTTATTTGTGAGTGTCAGGCAATGTATGAAATGAGATAGCTGTAATGAAATTCTACATAAAAATACTTTGACAGTTTAGATGATATAGCATACTTTGTTACTTAGTAATGATTTATCACTGATAAAAAATGGGTCTAAGTGTGAAATATACCCTTTGGGGAAGGAATTGTGCTGTGTGGTTTGATGAATTTAAGTGTTAATTAGATATTAATTGTGTGTTGGGAACTTCCCAATCTTCACCATTATTACTATGTCTATATCTTTATTGGTAGGTAGATGATGGGTGGATGGGTAAATAGGTAGGTGGATAGATACATATGAATATAGTATTGATGTGGTATTATTTGAATGTGGTATTATAAGTAAATTGTTTAGAATAATGATAACAATCTTATTTTTGTAATTGTAATTGCAACCAAGTTTCATACTAGTAGACTAAAACTCAGGGATGTTGAATCTAAGATAACACAAAGGTGCTTAATTATCTGCTCCTGTTTTCTCCCCATGCCAGCTCTTGAATAGGGTGATTTAAAGTCCTGTTCTTCTCAGGGGAAGGTTTCTATATGGAGAGGAGGGAAAAACAGGTAAGAAATGTCAGGCAAATTTCTCTTGGAAAATGAAAAAGAGGAGAGTCACCACAAACCCATCCTTCTATTGTGTCAGTCTCCCCCAATCCTATATAAACACATATTAGGGGGAGAACATGTGCCAGCAACTGGCAAAGTCTTAGAAGGCTGGCTACTGATATGCGGAAGCCTCAGCCCCTAGTACCATCCCGAACCCTCCATGTCAGAAGGTAAGATGACAACCCTCACAGTGGGACCAAACCCCAGTCACCTGGACCAGGTTAACTGACACAGCTGGACTCCTAGAACTTCATCAGTCTTGCCATTCATGATCTCCTCTGACATTTCAACAATCTCACAATGGCAGGGTTCTTGGACTACATTTACCATGTAGTAGCAGAATTTTACTATTCTGTGTTGTATTTCCACATTGGAAGGTGAATGCAGCTAAATCAATCCCTCCTAAGTCTGATATGGGATGACAGAGTTTTGAGTTTAAGGCTGAGTAAAATCAATACAGAACTTATTAATATTCTTGATTACTATAAACATAAAAATAAGAGAAAACAAAAAATAGCTTTAGGTCCCTTCAAAATAGATGAATTGCAAGAAATAATACTTTCCAAAGAGTATTTATATATACCAGTGTGTTAATGAACATCTCTGAGGAACTGGTATTTTCTCCCCAAACTCTGTATTGTGTCAAATCATGAATGGAGAACCATAGATGAGTGTTCTTGTTCTGGTTCTGCTGTTAAAACCTGAGGTCTTAGGGAACCAGCAGTTAGCGTAATGGCTATGTCGCTGGACTCCCACGTAGTCGACCGCGGTTCGCGTCCTGGACCCGGTGGCTTAAAACTCATGTCGGGCACGTGTGCGTGCGTGCCCAAGATCCCAAGAGGAGAATGGAGGAGAAGGGATTGCAGCGTGACCATCCCCCCTGGGGGGTGATTTCTCGCTTTCTGTCTCTATGTCTCTCTCTGTCTGGCGAGCGCACGCGCCCTATAGCGAAAACCTCTCCAAAAAAAAACAAACCTGAGGTCTTAGAAAATAGTGTTAAATATTCTGACATTAAAATTCCTTGTTCATACAATTACAATCTGAATCACATAATCCATATTTCTTCTTCTCATCCAAATTTACAGTATTTTGTAAGACCTTTTGGCATATTCTTCAGTTACTATTTCTCATCTCTACAGTACAAACAATTACTTTAAAATGAACTACTCTTTCTTGAATTAATTTGGTACAATTGGATGCTCTTTTTAAAGAGTGGAGGTCCCAGGTAACTTTTTTTTTTTTTTTTTGATGGGGAGAGGTTTTACTCTATAGGGCACGTGAGCTCGCCAGACAGAGAGAGACATAGAGACAGAAAGCGAGAAATCACCCCCCAGAGGGGATGGTCACGCCGCAATCCCTTCTCCTCCATTCTCCTCTTGGGATCTTGGGCACACATGCACACGTGCCCGGCGTGAGTTTTAAGCCACCGGGTCCTGGATGCGAACCGCGGTCGACTACGTGGGAGACCAGAGACATAGCCATTACGCTAACTGCTGGTTCCCGGTCCCAGGTAACTTTTAAACTGCTTATTTTGCCTCCTTATACTTATGGTAAAAAAACATGGAAAAGAACTTGTGTTGAAATATCAAATGTAGAGGCATTTTGCATTTAAATAACACAGTTCTTGACTTTGATAGTCTGAGTCACATGAAAAATTTGGAATCAATATCTTATGTACCATCTTAACTACATAATTTATTATATTAATGAAATAATGATAAGTCTAGTTCTCAAAGAATTCAGTATGTTCTATTGAAAGTGTCTTGGTTAAAGCT
Source organism: Tupaia tana (assembly GCA_026018925.1). Lineage (NCBI taxonomy): Eukaryota > Metazoa > Chordata > Mammalia > Scandentia > Tupaiidae > Tupaia > Tupaia tana. Next base: position 185,957,581 of record JAKSZU010000002.1, read on the forward strand.
TTTACTAAAGTGAGCTTCATCCAAAATCTGTCAGGAATGATAATATTTTGGGTTCCTGAAGTTATGTCAGTCTAAATGTATGTTAATCGTCGTACTTTTCTGTGACATGTAATTACCTAAGGCTTATATTATTTATCATATTTTTTATATAAATGCAAATCAAATGCACATTTATAATACATACCTAGTATTAAAACTTTAATTAGTTGGCATCCTAGTATTTAAACGGAGAATTATTTCCAGAAATAGTTTTACCCAGGTGTTTTTCTGTCTATCAGCTTTTGGTTTGGTGGGGAAAAAAAAATAATCCTAACAATTTTACATCCACTACTTCAGTCCTTAACGCCTTCAGAACCAGATTGGACTTTTACATCTCAGGTACAACCACTCTGTTTTAGAAATCAAGAGGGATATCAAGACATTTAACCTATTAATTAAAATAAACTTGTATATGAAAATTCAAATTGTTCTGTGGATACAGTTTATTGAGCCAAAACTCCCTTTCTGATCAATTTTATTGAACTGATGTACATTGCAAGGAAGAAAGGTCCACAGAGTTCCTTAGGAAGTGTCTTTCTTACGCTGTGAAGACTAGGGAGGAAAAGCTATAGAAGCAGACACAGTGTGGCTTGTGTACAAAACTATCTCCTCTCTCCCACGAGTTCTACCAATTACCTGCTCTTACACATTTTATGTTCTGTTGTGATTTTCACCTTCTATTTGGTATAAATGAAGAAAGGAGAAATATATTGTTGCTGAGCTTTAGAAAAACACTTCAGTAATAACATGCACTTGTGTGTATTAGTTTTCAACATATGTACTTCATAATTCATACTTAATTTGAATATTTGTGCAACAAAATGAAATATTTAATTGTACTAGGGGAGTTCACCATACAAAAGAATTCTATGTCAATTCCTTTTGTAAAATGAAGTATCATTTTTTATTATTTTAACTCTCCCCTATATCAGTTGTTTTCTTTTTTATTATTATTATTGTCATTATTTATACATTCACTCACTATACATCATTTAGATTGTAAAGAGACTTTACCCAGTATGGTACACATCTCAGTCCAGTTGAGAATACTATACACATCCTCATCAATAGATAATAAACTATATCTGTTTCCCACAAATATCTTACCTCTCCATTTTTTCCCAAAATTTCCTTTCCTGCACTCTTCCCCTCCCACACTCTCCTTTCACTTTGTCTCTAGTGTCCATAACAATTTTTAATCCTTTTATATCCTCCAGTATTTCAGTCTCTACCAGAGTGTGGAAAGTCTGCTTGTGTTAAGTGGAGACATACAATGTCTCTCTTTAATAGCCCGAATTGCTTCACTCAGCAACAAATTTTCCATATTCATCCAGTTTCTATCAAATTCCAGGGCCTTGTTGTTTTTTTATGGCTGAATAATATTCCATGGAGTATATGTGCCACACTTTTCAATCCATTCAACCAAGCAATACAGTTGTGGAAGCACTTTTCCATCTGAGTGTTGTTCTCCTGTCCTTTGAGTAGATACCCAGCAGTGGAATTTCTGGTATTCCTATTTGAAGATCTTTGAGGAACATCCATATTGTTCTCCACAGTGGCAGGACTAATTTACATTTCCACCAACAATGTAGGAGTGTTCCCCTTTCACCACATCCCCACCAGCACTTGCCTCTTTTTTTTTTTTTAATCTTTGCCTTTCTTCCTGGGGTTAGGTGATATCTCATTGTGGTTTTGATCTGCATCTCCCTTATGATAAGGGATGTTGAGCATTTTTTCATATGCTTTGTGGCTGTTTGTATGTCTCCCTTAGAGAGTTGTTTATTCAGATCATTTTCCCATCTTTTAATTGTGTTAATCATTTTCTTCCAGGTAAGCCATTTCAGTATAACAGTTGTTTTCAAATAGGGATTGATTGTGCCACCCTGGGTCATATTGCAATGGCTGGACACATTCTGATTGTCACAAACTAGGACAAAGTAATGACTGGCACTTAGTGGGAATGTTGCTAAACCCCAGATGCTATGATGCACAGGACAGGCCTCGGAGACAAAGAATCACTCTTCCCAGAATGTCAATAGTGGCAAGGTCCAGAAACCTTTCCTAATTTTTTCTACCTGTTAAGTCAAGATATGCACATCAACTGTTACTAAATGGAACATGTTATTACTTTTTTATTTTTAGAGACATTTTTGCTATAGGGCTTGTGTACTTGCCAGAAAGACAGAGACAGAAAGTGAGAAATCACCCCCCACGAGGATGGCCACACTGTAATCCCTTCTCCTCCATTCTCCTCTCAGGAATTTGGGCACACACACACACACACACACTCACACGCACCTAGCATGGGTTTTAAGTCACAAGATCTGGGACTTGAGCTGCGGTTGACTATGTAGGAGTCCAGCAATGTAACCATTATGCCATTGGCTGGTCCCATGTTGTTACTTTTTTATCTGGAAATAGCTATAAACTCACCAGAAGTTAAAAAAAAAAATAGTACAAAACAATCCTATTTACCCTTGACCCATTACCCTACAGTGGTAATGACTCTTATCTATAGCACAACACCAGCACCAGAAAACTGGCAAGGATATAATATGTAGTAATGCAGATTTCACCAGAACTTACATGCACTCATATGAGCATGTATGTGAGTATGTATAAAGTTCTAGGTAGTTTTACCACACATATCAATTCTTGTAACCACTGCCACAATCCAGGCACAGACCTGTCCTATTACCACAAAGACCTCCTTCATGAACTCTTTTATAATTGCACCAGCACCCACACCTACAGGAGCTCTAATCCTTAGCAACCTCTCATCTATTCTCTCTCTCTCTCTCTCTCTTTTATTTCAAGGAATTTATAGAAGTAGAATCATACAATGTGTAACCTTTCAAGATTGACTTTTTGAAAGGGCATGATCACCTTTAAAAATTAGAAGCAAATATGTCAGACCCTTTTTCTGAGTTTTCCCATTAAGATTCCACAACAGCTCTCTGTATCAGTTAGGAGTTGTGTTTGGCTCTGAGTAATATAAAACAGGAAAAAGTGGTTTGCAAAATTACAGGGCTTTATTTTTTCCCATCATGAAAAATGTAAAGAGAGATATTGAAGGGTTGATCCTGTCTTCCCATGACACGTGGGCTCTCTCTGACATTTTCTCTGCTATCCTTGCAGTAGGATTTCCCCTGACATTCACAGAGCAGTCTGCTAGTGCTGCATTATGGGTAGGGAGAGGGTGAGGAAGGGGATAGAATCCTAAACCTATGGGGGTTTTTCTATAAGCCTCATCCAACAACTTCTACTTGAATCATTGACAAAGACTTTGACACCTGGATACCCTCAGATGAAACCATACTAGGAATGTGATTTTATGCACATCAACACTCAAAAAAAAAAAAACCTGGGAATTGAGTAAATAACATAGCAATAGAAGAGATGTTATTACATGGACAACAACCATTGGCAGCCACAAATAATAAGTTTTATGAGTATAGAAACTGAATTATAGGAAGTGTAATTACTTGGGACCAGCAGTTGGCATAATGACTATGTCACTGGACTCCCATGTAGTCGACCACAGTTTGAGTCCCGGACCCAGTGGTTTAAACTCACGCCGGGCACGTGTGAGTGTGTGCCCAAGATCCCAAGAGGAGAATGGAGGAGAAGGGATTGAGGTATGGCCATCCCCCTTGGGGGGGGTGATTTCTCTCTTTCTATCTCTCTGTCTCTCTGGCAAGTGCACGAGCCCTGTAGCAAAAACAAAACAAAACAAGACAAAAAAAAAAAAAAAAAAAAAAAAAAAAAACCTCTCCAAAAAAGAAAGTGTAATGACTTACTGAAGGGATATAGTTAGTAAGTGGTATTTTGGGTTTTGAGTTTTGAAGGCTTTTTTTTTCTTTTTTCTTAGTTTTTGCTAAAGAGCATATGAACTAGCCAGAGAGAACAAGTGAAAAATCAAACTCCAGAGAGGATGGACACACTGCAATCCCTTCTCCTCCATTCTCCTCTCCAAATTTTGGGCATGCAAGCAACCCACCCAGCATGATTTTCAAACAGCCAGGCACAGGATTCAATTGTGCTATCAGCCATGTGGGAGCTAGCTACATGAATAGGTACTCATGCCACCCGTAGTCCCAGAAGGAGTCTTTTTTTTTTTAAGAATTATTTAATTTTAATTTTTAAAATTTATTTTAGTTTATTTTTAAAATTTGCAATAAAGCATGTATGTTCACCAGAAAGAAAGAGAAAGAGAGCTGGAAAATGAGAAAGCAAGACAAGCCACCAGGCCTGGGACTCAAACTATAGTTGACCACATGGGAGACCAGCACCTTAACCACCACATCTTTGGCTGGCCCCAGAAGCTCTCTTTTAAAAGACTATATTACTTGAGTGGAGAGTAGCAGATGAGACAGTGATTAAGACAGCTGGATTCCTACATGGTCAACTGTGGTTCAAGTCCAAAAATTGCTGGCTTGAAACTCACATGGGGCATATGTATATGTGTGACCCAAATCCTGAGGGGTTGATTTCTCACTTTCTTCCTGTCTCTGTCTCTCCTCTCTGGTGAGTGCACACGCCCAATGGCAAAAAACATATATATATATATATATATATATATATATATATATATATATAGTTTTATTTCATGTTATTTGACAAATAGGTACTCATGGAGTACAATGTGATGTTTTGATATGTGTATATACATTTGCAATGATTGAATCGAACTACCATATTCAGCACCTCCTATATCTATCTTCTTTTGTATGTGTGTGTGGGGGGGTAAGAACATTTAAAATCTACTCTTTTAACAATTTTGAAATATGCAGTACATTATTATTAACTATAGGCACCATGTTGTGCATTAGATCACTAAAAATTATTTATCTTGTCTGACCGTAACTTTGTAATTTTGTACCCTTTGACTGGCAATTTCTCATTCCCTTTCTTCCCCCAACTCTAGCCCCTGGTAGCCACATTTCTATTCTTTATTTCTATGAATTCAACTTTTTTAGATTCCACATGTAAGTGAGATCATGCAGTCTTTGTCTTTCTGTGCTTACCTCATTAGAAAGCCTCTTCCTAATTTCCACCCCATACTTTGAATCACTATGTTGCCTGGCCTTGCGTAATGTCTGCTGGACTCCCCACTGGGATGTGATTGGCATGAGAAAAGTAGACAATGGAGAATAAGAGGTCAACCCCAGGCCCAGTAGATCTACCTTGTTGATAATCGCTGGGGATCTTGTTCTCAGAAAGCACAACAGAACACAAAAGGTATAGAAAGTATAAAATGTGCACATTAATCTTTTAATTTTTTAAAAGTTTTTACCATAGGAGTGCATGCGTTTGCTCTTTGCCAGAGAGAGTCAGAGAAAGACAGAAGAAACATGAGAAATCATTTCTCCTGAGGGGGGATGGCCATGCTGTAATCCCTTCTCTTTTATCCTCTTGGAATTTTGTCATGTATGCTCATGTGTCTGGCATAATCTTCAAGCCTCTAGGTCTGGACTTGAACTCCGTTCAGCCATGTGGGTGAACCAGCACCTTAGGATCATGCACATGCTGGTCCCAGTGCACACTAATCTTGATCTTCAGGGTCAGTGTGGGTTAGATATACTCATACACACACAAATACTTACATACATTTTTCTATTTAGAGCAATGAAAATTAGCTATTTTACCTCTTTTTATTTGTTTCCTTTGGGGGTGAGGGTATTCTGAAACCACCGTAGGCCCCCAAATTCCTTTACCAACTGGTGAATTATGTCCAGCATCCTTTGGCTTACAAGCTCATAAGGACACTGATTCTTTCTGCATCAGGGCAAAGGATATGTAATATTGACAGGGAAGGCACATGGGGAGAATTAAGTACTATTACCTGTAGGATAACATGTTGCCTTAGAAAGAACACAAGGCAGTGATTCATTGGTAGCACTCTAGGGCCACTGCCATTTGTGGAAGCTTGGTTTGAGTGTTTTATGTTTGACACTTGGTCCAGAGAGCAAATTCCACAGAGTAGCCAGCTTCTAGTGATAAATCTTTTCTGTCTAAACTGTGTGGGCACTTTAGCCACTTAAAATTGAAAATACACTTAGCTTTGAAGAGGGCTTTATTTCTTTCTACTCACACAAAGGGATTTGGAGTGTCCATTTACACAAAAATTATACTTTAGACATTTTCCCTATTTAAAGAATATGTCTCCTTTTATTTGCTTTTACTGTGATAGTTTTATATTTTCAGACAATTTATATTCTCTAGAAAATGTAGGAAGGAGAAAATATTTATTTTTATGGTTGATAGAGGATGTCAGAAATATACACAGCCATTATCTTTTCATATAAGTTAAATACTTACTTGCCATGTTCAACTTTTAAACTGAGAATATAGATTTTTTTTTAAGCTGAATAAACAGCTCTGCATTTTGATAGATCTTTGAAGCCAGATATACCCAGGAAACTAATGGTCTGATTTGAGTAAATTTTTCAAGCTTTATGACATGTTTGCTCACCCTAATAGAGGCCAGTTCTACCAGAGTTTAAGAACCACCATGAGGCTTAAAAACCAATGTATGTGAAATGACTCCTCAGTGGTAGATGACTAACTGGTTCTATTAAGGAGACAAAATGGAACTGGCAGCTGGTGTAATGGTTACATTTCTGGACTCTCATGTAGTCAACTGAGGTTTGAGTCCCACCCGGGCAGCTTAAAACTCACACCAGGTGTGTGTGCATGTGTGCCCAAAATCCTGAGAGAAGAATGGAGGAGAAGGGATAGCGGTGTGACCATCCCTCTAGGGGGTGATTTCTCACTTTCTGTCTCTCTGTTGAGCATACACACCCTATAGCAAAAGTCTCTCTCTCTCTCTCTCTCTAATAAAAAAAAAAAATGGAGACAAAGTTAATGACATTTTTAATGGAGGTTCTGTTGACCCGGCCACTATTGATTTCCTGTATATGTTAACTTAGTGGTAAGCATCCAAGTTCCTATTAGATATTCTTGTAATGCATTGTCTTTATTCATTTCCACTTATACTTTCCCACTTATAGGTGTTACAATCTGGATGGGTCATAGGAAGCTGAGTAAATAGAGCAGCATTTAATTCCATTGATTGCTGTCATGATGAGATTGATAGATTGTCAGAAAAGAGGCTTTGCAGATACAATGGCACCCTAGTGACAGGCTTATCCCTCTGCTGCCTGAACTGTCAAGAAAGGCAATAGCTTCCACCGGTATTTTCAGAGTAAAATCAATGGCATGATACTGCATTTCTTATCACAGAGGATAGCTCTCCATGTCCCGCTGTCAGTTATAATATGGCTCGGCTTGTAAATTTTTGTGAACTCAGTGCCTGGTATATTACTATGATTACCTTGAAATTAAATCCGCCATAGAATCTTGATCCTTATCCTATTTCTCAGAGTGCTTTTGAAACACTGCCCTTCTCACTGGAAATGCTAATTCCTTTTTAACCTGGTCTACTGCTTTGAAAGTCTCTGAGTGCTTTTAAGGACCCTCAGCATACAATGATGATATCTTGCTGAAGGAAGGTCAAATCCTCAATGGGTTTTGACTGGCCGAGTCAGGCAGAAAACAGCACTAAATATGGAATTCCAGACTCAATGCTGCTCGTGATTGTTAATGTGTGTGTTGTAGTAACGTCAGGCTTGAAAAATGAGATACTCACTTTAGTTAGCTTTTTGAATGAAGTTCTGTTCTGGAGAAATACTGGACTCCCTGTGGCATCTCTATAGACTAGGGTTTATATATGAATATATTTAGCAAGATAGATGTGACATTATCAAATATACAGCATTCCTGAATACAAATACCCAAAAGACAAAATATGTTTGCATGACTGAATCTTCTTTTCTCTTTAAGGCATGTTTTTAAAAATTTTCTGAAAATCAAGCAAAAAAATAAATCCCCTAGGTCAGTTTTTAGGTACTTGTAAAGAGAGGATTTAATGTTCAACAAAGTAAGCCAACTTTGAATGACACACACTGTGTATCCCCCACTCAATATATACTGAATGTCTACACTCTATGGCAGAAATTGAAAGATCCAAAGATATGATAGTACAGAAGTTAATTGTAGATACCAGGGATCGTAAGAGAGGGGAATGGATATTGGAGGGTGGGTGGAAGGGGCTAAGGGAAGAAGCATTTAACAACAACAACAACAACAAAAAATACATATATAGGGGAACAGCAGGTGGCGTGGTGGTTAAGGTGCTGGACACTCCCACATGGCCAACCACGGTTTGAGTCCCAGGCCTGGTGGCTTGCTTTCTCACTTTCCCTCTCTCTCGTTCTCTGTGTCTCTCTCTGGCCAAATTAAAATAAATGAATGAATAAATGAGATTAAATAAATAAATAAATAAATAAATAGTTTTAAAAAAAAGACATATATATATATAAGTTTTGCTGAGAAAAGATCTAATATTTGCTTTGTAAAAATAAAAATAAGTACATGTATATTTATATAAATATTAGACAGCAAAAAATGAAAAGAAAGTATCAATGCTCATTCAGTTGGGACAGGTGGTAATTGCTAGTTTACTTTGTTGCTGAGCACTATTGGATTAGGATATACAGATGTTTCCCACTTATGTACCAACAAACCCACTGTAAGTTGAAAATATCATAATTCAAAATGCATGTAATAAATCTAACCTGAACAGCATAGTCTATTTTAAAACTGCTCAGAACACTTACATTAGCCTACAGTTCAGAAAATCATCTCACACAAATCCTGTTTATAATAAGATGTTAAATGTCTCATGTTATTTATTGAATAGTGCACTAAAAGTGAGAAACAGAATGGTTGTATGGATACACAAAATTGGTTTCTGCTGAATGTGTAACACTTTCACACTATTATAGAGACAAATAAATATCTAAGTCTTACCATTTAAGTTAGGGATTATCTGTAAATATACATATGCACACTATAAAATGTGTTACCCATTTTACCATGTAAATCTAATCAGGACATCTGTGTCTCTTCTGTGTAAAGTGGGTAAACTATATAGAAACCTCTCTATAAAGTGGGGTCATGTATGCCTACCTCCAGGGTTATTATGTGGCTTAGATATGAGACCACATAAAGTTCTTGGGACATGAAATACTGAGATTAAAAAAAAAAAAGATAACTTAAGTCCTCTTTTCTTATTCCCATGCATGTCTCAGATTCTATTAACACACAATTTGACATTAAACTATTAACTTGATATTATAATGAATATATTTAATGACTCACCTTTAAGTTAAAAGGTTTTATATAAATACCATCTATTCTTTGTAATTGAATGAATATTTTATATGTAGTAAGAAAGCCATAAGTGAGAATTAATGTTTCTGGGCACAGTGTTCCCACTGACAAAATTTTTGGTTGAGGTAGATGATCTTTTACATACTTTCCAGTTATAATACTTATTCATTAATCAACTTGTAAGTATACGCTGCTGTGTGCAAAAGGAATTTTACTAATCACTGCAGAGGAACAGTGACAGTAGGTTTATGATCACCTTAGTAATGTGGTCTTGGGACCAACAGGTGGCATGGTGGTTGAGGCGCTGGGCACTCCCACATGGGTGACAAGGGTTCGAGTTTCAGACCTGGTAGATTGCTTTCTCACTTTCTCTCTCTATATATATATATCTTTCTCTGTGTATCTCTCTGGTCAAATTAAAATAAATGAATGAATAAATAAAATTTAAAAAATTCTTTAAATAAAAGAATAATGTGGACTGACCTAGTGGTTAAGGGAGCCAGATCCCACATGACAACCACAGTTTGGGTCCCAGCCCTGATGACTTGAAAAACACACTTTATGCATGAATGGTTCCCCAATCTTTTTTATTTTATTTTATTTTATTTTATTTTAAGGGTTTTCCCTTAGGGCATGTGCATTTGTGAGAGAGACAGAGAGAGACGGTGAGAGGGAAAGTAAGAAATCATTCCTCCAGAGGGAATGGCCACACCACAATCCCTTCTCCTTTTGGGATTTTGGGCACATATGCGCATGTGCTTAGTGTGATTTTTCAAGCAACTTTGTCCAAGACTTTAACTGCAGTCAGCCATGTGTAGGTCCAACCACCTTAACCACCATGCCACCTGCTGCCCCCTGGTCTCCAGATCTTAATAAGACAGAGAAATAAAGAAGAGGTAATTGTGGTGTGCACGTATCTCATCAGATGGTGCTTTCTTTCTCTCTCTCTCTCCCCCGCCTCTCTGACTTTCTCATGAGGGTACACACCTTCTCACATTAAATGAAAAGGAAAAAACATAACTTATGTTTTATTTGCTGAGGTAAAATGCCCATAAGATCATTATAATACACTACAAGCACGATCACAGTGAAGGAGCGATGCTATGAGCCATAAAATTCAAGTACGATGAGTTTCTCCCTCACCCAATGATGGCTTCATGGAATCGATGGCACTAAATTATTGCTACATTTCAAATGTGTGAAGGTGCTAGGCTTGTATTCAGGAGAAGGGACCACAAGCAAAGGGTCATAGATGAAAAGATGTATGTATGTGAGAGAGAACAAGATGCTAAATTTAACTTGACATGGAGCGTAGGAAAAGGAACACTGAGAAAGAAGACTGAGAAGGAAGGTTGGACAGATCACCAAGGAAATCAGTGGCAATGAGAAAGCAGTGCAGGTGTTTACGCAAGGGTAATTGGTGTGCAGTACTAGAATTTTCTGTTTAGTAAACTAATTTTCCATATGTAGAATGAACTGGAATGGTGAATTGTTGAAGGTGGGAAGACTCTTCAGAAATGATGACAATTGCTTAGAGGAAACAGGTGACTAGAGGTGTGGCATTATGGTGAGGTTGGGTGACTCACACAACGAAGAGATGCTCTATAGACAGCTGTGAGATTTTCCATGGCGCACAGAGGGAAGCACGTGGTGTCATGAAAGATGAGCCCAGAATTTGAAGCTTAAGCCCCAAGGGGGATCAATGCCATCCTCAAGAGTGGCAGAGGCTGAGAGTGGTTGGTTAGGAGCAGTTGAATTTGAAGAGCTGGAGCTATCCTGGTCGAGATGTTCAGTGAGACTTGGGAGCTATAGCAGTGGGGTTTGGAGACAGGGGTGGTAGTTAGCGTGTGTGGTTGTAGAAATAAAATAAATTCTAGAAAATGCACAGAGAGATGATGGACAACAATGAGGCATGTGGAAAATATGAGGAGATTTGAACAAATAAGTAGACAAAAGAGGGCCTAGAGATGCAAGGGACCAGGAAATGAGCAAATGAGTGAACAAATGGTAAAAGGTATAGTGTGTATAGGTACAGGTATAGTGTATAAAAGATACACACACACACACACACACACACACATATATACATATATACACATATATATGTGTGTGTATGTATATATATACACACACACACACACACATATATATATATATATATATATATATATATATAGAGAGAGAGAGAGAGAGAGAGAGAGAGCAGACATTTGGTACATATTGAGTGGAGATTCAGTGTGTATAGGTATAGGTATAGTTTATAAAATATACATATATATATATATATATATAGAGAGAGAGAGAGAGAGAGCGCACGCGCATGCAGACATTTGGTACATACTGAGTGGAGATTCAGTGTGTATAGGTATAGGTATAGTGTATAAAAAAATATATATATATTTATATGTATATATATATATATATAGAGAGAGAGAGAGAGAGCAAGTGAGCAGACATTTGGTACATATTGAGTGGAGATATAGTGTGCATAGGTATAGGTATATTGTATAAAAGATATATATATATATATATATATATAGAGAGAGAGAGAGAGAGAGAGAGAGAGCGAGCGAGCAGACATTTGGTACATATTGAGTGGAGATATACTATGTATCTCTCAAACTCTAATTTTTTAAGATGAAAACTTCCATTTGGTCAACTTTCTATCTTTACACAGGTAAAACAACTTGATTTTTATGGAGTGTTAATTATTTTATTCATTACATTAAAGAATCTGTGGGCCATGTATTGCTATGTAAGTTTTCTTGAGTGTGTGCTGTGGAATAACTCTGGGTGATCTATTGAATCCTCCCTGCCATATTTTTACTATAATCTCTACGAATGTAGCAAATTAATATGCATAATCCTTGGAGACCCTTTCAACATAAATTTTCTCCATATGTTTTTCTAGTTGTTGACACAAGGAATAAAAAGGTGCTATAATTACTTGGAAGGCAAAAAAGTATTTTATTCTATTTTTGATTTTTGCCATAGGGCATGTGCACTCACCAGACAGACAGATAGATAAATACAGAGAGAGGAAAAGTGAGAAATCACCCCCCAGAGAGTTGGTCATGTCATAATCCCTTCTCCTCTGGGGCTCTGGAACACGCATGAACTTGTGCCTGGCATGAGTTTGAAGCCAGTGGGTCCAAGACTTGTACCAGAGTCAGTCATGTGGGAGTTCAGCACTTTAACCATCAGATCACCTGCTGACCCTCCAAAATCATGCATTTTAGGTATAAGATGGACATGACTCTAAAGTCTCAAAATAATTGTGTAAGTATTACAGCTCAGATGACTTTACAAAGAGAATGAACATTGAGAATAGATATCATGACAGCATTTCTTGATATAGAATAGTTGAATAAGTTTAGGAGTTTATCTGCAATGTCATAGGACTGTTATGTAAATGCTAAGCTTACACTGCAGATTTACAACTGACCAACATTATTCCTTTAACCTGTCCTTCAAAGGTCATTTGATATGCAATGAGAATGTTCCACATGCATTGGAAATTTAAAAATTCGTTGATGTACAATACTACTTGGAAGATGGAAAAATAATTTGAGGCTGGGGTGAGGTGTTCAGACAAATAAAAGAAAGGAAAAAATGGAGGCAATAGAGTTTAGTGAGCTGGGAGGCAGAGCAGGAAAATTCAAGATCACAAAATCCAAGTAATGACAAGGATTCAGGACAGAGAAGGCGCATCACCATTTCAAATACTGTAGATATCAGGAAGGCTGAGGATGAAAATAAATCCTTTTCGCACAGTTGTCCAAACTTTCAGTGGACACAAGAACAAGTTGCCAAAGAGTTGCCAGTTGTCACTGATGGTAACAGAGAGTAACTGCAATGATTTATATATAGACACACACACACACACATATATGTGTGTGTGTGTGTGTGTGTGTATATATATATATATATATATATATATATATATATATACAGATATATATATATACAGCTATATATATATATTATATATATTATATATATAATATATACAGATATACACATACATATATATGGCTAAATGAAATAAGGCTTTTAAATATGGCTATAGAAAATTTAATATATATACACACATGGCTAACAATGACAATTTACAGAGACATTGTCAAAATATTCTTGGGGCCAGCAGGTGGTGTGGTAGTTATGGTATTGGACCACCACGTGGCTGATCATGGTTTGAGTCAACCATGTGGGAATCCAGTACCTCAACTACTACGCCAGCTGCTGGCTTTCATTTTAGGGTTTTCTACTGGTACTGAAAAGAATTGGAGCAGACAGTCAAAGCTGCTGTTGAACAAAAAGACATGGCTATTTTTAGGGGGAAAAATTAGTGACGGAATATAATGTTTATCAGTAGAGGAATAAAGGTTGTTGATAGTTTTGCCTTGTGGGATAATGAATCACATGTGTAAGATTAAGGAATAGCTTATTAAATATGTCATTTTCTTTATAATCTGTACATTACTAAAATATTTGCACAGGGGACAATAAAGCATGAAAGTCAAATTCTTTAAATTTGATTTTTGAAAGCATTTTCAAACTGTTGACACAGAAATAAAAGTTAGTCTGCAATAATTTCCAAACAGATTATTTACCTTACAATGTGAAAGTGTTATATAACTTACTCACTTTGAAACATAATAAGGGGACAAGATGGAGCAGTTTGGTAACTCTAAGGACAACGTTTTAATGGATTTATTGTAAATATTATAGCCGTCTTGTTACTAGTGTAACTAGAGAGATGAATGATATTTATTAGGTTGATTTATCTAAAGTTTGCATGCTGTCTAGTTCCATCTAGTAATTAATTCTAACTAACAGAACATATAATGAAGTGTTCAGTTCCGTTGCCCTCAAGGAGATTGAGAATCACACCAAGAGCGCATTTAAATTATTCTTTGGGGTTTGATTAGCTGTTTCTCATTTATTTCATTTGTTTTTGATACCCTACATTAACTCCAAATTCTGAGTTATTCTGAAACACTGTATTCTTACAATCTAATTTACTCTTACATGGGGATTGGATTTTATTTCATGAAAATAATATATCCATATAGTCATTTCTCTGATTCTTTCTTGAGTCTACCAATGATTGTTAACAAAGGAAATACTGTTTCTCTTATACATGTGATTTTCAAAAAAATACATTTTATGCTTATATCCAAATAGTAACTAAAATTTTGAAAACAAAGTAATCTTTTCCCATACAGCATTGATGTGCGACTTTATATCTAAGATCCAAATGGATTTGCAATTGTTCTAAGCTATTCCATGAACTTAAAAATTTCATTTTGTGTAATTTTCTTTTACTTCAAAATTATATATTTTTAAAAGAAAATAGAGTGAGAAAAATTATGATCAATCACTGATGCATAGTTCATTACAACTCTGCACTATTCTGGTACATACTTTTTCTTCTAGAAATTGTTAATATTGTTAATTTATAGTTATAATTACATTTTCTAAACATTTGACCCTCATAATAAATCTTGTTAATATAGAAAGTTTTCCAGAGTACTTCCTTAAGTTCATTAACATAATTGTTCGCTTATGAGGTCTAATAATTCATAATCATTTAAGTTTTGTTAGACTATTAATTGTGGAAGGCAGCACCAACTTTTCCACATTCTTTGATTTATATTAAGAATGTGAGTTGTGAGACTAGTAGGTGGCGTGTGGCTCCATCACTGGGCTCCCACATGGCCCACTGCAGTCTGAGTTCCAGACCTGGAGGTTTGAAACTCATGCCAGGCGCGTGTGTGTGCATGCGCAAAATCCCAAGAGGAGAATGGAGGAAAAGTAATTGTGGCACGGCTATCCCCCCTGGGGAGTGATTTCTCACTTTCTCTCTCTCTGTCTCCTTGGTGAGTGCACACACCCTATAACAAAATTTTCTCTTTAAAAAATTTTAAAAAGAATGGGAGCTATGAAGATTTTCACTGGAATTTTGGAATTTGGGGGATGAGAGGTTTTGGTTTTTTTTTTTTTTTTTGAGACGTTTTTGCTATTGGGTGCGTGCGCTCGCCAGACAGACAGAGAGAGACAGAGAGAGAGAAAGCGAGAAATCACCCCCCAGGGGGGATGGCCATGCCGCAATCCCTTCTCCACCATTCTCCTCTCGGGATCTTGGGCACGCACACACACACACACGGTGTGAGTTTAAGCCACCCGGTCCGAGACTCGAACCACCGTCGACTACATGGGAGTCCAGCGACATAGCCATTACGCTAACTGTGGGTCCCGAGAGGTTTTTGCTATAGGGCACGGGTACTCACCAGAAAGACAGAGAGAGACAGAAAGCAAAAACTCACTCCCCGGGGGGTTGGCCATGGCACTGTCCTTTCTCTATTCTCCTCTCGGGATCTTGAACACACACTCACATGCACCTGGCATGAGTTTAAGCCATGTGTCTGGCACTTGAACCACGGTTGGCTACATGGGAGTCCAGTGACATAGCCATTACACTAAATGCTGGTCCAAAGATGTTTGGCATTTTTACTCATGATTCTATGGTGACTTCTACTCACTATTATATTACAGAGTCCCCACTCTTGAATTCTTCATTTTAATTCATCTTTCAGCCCTGTGAGTTATGGTGTGCAAATTTTTTTTCTATAAAGCTTATTTTTCAATGGCCACATTTTCTCCCCCTGAACCTTTGCATATGAGAGAATACCTTTCTTTATCATTACAAGTGATGAATTATCTTAGCCAGATTAAAAATTATTTCTGAAAATTTTTCATGTACATATCCATTCCATAGTCTTGTGCCGAATATTGCAGATAACAGCAATGGGAAGATGTCTTCCTTCTACTCAGGCATTTATGTGATGTTGGAACCTAAGACTTTCTATGTCTTTTATAGCAAACAGCTTTACGTTCAAATGTCATTAATGAATTTAAAAGCGTATGGAAATTGGAAGGGAAAGAACTTTGGTTCGAATACTAAGGTCTTTTTTTTTTTTTTTTTTTTTGGAGAGGTTTTCACTATAGGGCGCATGTGCTAGCCAAACAGACAAGAGAGACAGAGAGACAGAAAGTGAGAAATCACCCCCCAGGGGGGATGGCCACGCTGCAGTCCCTTCTCCTCCATTCTCCTCTCGGATCTTGGGCACACACGCACACATGCCCAGCGTGAGTTTTAAGCCACCGGATCCAGGACGCAAACCACGGTTGACTACGTGGGAGTCCAGCGACATAGCCATTACACTAACTGCTAGTTCCCACTGAGGTCTTTTTTTCAGCTCAGTTTAAAAAAAAAAAAAAAAAGAATGAAAGAAACTTTAACAAACTACTATCATTCTGCTTTCTTCCTTGAATTTTACTATGAAACTGTTCTCCTCTATACCTCTATCCTTTTCTTCCCTTTTTCGCTTTTCTCCTATAATTTACTTGCGCATTTTCCCTCTAATCACAGATTTTACTCACTTTCAATTCTGAGACATGCAAAGGAAATCAAACCATTGATAATGTGTGCGAAAGGTGAGAGACAAGAAAAAGTAACCCTGGGGAAGCATCTGGGTCTCATCCATAGTCCTCTTTCTCTGCTAGGAGGGCCATAACGTACCCAAGTTCCCTGAAGGTGCTTCAGTTCTGTTATTCCACTTGACATGATACCAGAACAGCTTCTGATTATTTCATAAGACACACTCAGTGTTTTGTTTTGCATGTTTTCACTTTCAACCTTATAGAAACAGCCTCTCTGTGTGCATGTGTGCCCAAGATCCTGAGAGAAGAATGGAGGAAAATGGATTATGGTCTGGCCAGGGGGGTGATTTCTTGCTTTCTATCTCGCTGTCTCTCTGGCGAGTCCACACACCCTATAGCAAAAATCTCTCTCTAAAATAATCTTTTAAAAAATAAAAAATAGAAACAGCCTCTTGAGTTGGAATGTTTACAAAAGATATTAGAATGATGTTATGATACAAATAGAATAAGTATTGTTGCCTTATCACAAGCAAAGAAACAACATGCTAATTGACTTTCCCAGTTAAACCCGCCTAGACTAATGTGAAAACTAGGCTCCAGTTCAGGCCTTCTGACATACTTCAATGTTTTTCCCATTATGCTTAGCTACCCTGCAACTTTGGGGAACAAAATTCCATCTGATATGTTGACATTCTTCAAATTATTTATAATCTCGGTGCCGGTATTTACCAGAATTCAATAAATATGACTGACTAGTGAGTAAGTATTATGCTTTGTGAATGTTGCATAATGTCCCTTTCAAATTTGGAGACAATATTAGTGGTTAAGGATTTTTTAGTAAAAAAGCTTGGGCTCAAATTCGTACACCTCCCCTTGTTAGCTGTGAGTCTGTGAGGAAGTAACTAAACTGTCTACACTGTACTACAGTTTCCTCAGCTTAACTCAGGTAGGGGATGCTAATAAGATGTTCTAAAAGGATTGAATAAATTACTAATTTTAAATATATAGATTAGTGATTGACACCAGGAGCCATAGTTTGAATGCTTGTCATTATTTGTTACTATAATTTCAGGCCTCACTTATAACCAAAGAGTAATTATTTAAAATGTGTCCGGACAAGTTAATCTTCTCTCACAGTTTAGTCTACATTTCTTTTTTAATATGTACAGTAAGTCATTCCAATACTCTGGTAATGACCGATAATTCATATATGTTCAGAAAATAGTTGTTAAATAAATTGGCAGGAGGGTGGGTGGCATACATATGATTTAATAAATTCTGAAAAAAATATTCATTTGGGGGGCCATCAGATGGTGTGTAATGGTTATTACACACTGGACTCTCATGCCTACTGAGGTTTGAGTCCTGGACCTGGCAGCTTAAAACTCAGGCCAGGTGCATGTGTGTGCATCCCCAAGATGCCAAGAGGAGAATGAAAATGAGATTGTCGTATGGCCATAGTGCTAGAGGAGATGATTTTTTTGCTTTCTGTTTCTCTTTGTCTTTCTGGCAAGCGCATGCACCCCATAGAAAAAATCTCTCAAAAAGAAATATTATTCATTTTGTCATAGAATAGGTGGGTTATTAATTTGTTCCAAGTTAGCCTGTACTCCCCCTGAGGCCTGCCAAGTTCATATTCCACAGTAAGAAGTTTAAGATTGAAATCATTCTGAACTTCTTAATCCCATGACAGAACTACCTAATTCTGGTTTCTAGCCATCCTACATATTTAGTATAGTTTCTTTTTCCTAGGTAGTGCTGAACATAGAAGAGATAGTTGTGCGTGTCCCTCCACTGCAAATTTGGATTAGTTTATGCATAGTGTAGTTTCTGAACCTCACCAAAATTATCAAGGTCGTAAAGAGTCTTAATTTTCTGTAATTTTGCACAGTGATGATCTGTAGCTGCTTGAATGCATTGAGCAGCATGCCAACACCAGCTGACATGTCATTATTTATACCACTTCCTGAATATAAAACCTGCTACAATGCTTCTATTTAAAGTAAGGGCAGATAGGATTATCAAATATACTTGATGTTTAAATTCCTCAAATTTTTAGAATTTCATAGAAAACAGGACTTTCATAACTACTTCTGGATTCTTGGCATCTGTTCAAAACGAAAGTTATCATTGATGACTGATTTTTAAAAAATGTGTTAAATATTTATTAACCATGTTATTATTTTGAAAAGTTAGACGTTGAAGATAATTGGTGGATTACAATGTTGAGTAAGATTTTATTTTCTAAAAGTACTTTTATGTATTCAGGTATTTATCAATTCGAATGAGTTTATTTGTCATTGAGTACAGATGCAGACAGAGAAAATTGATAAAATCCAATTGTATGTTTCTCTGATATTTTAAAAAAAGCATTAGAAATGAAGCATTAGGAATTTGCTCTTTATAATATGTTACTAATGTATATTATAGTTTAGTCACAAGTGAGTCATACATAACACAAGTTAAAAGAAGAAAATTATTTTAACTGAAAAAAGTGCAATGTTCAGTTGTCAGATGATATTAACAAAGAAGAAGTAAAAACATGATTAAATAAATTACATGAAAGGTAATTTGGGATACATACAACTAGCCAGGAAAAGCATAGTGAATCAAACTTTATACATATGTGTAAGTGTGGGACCAGACACTGGAACAATGATAAAATACATGAGAAAGTTCCAAGTTCAATCCTGAACACCTTCCAAAGTATGCTGGAAACACACTTGCCCACGATCCATGGCTGGTTGAGGGCTCAGGATGGATTGTGGTGGCAAGACCCTATTGGGTTTGCTGGTGCTGTCTTTCTCTTTTTTTTTTTTTTTCTCATGGAAGAAATAAATCAATTTTAAAAATAAGAAAACAGTACATTTAAACAGAATTTGAGGACTTCCCCTAACTACACATTTTAATTTGTTCATGAAACATCATTTTCAAGTGATTACTCTTGAAGTCATTCATGTTAATCAATTTCAAAAACAATTCAGATTTTAAAAAATATAACTGATTGCCCTTTCAATTATATAACAATGACAATTGTCATAAGGTTTTCAATTCTTAGAACTGAAGAAATAATTGATATATCAGTAGGAGATACAGAAAATATAATATTGACAGATGAGTAAAACAATGAAAGTTATAGAAGATTTTTTTTAGTGTTGTAACTTTAAGATCATCTGCAATACAGAACTTTATTATGCACAATTCCTATTGCAGACCTGGAAACAAATGGACTAAGTTTCAGTGGCCATAGTTTTTTGTTTTGTTTTGTTTTAACATTTTTTGCCATAGGGCTTGTGTGCTGGTCAGAAAGAGGGAAAGTGAGAAATCACCACCCAAAGGGGATGGCCATAGCGTAATTTATTCTCTATTCTCCTGTCAGAAATTTTGAGCATGCACACATGTGCCTGGTATGATTTTAAACCATCAAATCCAGGGTTTGAGCCATGGTCAACCATGTGGGAGTCCAGTGCCTTAAACCCTCCTCCACCTTCTGGCCCCATCAGTGGCCGTAGGTTTTAAGCTATATATTAGTCTTTATTTACCCTTCCTAAATTTATTTAATAAATGTCCAGGGACCAACAGATGGTGTAAAGGTTATGTTGCTAGACTCCCACATAGTCAACCAAAGTTCTAGTCCGGAAACCAGTGGCTTAAAACTCACACTGGGTGCATGTGTGCATGTGTGCCCAAGATCCCAAGAGGAGAAAGGAGGAGAAGGAATTGTGGCATGGCCATAACCCTGGGGAGTGATTTCTTGCTTTCTGTCTGTCTCTGTCTCTCCAGCAAGCACAATTTGCCCTATAGCAAAAATCTCTCGAAAAAAGAAAAAAAAATGTTGAATTATCTCCAGTAAATCTAGGGTGTGTTTAGCCTGGTGGTATGCCAGTAAACTGGCTTATTATAGAATTTTTCAAGAATCTGATGGCTTATATACTCACCCATATGATGATCTCAAGCTACTAATAGTTTGACAACTATCTTTAACAATTTTATTTTGAAAAATTCCTAGATATTTAATCACTGGCTTTCCACAGCTGAATAAGCCAGCATACCACCAAAAGTATATTTTCATACTTTTTTAGAATATTCTCCAATTTAGGCCAACCAAGTAATGATAATTCCAGAATTATTCAACTGCTGAGAGATTTTCTTCTTTGACATTTATCCACAGATGAGAATATCTGGGAAAGCTCTTACAGGGCATGAATTCAGTGTCTTCTCTAGTATTACAGTCACACCACTGAGAAAACACCTGTTATAGATTGACATGAGTTTAATCATTAATAGTATACATTTTATTATTTAGGTGATAAAAATGGTAACAATTCTTATGGCATCATGTGCTATAAGTATGGTATAGAAGGAATATAGATGTCTGGAGTTGCATTGTTTCTGCTCTTCTATTTGGTCAGAATGAAGAATTTCTCACATTTTTTGATAAACTTTAAATGACCTGGCTAAAATGGTTATATGCAGTAAACAGTTCCGAAGAATGACAGGCTTGATATTTTTGGTATTGGAGTAGAGCAACATGTAATTACAGCTCAAACTATCATTTCTGTGTTGACTCTGGTGACCTTAATAAAACAAATCTTTTAATTGTCTCATTTTCAGCATAGGTTAATGAAAACATTTGGTCCAGTATAAATTCCTCAGAAGTCCTTTTTGCATGGAGACTAAATGATATAGACTTGATGCTGAGGACGTCATGAGAAGACCCATGAAACACTGCCCCCAGTAGTAGGATCACCAACAAGTCATGTTCACTAGGGGGTTATCAGTGAGCTTATGGGCACAACAGTGCATTTGCAAGACATTTGTAGAGTCAACCTGAGTGACAGTGCAACTTATCGGTGGGTGTCCAATATCTGAAGTGTAATAACAGCATAAGAGTGATTAGACAAGTAGTCAAAAATGTCTATTAGCCACAATGTACTAAGAACATCTTTATATTACACCATTTATAACAACTTTCTCAAAAAAAAAATTAAAAAGACTCTTTAAGAAGCCATTTTGTTTAGGGCCTTTCAAATTGTATTCTTTTCATGAAGTACCCAGGGACATGCTAACATAGCTTTCTAGAAGCAGAAGTGATTAGGGGGTGACTGATTTGAGTCTCCTATCTACTAAGAGGAGGATTGAGTGATAATTGTGACGAACTAAAGGACACAGAGTTCCTGGGAAGAATAAGTGCTATTATAAGAAAATTATTATACTTTGTTTTGTAAAAGAGAAGAAAGTCATGGATTAGACTCTCTCCCCTTCTCCACTTGTTACATTACCTACTCTCACTTTCCTATTGTCTCTTTTTTCATTATGGTCTCAGTTCCAAGAATCTTCAAACTTGTGATTACGTCTTCTTATTCCACTCTTTATTATATAATTGAAATATTGAACTCTATATTCTTCACAAGTTTGCTAAGGCTGTGCTCGCCAGTTGATCTGTTAGACGAATGGACACCTGAATTATGGAGACAGCTAACATGGATATCCAAGTATCCATATTTTGTGGTCATCTTGAGGTAGTTACTGGTAGACTCTTTTAGATGATGATGACAGAATAATAAGTTTGATCACATGTTTTATGGGAAAATGGGTGTGAGTTTACAACTGGGCAAAACCTGGATGGTTAGTTAGGTTATCGCTTAAAAAGACTAACTGGAGGTTTTTGTGGATTCTTTTCAGTTTTCTGTGTATATAATCATCTCATCTGCAAATACGATAATTTCACTTCTTTTCATATTTGGAAGTGATAAATGAGTACAGTAAAGTGGCAGAATACAAAACCAATATGCAAAAATCTATAGCACTCTTATACACTAATAATGAATGGAGTGACATAGGATTGAAGAAAGCAATCTTATTTAACCTCCCCTTCCACCACACACACACATGAAGATATCTAGGAATAAACCTAACCAAAGAGGTGAAAGACCTTTACAAGTGGAACTATGAAAAACAGAAAAAATAAAATAAAATAAATCAAGCATGATACACAAAAGGAGAAAGATCCCATGTTCTTGGATTGGAAGCGATCATAAAATCAAAATGTCAATTCTGTCTAAATGTATTTAAAGATTGAATGCAATCTCGATCAAATTACCAGAGATACTCACCACAGAAATAGTAAAAACTATCATGAAGTTTTTTCTGGAATCATAAAAGGCCCTGTATCACCAAATCAATATTGTGCAAGAAGAAAAAAGTAGGTGGTATCTCACTCCCTGACCTCAAACCTATTTCAAAGCTTTGAGAATCAAAACAGCATGGTATTGGCAAAAAAGCCAACATGTAGACCAATGGTACAGAATAGAGAACCCATAAATAAACTCCAAAACATACAGCCAACTAGTTTTCGACAAAGGGCACAAGAAAATCAGTGAGGAAAAGAAAATGTCTTCAAGAAAAGGTGCTGGAAAAACTGGATATTCACCTGCAGGAAAATGAAACTGTCCCTTATCTTTAATCATTAACAAAGTCAACTCAAAATGAATCAAAGATCCAAGTGTAAAACTTCAGACTATGAAAACAACTTGTGTAAAACACAGAGGAAACTCTTACAGACATCGGAGTTGGCCAATGTTTCCTTAGCCCCCCCCCCCCCCCCCCAAAGTATAGGCAGTAATCCCAAAAATAGACAAGTGGGACCGTATCAGGAAAAAAGCTTCCGGACAACAAAAGAAATAATAATTAGGTGAAGAGACAACCCTCGGAATGAGAGAATATATTTTTAAACTATGCCTCTGATAAACAATTAAATCCAGATATACAGGTATTTCAAGCAGCTTACTTGCAAAATAATAATAATAATAATAATATCCCATTAAAACATGAGTCAATGAGCTGATCAGACACCTCTCCAAGGAAGACATACAAGTGGCTAAAAAGCATGTTAAAAAATGCTCAACATCGCTTATGATAAGGAAAATGCAAATCAAGACCACAATGAGATACCATTTAATCCTAGTCAGAATGACTAAAATTTTAAAAAATGAATAAAGAATAAGTGCTACCAAGGCTGCAGTAAAAAGGGAGCCCTTTGGTTCCCTTGTTGGTCAGAATGGAAATTAGTTTAGACATTTTAGAGAACAATATGGAAGTTCTTCAAAACCTAAAAATAAAATTACCATGCTATCTACCAATTCTACTCCTGAGTGCCTACCCCAAGAGTAGAAAAAAACCCCAAGCTTACTGCAGCATTATTCGCAATTGCTAATGGAATCAATCCAAATGCCCAAAACAGATGAGTGAGTTGAGTTAATGTGGCACATATAATATTTAATACTACTTGGCAGTAGAAAGCAACAACAATAACAACAACAACAAAAACCCACAATGAGACTTTGACATTTGATACAAAATATCCAAATCTGGAAGATTTAATGCTAAGTGAAGCAAGCCAGACTATGAAAGAGAGGTATTGAATGTCCCTGTTCAATATATATCAAGTATCTGCACTCAGGGTCAGGAACTGAGAGATTGGAAGGTATGATAGCATGCAAGGCAACTGTAGCTATTAGGGACAGTATCAGAAGGGGTGGGAAACAGGGTGAGAGAAAGAAAAAAGAATTTAACAGACACAAAAATGGAAGTCATCTGTTGATAATAATACAGGTGATGCTATCTTTGACTTGACTAATATGCACTGTATTCATGCTAGAAAATCCATTTACACAGAAGACTAACTCTGGTACCTTCAAGACAAACAAGTGTTCCAATATAGTCATAACAAATTACGTAACCAAATACATAACCTGATCGTGGTCCAAAAATAAGTAAATTGGCTAAGACTTATCCTTTTACCAACATCATATCTCATTTCCAGAACAAATTTTATTAACATGATATTGGATTAACATTTAGTATTTGATGCTAAGGTAAAGATACCGACAGTGAATGAATTTTGTTATTGTGGGCTCCTCAGCAACATTGGGAAGACTTTTTTTCAGATTCAGTTCCTAAATGTTAAAAGTAAGACTCTGACACATGTCCATTTTACCACCTAAACATCTGAGAAGGAAATACACATAATATCTTCACTCACTTGATTAAGAATAATTGTAATGCATAATTTATCTCCATGAAATGTATATTTTTGTTTTAAAGTCAAATTTTGGGGAAAATATTTTCATGTTGTTCTTTTTCAAATTTTTTCTACATGTAGTTTTTAAAAGTCATGCTAGGGATTATGAGCTTGAGTATTTCATATTTATTCAAGTTATGCTTACTGATAATTCTCATTGGGATTGATTACCTCCCCCTATTTATGGTACTGTGAAGTTACTCTTTTTTATCCCTCCTATGGATACAGTTCACATTGGTGATAGGACCTCTACTTATTTATCATCCAGCCTTCTTTGTGCCTAAAACATGTCCTCTGTAGTGTCTTGGTATAAGCTAGTTTTTCTTGCTAAGTCACCGCCTCACACTGATGATCTGTATGCCAAACCAAATTGTTTTTTCATCATTAGGGATGAATCGAAGCGTCTTGAGGATGCCATCTTCCATCCCTCCAGACTAAATTTAGCATCTCATTTGTTTTGTGCCTATAGTTCTAGTCTCTCCCTCCCCCCCCTTTCCAGTTTTCGCTATAGGGCATGTGCACTAGCCAGAGAGATGGAATGGGTGGGGGTGAGAAGTTACAACCCAAGGGTGATGACCTCTAGTCTCCTCTTAGAAATTTTGGTACACACACACACATGCCAGGCATGATTTGCAAGCTTCCAGGTACAAGACTTGAAAAGTTCAGTTGGTCATATGGGATCCAGCTCCTTAAACTTCATGCCACCTACTTAACACATCCCCCCCACACACTTTTTCTTCTAACAGAGAACTTCAGCACAAGCTATATAGCAAATTAAAATAATAATAATAATAAAATAAGCCTCTTTTAAAAAATGAATTTTTATTTTTTAATAAAATTCTTTTTGGCTTTGGTAAGCATGTACAAACTTTACTCTGGCAAACTTTAGAGAAAAATATTTAGCTCCATACTAATCTTCCAACTTTAATTTGAGTTTATAAATCCCTATTTGTTTTTCTATTGAAAAAGTTTGGTTTTATTCTGTTTTGGTAAAAGGACTATTTTCTGAGTTAAGCTTCCGTAGTTAAATCCTGGCTCTGTTACTTGCCCACAGATTTCTAGTAAAACTTATGCTCTCTTGGAGGATAGCTTATAAACCATTCCTAAATCTCTAACATGCTGGTTATAGAATTTTTTTACCCTACCTTTATATGTTAGGAAATTTGATAGGGATAAGATAGATAGATAGATAGATAGATAGATAGATAGATAATAGATAGATAGATAGATAGATAGATAGATGATAGATAGATAGATAGAGATGTACATCTTCCATGTTATTCTTCTGCCAGGAGGAGAACTACTATTTCTGGAGGCATTATTCTATGCCAAGTACTGTGACTCCATTTTCTAAGACCTTATTTTCAATGAAATGCTGAGATGGTGTTATTGTGATTGAGGCCATGAGGCTAAGTCATTTACTACATGTCTTGGCAAATAAGTAATAGAGTCTGGATTGAAGAAGTTAATCTGACTTCAAAGACAAATTTTCTCCTTACTACTCTGTTCTCTCCCTATGTCCAGATGTGTTTCTCATTTCTGTGAATGGAGAATGGAGAGAGGGTAAGGAGCCAGGGATGTGGGCAGAGTAGGAAGAAAATAGAAAGCAAGAACTGACCACTGCCCCATTCCAAATTCCTGGCATGCATCGCCACCAGCACAACATACCATCCTTGCCATAGTCTCTACAGAAAAGCAAATACACAGATACGTGTTCAGTGTCAATCGGTTTTTGTCTTGAACGTGGGAATCATTTGCTCTAATTAATTCATTTTGTTAATCCTACCAATGCTTTAGTGATTTGCAGAGAAGAAATGGATACATGGCATGTATGTATAAATTAAAGAATGCTTTCACAATTTCTTTTTACATATTTGAAAAGTTAGAAATTGCATGTGGGACAGTGTGAAATGCTACACAGGATAAGCTTTGCCCTTATGTCACTGGGGCAGCCACTTTCATTGTCATGACCATGGAGTCGGGTCCAGCCTGCTAATTGCTTCCTAGGCCAGGTGGCCTCACACAGACTGTGGACTGACCAGACCTTAGCCCACTCCAGGAAGTGAGGCAGCAGTCAGGTCCCTGAGTTTACAGGCCAGCAGCCTTGTCCTGCCTGTCTCACTAGGTAGTGAATAGCTATATATTGGGAAGACAATTAAGCATGCATTGCTTTCCTTTTTTATGTTGTAGACTTCTAGCTTATTATAATATATTCCCCAAATTAGAACTGTTTATATCCACCAGATATGACTTCTTACACAAAAACAGGATTATGAATAATTAGGACTGGATTAAAACTAGAGGCATTCTTATTAGAACAGCCCTACCTTTTCATTTTAAGGATGAGGAAGCAGAGTTTAAATATATATATATATATATATATATATATATATATATATATATATATATATTGGGACCAGCAGTTAGCGTAATGGCTATGTCGCTGGACTCCCATGTAATCGACCGCAGTTCGCGTCCTGGATCTGGTGGCTTAAGGTCAGGCAGGGCGTGTGTGCGTGCGTGCCCAAGATCCCGAGAGGAGAATGGAGGAGAAGGGATTGTGGCATGGCCATCCCCCTCGGGGGGTGATTTCTCTCTCGTTTTCTGTCTCTGTCTCTCTCTGTCTGTCTGGCGAGTGCATGCGCCCTATAGCGAAAACCTCTCAAAAAAAAAAAAAAAAAAAAAAAAAAAAATATATATATATATATATATATATATATATATATATATATATATATATTTAGGGACCTGCAGGTGGCATATGGTTTAGGTACTAGATTCCCACATGGTTGACTGTTTTGAGCCCCAGACCTGGTGGCTTGAAAATCCTGCCAGGAACACGTGCATCTATGCCCAAAATCCTGAAAGGAGAATTGCAACATGGCTGTCTCTCCTGGGGAGTGCTTTCTCACTTTCCCTATGTGTCTCTATCTCTCTCCAGCAATTACACACACACACACACACACACACACACACACACACACCAGTTAAAGAGATTCTCCTCTAGGTAACCATATTAAAAATTATTCTTGTTTTAAGTTTAGTTTTCAGCCAAGTTGATGATAAAGTATGCGTTGATAAAAATACCTGAGACATTTAAAAATCTGTAAAGGATTTTTCTCTTCCTTTGCATGTGAAGTAGCCTTTTTGCTGAATAAATATGCTGAGAAGAACATCCTTTTCCTTTTTATTTAGGGCTCATAAACTTGTTGGTCCATTATCACTAGGATTTTGTTGTCCCATGTAAAAAAACAACTAACTGTGAATGACATCTCCTCAAATATAATCCACGTAACCTTCTGAATCTGTGTATAGAATTCTTCGGATTTTTTTAGCGTTAGACATTTCTGAGATGATGTATGCCTATTATTCTTTTATAGCTTTATTTTGTTTACAAAGGGCAATAATGAACCCCTTTTAAGTTTCATCCTCAACTCTAATCAGTTGTGAAAATGTGTCTTCCAACATTTTTCTAATTACTGATTCTGCACCCTTTGTTATTTCTCAGCAAACTTCAATGTTCTCTGCTTTTATCTAGCCGTCTGTAGTTTTCTCATGCAAATCTTTCATCTTTTGCTTCTTCCAAGTTCCACCTCAGTTTTCTCTACACATCTTTGGTTGGTTGACGTACATGTTAAATCTGCATTTTACCACATCTAATAATGTTCTAACTGATTCTATAGCAGTTATTGTATTGTGGGTTTTAAATTCCCAGTCTCTCATTTTTAATAAATATTTTACTCTCTTCCATACATCTGAGACCATATTTCAATAATTTTCTAAATTCTTCTTAGGATTCTTTGGTTGCTTCATTTCAGAGGTTAATGAAATTTTATTGGAAACCTCACTGGCTTTTTTTTATATGGCAAAATTTTTTAATGTCCCTCTTTTACTGCTGTTTGTTTACGTACTTCCCCTGGTGATTTAGTTAATCTCTGTTGTCATGCTTAAATATTCTATATCCCTGACAACCGGCATTGTGATGGGTTTTGGTGGAGTGACTATTTTCTTTGTTAGTCACTTTCATCTGCACACAACTTCTGATTTGCTGCTTATTTGAAGCTTCTTGTACCTGAACATTCTCAAGAATCCACAATTCCCATGTTTAAGTATTTTGTCAAGATAATGCTTCTCAAGAGAAGTAAGACACCATTGAAATGGAGAAGGAAGTGTGTAAATGGACTTATTTATCTGGATAGCAAAGGATGGAAGATTATTTCTAGGGCCATTGCTGTGGCATGGTGGTTGGGGCCACTGGGTCCCACATGGCTAACTGCGCAGTTTGGTGCATGTGCGTGTGTGCTCAAAATCCCAAGAGGAGAGAAGAGGCGAGGGAATTATAGTGTGATCGTACCCCCAGAGGGTACTTTCTCACTTTCTCTCTCTGTCTCTATTTCTCTCTGGCAAGTACATGTGCCTTATAACAAAAACAGAAGCAAAAGAGATTATTTCTAGATAAAAATTGGAATTAAGAATTGCTGAGTGAAGGAGTAGAGAGATGAGTTTTGCTTGGTTGTAAAGATGCATGAGATTTGGAACCAGCCGATGCATAATGGTTACGTCACTGGACTCCCACATAGTTGAATGCTATTCGTGTCCTGAACCCGGTGGCTTAAAAATCAAACTGGGTGTGTGTACATGAGTGAGTGCCCAAAATCCCAAGAGGAGATTGGAGGAGAAGGGATTTCAGTATAACTACTCTCTCTGGGGGGTGATTTCTCACTTTCTGTCTCTGTCTTTCTCTGTGTCTCTGGTGAGCACATGTACCTCATAGCAAAAACCTCTCTCTCAAAAAAAAAAAAAAAAAAAGAAAGAAAAGAAAAGAAAAAACCTCATGAGATTTAAGATATATGGCCTGGCCACCATGACATATGCTCTGAAAGTTTGCACCAACAGTTATAATGAATACAACTGCCCTCGGTCAAATGCCTGTTGGATGCCTGCAAGGTGCACACACGTCTGTGTTATGTAACTGAATCCCAGAAACGCATGTGGAAATCAGTACCATTCTATAGGTAGGAAGACTGAATGAGGGTTAAGTGATTTTCTTAAGGTCCCCACGAAGTAGGCTGCAAGCTTAGATTTCCTTACTCCAGTACAATTATATTATACTTGCTCCTTTTATTTTTATGCCACTGAAAAACAGCACTGTGGGCTGGGAGAAGGGAAAGGGAGAAGCAAACCCAGGTCCTTCCAGTAGCTTGTTCTCAGTGGATGAGATGTACCCAGATTCTCTGAGAGTCTTGATCTCAGAGATTAATTCTCTTTGTCTAGGGCCAGCATATGGAGAACTATGATAATTTAGGTCCCACATAATTTATGTACATTTAAAGAAAGAACTTGACAAGGCCTGCCAGGGAGGGATGTCAGCAGTTTTTATAGTTCCAGAGAACCATCTGGGAGATTTCAGAATGGAATACCAAGTTCCTCGTGTTTCAGCCATCCGATGCCATCACCTGACTGCAGTGTTTGGAGGATTTCCATGCTGCGCCTCTTGTGAGATTTTCTTTGCTTTCTCTGAATCATTAGTTACTTGGACTTTTGGTAGCTACAACCTGTGAGCTCTAGTTGTTATAATGTAATTCTCTTTTTATTTGTGTTGAACTGTATTTTATAAAGGACTATTAGTATTTATATGGGGCTAATGGGATTAACTAAGATTATCTAAGACTTATTAATATATATGTATTTTACTAACTTTTCTCTTTTGAGGGTTCAAAGCACTCTACTTTCTAAGTTAGACTCATATTTTTATAATTAAAGCTATATAATGATGAGGAGCAGTAGAGGGCATAATGGTTACACTGGACTTCCATGTAGATGACTGTGGTTCGAGTCCCAGAACTGGTGGCTTAAAGCTCATGCTGGGTGCGTGTGCATGTGAGTCCAAATTCCTGAGGAGAGAATGGAGGAGAAAGAATTGCAGGGTGGCCAACCCCACTGTCGGGGTGTGGGGGCTATTTCATGCGTTCTGTCCTCTGTCTCTCCAGCAAGGGCACATGCTCTATAGCAAAATCTCTCTCAGAAAAAAAGACTATATAATTATGTCCATTGGTATGTGTTACTTATAGATATAAAACAGGATTCACCATGTAGTGAGGGCTCACCTCCTGGCTCATAGATGGTGCTTTCTTACTGTGTCTTCACATAGTGGAAAATATGAGTGTCTCTCTGGAGACTCTTTCATAAGACCACTAATTCCACTCATGAGCATACCACCTTCATGACGTAATCACCCTCCGAAGGCCCCACCTCCTAATACTATCACCTTGGAGGTTAGGATTTAATTTTATACATTTAGGGAGGTCACAGACATTCAGACCAAAATAAAGCACAATCAAATGCAGCTAGAATATCTTAAACACACAGAACAGTACAATTTTGTCAGATCATCCTGCATCATCACATTTCTTGCTGTTATCTCAGCTTTTTTCAGCTTGGTTTGGACTGTGTACTAAGTGCATACAAATCCTGGCAGCAAAATGGTGCAATAAAGGTGGAAAAATATTTGGGAACCAATTCATTGCTTATGTTGTAGATTTCATAAGGATGGCATTTAGTGCTTGTTTAGATATAATGAGACCTACCAGGATCGGAGATGCTTCCATTAATATTGACAGAGGAGGTATATAAACTTATCCCATTTTTCTTCGTTTATATCCCTCCCCACTTCCTTAGTAAGAAAGTCGAGGAATGATTAGGTAGACAAACACCATATGGGCCATCCCAGAATAAATAAAGCAAATAAGATGTAGCGGGAGAAAAATTACCTAGGTTTTGTAGGTTTGGAGGTTTTATTGAAAAGCAAACTTTGTTTTTGAGTGAATTTTAATAAATAAATTATCCAGAGTCTGATAACATTCTTTATTTTATTTATTTATTTATTTATTTATTTATTTATTTATTTTTGCTATAGGGCACGTGCGCTCACCAGACAGACAGAGACAGAGAGACAGAAAGCGAGAAATCACCCCCCAAGGGGGATGGTCACGCCACAATCCCTTCTCCTCCATTCTCCTCTCGGGATCTTGGGCACGCATATACACATGCCCAGTGTGAGTTTTAAGCCACCGGGTCCGGGACGCGACCCGCAGTCAACTATGTGGGAGTCCAGCAACATAGCCATTATGCTAACTGCTGGTCCCATCTGTAGCCATTTTAAACATTTTTTTTAAGTTAGACCAGTACCTCTTACATAATTCACTCGGTTATACTTAGTCTTGCAGTGGATTTTTGGACTGAAAAAACTCAGCATGTAGGAACTGAATTTACACCTTACTCTTTTAGTAAGAGACTTTGTTAATAAGCACACTGCTACTCTGAATGTTGGCTACAGTGTATTTAAAATGTGTTCAGGGCCAGCAGGTGGGATGGCCATTAAGGCACTTCACTCTCACATGGCTGATAGTGGTTCAAGCTCAGGACCTGGACCTGTCAGTTTGAAAATCACTCCAGGTGCATGTGTGCGCATGCCCGAAATCCCAAGAAGGGAATGGTATTGTGGTGTAGCTATCCCCTTAGGGGATGTTTCCTCACTTTCCTTCTTCTGTCTCTCGCTGGCAAGCACATATATTTTATGGCAAAAACCTTTAAAAAAATGTACTTACAGAGGCCAGCAGGTGGCATAGTGGTTAAGGGGTTAAGGTGCTAGACTCCCACATGGCTAAAAATCATGCTGGGTGCGTGTGCATTCATGCCCAAAATCCCAAGAGGAGAATGGAGGAGAAGGGATTGTGAAGTGAAGTGGCATCCCTCTGAGGAGTGATTTCTCACTTCCCTTTCACTGTCTGTTTTGTCTCTCTCTGGTGAGTACACACGCCAGACAGAAAAACAACAATAACAGGAAAAAAAAAAAAAAAAAAAAAAAAAAAAAAACACCACCAAGAACTTTAAAAGATGAAAGTGTTTGCACAATGACCAATCTAAGAGAGAGTATTTATTTCTACATTAACTTGCCTTTAATATATGAGTGAATAAAGAATGAATGAACAGAAGCCAAGATAAAAGAGATATGGGTGAATTATATATAAAATTAATTCCCTAATGTATTTTAAATATTTCCAGAATAAAAACATGTTGGAACAGATTCAAACTCAAAACATATTTTATATAATGGTATCATTTGACATTTCTCCTTAAAAAGGTTAGAAGACACATTTTCTATAGTTTTAGAAATACATGCTTTATAAATATTTAAATATGTATAAGCTGGGGGCCGGCAGATGGCATGGTGGTTAAGGGCGCTGGACTCCCACATGGTTGACCACGGTTCCAGTCCCGAACCTGGTGGCTTGCTTTGTCACTTTCTCTCTCTTTCTGTCTCTCTCTGGTCAAATTAAAATAAATAAAGTTAAAATAAAGTAATTTCTTAAAATAAATAAATAAATATGTATGAGCTAATATTCTTTCTCATAGAGTTTATAAGGCTTTTGACACTGTTGATAGCCTAAAACTAAAAAAGGCTTTTCAAACCAAATTTGTTATAATACTGAAATTAAGAGAATTAGTGAAAAATGGAAAAATGTTACAAACACCAAGATTATATTTTTTAAATGGCACTAAATTCTAGACTGAACTGCCTGTCTTTTCTCACAGTCTGAGAGTCTGTTTTAGAGTTGAAGAAGTGAATGATTTTACACACTGTCATTAAGACATCTTTATCTGTAAATGTTAAATTCTTTATTTTGTATTTACCAAAATGCTCCTGTGGGTTTTAAGCTTATTAAGTCTGGAAATCTGCCCACCTCCTTTTCTTTTCCTTTCTGCGTTGTCTATTGTCATTGGGAAACCTTTATCCATATGTGCTAAATTCTATAGACATGTGTATTCTTCAAAATGTCCTCTGTACACTGCATGTTTTTTGAAGGCTAGGCCATTGTCCATCTCCTCTTTATTTTCACTCCTAGAACTGTGGCCTTGGAAAGTAGACATTCAAGGGACAGGCAGTTAGCGTAATGGCTATGTCACTGGACTCCCACGTAGCTGACCGCGGTTCGAGTCCTGGACCCACTGGCTTAAACTCATGCGAGGTGTGTGTGCGTGCGTGCCCAAGATCCCGAGAGGAGAATGGAGGAGAAGGGATTACGGCGTGACCATTCCCTCTGGGGGGTGATTTCTCGCTTTCTGTCTCTCTGTCTCTCTCTGTCTGTCTGGCAAGCGCACGTGCCCTATAGCAAAAACCTCTCCAAAAAAACAAAGGAAGTAGACATTCAATAAATCCTCATCGATGAGGTTGTTGCTTCCTTCTCTGATTAAAGCAGACACTGTGGTTGTCCTCATGGGACTTTCATTGAACCATGTGAAGCTAGCAAGGCAAGTGAACTAACATGATATGTCAAAAAGTGACCTCCTGTGGTGTGACTTGGTGTGATGGCGACAGAGATGGACCCACTTGGACAGAATTGGCAAGGGAGCCAGAGGGAAGAGAGCATGTTAAGCAGAGACTTGTGAATTAGGGATCAACCACTGCAGGAAGCTGCAGGTAGCCTTCAAGGCAAGGAAGAACGTCATGTGTTGCATCAGCAGGTGGTGTGGAGGTTGAGGCAGCTGGATCCCATGTAGCCGTCTCCTCAGTTCCAGTCTCACACCTGGTGACTTGAAAATCACACTGATGCATGTGCATGCATGCCCAAAATCCCAAGAGGAGAGAATGAGTGAGAAAGGACTGCAGCATAGCCATCACCCACTGGGGGGTGATTTCTCAACTTCCCTCTCTTTGTCTCTATCTCTGTCTCTCTATCTGGTGAATGCACACACCTATAGCAAATAGCAAAGACTGAAAAAAAAGGAAAAAAAAAACATGTTGAAGGAACTAAAAAAAAAATTTCGACTAAATGTCACAAACCATTTGAAACTTAAATTGTATTATCCTGTCAGCTTCATTCCTCATTCGCATCTCTGACTATCCTTTCTTGAGGTACAATTGCAAGTTTATTTCAATTTATTGCAAGTTGAATTTACAGCCACATGTGTTTATAAAACAACATATTTTCTAACAAACTAGAGGTTCTTCGGGAAAG
The DNA here is from genome assembly GCA_026018925.1 of Tupaia tana. Lineage (NCBI taxonomy): Eukaryota > Metazoa > Chordata > Mammalia > Scandentia > Tupaiidae > Tupaia > Tupaia tana. Next base: position 185,992,405 of record JAKSZU010000002.1, read on the forward strand.
ACTGAATCTAGTTTTTCTCTTTCTACTGAGCATCGATAGTATGGAGAAAAGACTTTCATTTGACAATGGCCCCAGCTGATTTTTGAGATTAAAAACACTGACAAAAACTGACTCCTACCATCTTTGCCTTAGCTTGGAAGAATTACAAAATGTCATTTTACACCCTCTTGAAAGTCCATTTATGTAGTGAGACCCCTATCTGTGACTCATTACAAATTGATCAGCCATGACCTTCCAACCGTAATAGATTATCATCGCTTCACTCTGGGGCTTTCTACAAGTCACCCGAGTAAACATGTCAAAAAAGTGATGGGAAACTGTCAGATCTCAATGATGATTCTTTAGTTTTCATTTATTTTATTTTTTTGTCAATGTTCTTTAATTGCTGGCTCATGGTCACTTATATCATGAGTGAGATAAAATAGATAAAATTGAAGTAAAACTACCATCAGGTCCTAGGTTTAATATGCTAGATTGTACTGGTTGGCGACAGCTATCAATAACCACACCTGTTTCAAATAAGATTGCTAAAATAATCTATTCATACAAACACTGCAATTTGAAGTAGTAGTATTTTTGTAAATTATAATAGCTATATTACTAATTTTAGTAAGACTTTCACACAGCAAAATTAATGTATTCCTTATTAGCATTGCTTGGAAAAGCACCTGTCTAGAGCCTGTTCAAATAGCATATATTAAGCTGGGCATTAGTGGGATGCCTGCCTCCCCCAGAAATGATTATTGTTTTCTTTCAAGTTCAACAAACATACATTTGATACCTTTCTGCAAAATTATCTAGAGTTTCAGCTTTACTATTTAGTAGATCCCACAAAAATTCATTTTCAGTGTGTGGCTTCTGCCCTGTTCTGTTTCCCTTCTTTCCTTCTTTTTACCTCGCAGCCTAAATATCTTTCTGCCTCTTTCTCTCTCCCTCACTCACCCATCCATCTACCATATCTTTGGCTCTCTATTAATTATCTATATTTATCCATTCATCCACATATCTGTTCCCACATGCCTCCAAGGGGAGTTCAAAAGGTTCATGGACAAAAGGAAGAATGAATTTAGGGGCCAGACAGTGGTATGTCAGTGAAACATGGCAGTCAGTGAGACAGACGCCATGGAAGGGTTTAGGGTTTGCATTGAAAGACTTCCCTGAGTATACCAGGTATGGATGTGCCCATGATCTGGTGCTGATTGAGGCTGGGAATGGACAATGGCATCGTGACTCTATTGGGGATTCTCTCTCTCTCTCTCATTGTTGCTCTTGCTCTCATTCATGAAGTGATTACATTTTTTAAGAAGTGAGTTTATTTTGGTATAAAAACTATGTAAAGTCTATGCATAGTTTCTTTTCTTTTTTTTTTGAGAGGTTTTCACTATAGAGCACATGCACTCGCCAGACAGACAGAGAGAGACATAGAGACAGAAAGCGAGAAATCACCCCCCAGGGGGAATGGTCACACCGCAATCCCTTCTCCTCCATTCTCCTCTCGGGATCTTGGGCACGCATGCACACGCGCCCAGCATGAGTTTTAAGCCACCGGGTCTGGGACACGAACCGCAGTCGACCACGTGGGAGTCCAGCAACATAGCCATTATACTAACTGCTGGTTCCCTGCATAGTTTCTTCATACTGTGCATTTTCCATGAACTTCTTCAAGAATCCTCATATCTATATATTTATCACCTGTACAGCCATGGCCTATCTATCTACCTACCTATCTAATATTTGTTTATTTGTCATGGTCTGTTTATCTCTTTCTCATATTTTCCTTGTTATGCAAGGCCTTAGCCTCATTTAGAGATATCTTTGGTTCCTTGTTTGTCTTGATCACCCCAGCGAGTATTTCTTCATTCAAGAGAAGAGGACCCTGTGCTCTACAGAAGGTCGTTCATAGAACCAGAACATATCAGTATGTCAGAAACTGGTCATGGCTAGATGTCATGTCACAGTATTGATCATCCTCAGAAAGTGTTTATGAAAAAAAATGACAACAAAATACTTTGAGTGTTGGGAAAGCTAGGTGTAGAGGACAACTTACCTGATTTAGAAAGTCTTTTCCATATGTTAATATGGATAATTACATTAAATCTACATATATAACTGTTTTTTTTTTTTTTTTTTTTTTTTTTGGAGAGATTTTCGCTATAGGGCACGTGCGCTCGCCAGACAGACAGAGACATAGAGACAGAAAGCGAGAAATCACCCCCCAGGGGGGATGGCCACACCGCAATCCCTTCTCCTCCATTCTCCTCTCGGGATCTTGGGCACGCACACAAACGCGCCCTGTGTGAGTTTTAAGCCACTGGGTCCAGGATGCAAACCGCAGTCGACTACGTGGGAGTCCAGCGACATAGCCATTACGCTAACTGCTGGTTCCCTATAACTGTTTTTTGTTTTTTTTTTAAGGTTTTTGCCTTAGGATACATCATTCACCAGAGAGAGACAATGAGAGGGAAAGTGAGAAATCACTCCCCAAGGGTGATGGCCACACCACAATCCCTTCTTCTCCATTCTCCTCTTGGAATTTTGGACATGCATGCACATGCACCCAGCTAGCATAATTTTCAAGCTTCCAGGTCTGGGGCTTGAACCACGATCGACCATGTGGGAGTCCAGTGCCTTAACCACTATGCCTCTTGCTGGCCCTGTCTACATATATAACTTTAAAAATATTTATTTCATGATATGCTGGATATTACCAAAATATAGTTTATTAACTATAAGCAACATCTTTTCTGCTTATAATGAGTTATATTTTCACTACATCTAAGTGGTAAAATATATATTTGCTATATATTTAAATATAGTAGAAGTTAAATCTCATTTTTAGGGCTGTTAATAAGTACCTTGGGAGCAGTAGAAATTGGGACTTCTGTAAAATTTTGTTAAAGCTTTCCAATATATATGGTTATCCATATAACTATTTCAAACAGCTTGAGTATCACTTGAAATATTGCGGGATTAAGGAGCAAAACTGATCATTTACATTGATATACTTTTCCAATGATCTACCCTAAAATTGATATAAGTTTACTTTTCTATCACAGCGAAACAAATCTAAGAGTCTTCATTTCCTTACACCCTCATCAAATGATTATTCAGCTATGTATTTGTAATTTTAAAAGCCATGAGACTTTCCTATTATGCTAAGTAACACTTTCCCCCTCTGAATTTAGGTCATCAAGCTAGCCTTTGAAGAATTTGAGCTGGAAAGAGGATACGACACCCTTACCGTAGGCGATGCTGGGAAAGTCGGTGACACCAGATCCGTCCTCTATGTGTGAGTATGTCATTACCTTCTTCAATGTTTAAAATTCTGTGGACAAATATGGGCGTACATTTGTGATTCCATTACACACTTTCCCTCCTGCCTCAGATGTTTAAAAAGTGCCATGGGAGGGGACCAGCAGTTAGCTTAATGGCTATGTCACTGGACTCCCATGTAGTTGACTGCAGTTCGAGTCCCAGTCCCAGTGGCTTAAACTCACACTGGGCATGTGTGCATGCGTGCCCAAGATCCTGAGAGGAGAATAGAGGAGAAGGGATTGCAGTGTGGCCATCCCTCTGGAGGATGAATTCTTGCTTTCTGTCTCTCTGTCTCTCTATGTCTTTCTGGTGAGCGCATGCACCCTATAGCAAAAAAACTCTCCAAAATAAATAAATAAATAAATATGTAAGTAAGTAAGTAAGTGCCATGGATGGCCCATCTAGTGACTTCTGATCTGATTTTACATGAGAACTAATTTAGGTTTGGGTTTTTTTGTGTCAGTTGTTTTTCCAAGTTGTCAAAACATGTCTTTATAGCCAAAAACAAAAACAAAAACAAAAAAAAACAAATGCACAGAGGTGCATATAAAATTCTCATACAAATAAAATTCTCATTTCAATCTTTCCCTTTCTGGCCCTTTTTTTTCCACTTCCATGTATATTGTCAGTATTATTAGTTTTAAAAATATGCGTGCTTTCTAGAATAATGCCACATCTATTTTACAAACTCTTATGTTCTGTAAGATTGCGTAGTAAAAGTAACAGAGATTATATGGTAATCTCATTGTATATATCTAGAACTTTGTTCCCAGAAGCTTAGCAAAGACAAAAACTCCTCTGGTATAAACATTTGCAGACTAGTTTGTTCATTCACATTTGCAACTAAGATTGTAATCTGTCCTAAAGGTCTTCAGTTTGGACATATACTTTTTCTTTTTTAATTAAACCTGTTTAAAAATAGGATTTGAAGATATCTTTCTGAATCATTAATTCATTTGAAAATAATTATTTATTATTACTTACTTTTTAATTTGACCAGAGAAAGAGAGAAAGGAAAAGTGAGAAAGCAAGCCACCAGGTTCGGACTCAACCAGTAGTCAGACATGTGGGAGTCTAGCACCTTAACCACCACACCAACTGCCAACCCCTTAATCTATGGTTTTAGACAAGAAAAATGTCTTCCCAGCTTCTTCATCAGATAAGTTTTATATAGAACCTCATGAAGCCACAGCACTAGAAACTTACTTTATTAATAAAAGGCATTCTGGGGACCAGTAGAGGGCATAATGGTTGCATTGCTGGACTCCCACGTTGTCAACCATGGTTTGAGTCCCAGACACAGTGACTTGAAACTCACACTGGGCCCATATGTGTGCTTGCTCAAAATCCTGAGAGGAGAATGGAATAGAAGGAATTGCAGTATGGCCATCCCTCCTGGTGGGTAATTTCTCACTTTCTGTTTTCCTGTCTCTCTGGAGAGGACACGCACTCTACAGCAAAAAATCCTCTCTTAAAAAAAGGCATTTCAGGGGCCAGCAGGTGGCGTGATGATTAAGGCATTGGACACTCCCACGTGGCTGACCACAGTTCAAGTCCTGGACCTGGTGGCTTGCTTTCTCACTTTCCCTCTCACTCTCTTTCTTTCCCTGGTGAAATTAAATTAATGAATAAATAAAAATTAAATAAATAACTCTTTAAAAAACAGGCATTCTGCAGGATTTTAATTTTAATTTTTAAAACAAATTTTAATTTAATTTTTCTTCTTTAATGTTTTATTGTAATTTTTATTTACATGCTATGTATATTTATATATTATAAGTACATAATATATTATCATATACATCATTATAATATTTACATATAGATCTTTGTATAATTCAGTGTGGTTTTTAAAAGTGTATATACAGTATGTAATAAACAAATTTAAATAAACTTATTCACCACCTCCAACATAAAACATTACATTATGTTATGCATATTTAAAATTCACTTTACTGGTTATTTTGAAAATATACTTTAAATTGTCATTGATATTCTTTACTGTGAAATACAGTAATAAAGAAAAACAAAGAAATTAACAATCAGATGATGTAAAGTCTCATATATTAATGAAAATGTAATTTATTTAAAAAAGAGATAATCTACAGGACCAGCAGTTAGCGTAATGGCTATGTCGCTGGACTCCCACGTAGTCGACCGCGGTTCGCGTCCCAGACCCAGTGGCTTAAAACTCACGCCGGGCACAAGTGCATGCATGCCCAAGATCCTGAGAAGAGAATGGAGGAGAAGTGATTGCGGTGTGGCCATTCCCCTTGGGGGTGATTTCTTGCTTTCTGCTTGTCTGTCTCTGTCTGTCTGGCAAGCGCACGCACCCTGGTATCAAAAAACTCTGGAGAAAAAAAAAAAGAAAAAAAAAAAAAACAGATAATCTAAACATAGCCAATGAATAGTTAGGATAATAAACATATAAAGGAAATATGAAGCATTTTGAGACAAGTAGCTATCAAATAATTGATGAATTTGTACTTAATTGTGCATTTTGTTTAAAATAGTTGAATCTGAAGTTTAGGCGTATATAGACATTTCTACTTATAAAGCTCTCATTTGATTTTTGTTTTTGTTTTTTAATCATATTTATGTTTTATTGGAAAACATAATAGTTGTGACAGACATGCTTAACATTTTCTTGAAGTCAAGAGAGAAAATGCATCTGAGTGTCATAGAGCTATGCAAAACTGTACAGCTCAGATCATCTTCGCCATACTTGTTTCATTTGCCTTTAGGAACATTTCCAGCAGAGGACTTTCAGGAGCTAGGACATCTTCATTTACACTGATGTACTTTTCCAATTATTTACTCAAAAATTCACATGAAGTTACTCTTCCATCAGAGTGGAATGAATGTAGGGGTCTCTGTTTCCCCACACCCTCACTTAATGATTAGTCTTTTTTCCTAAGATACTAGGTAAAATTTCTTTTCTTCCTCCCTCCCTCCTTCCCGCCCGCCCTCCCTCCTTCCCTCCCTCCCTTCCTTCCTTCCTTCCTTCCTTCCTTCCTTCCTTCCTTCCTTCCTTCTTTTCTTCCTTCCTTCTTTAATTTCCCAAAGGTCATATCCACTTGCAGGGGCTGGGTCTCTCAAGAGGATATGAGAAAGCAACCCCTCCCCACAACCCCCATCCCACCTCATGGAATATGACACTACATAATTCTTCTTCCTTCATTTTTCTCTCCTTTTGGGATTTGGGGCACGCAGGCACATACACCTGGTATGTTTCTTAAGCAGCCAGATCCTAGCTTAAACCGTGAAGTCAGCCACGTGAGATCCTGCAGCCTTAAGACCACCACACCACTGATTGGCCCACATTTCCTTATTTTTGAAACTACGGGGTCCTATCAGGGTGGGCCCAGACATTCATATTGTTTGTAGGTTTTGAAGTTTATTGTCAAACACACTGCTTGTCTTCGGTCTGGGGAATATGTATGAACAGTGATATAGTGGATAGAACTAGGCTAGGAAGTTGAAGATGGAATTTCTGGCTCCTGGTCTGGTATTTACTATCTCTATAACCCTTTGGGAAGTCATTTTACCTTTCTACGCTCTGTTTTTCTGGCTATAAAATATGTATAATAATCTTTTCCTGCCTGTGGTAAGGAGGAAAATGAAATAAATGCATGTAAAAGCTCTGGAGAACTAAGAAATATAACTCACACATAAATTAGCTTTATTATTACCACAATAGCTAATTTAAGAAAGGATGTCACTAAAATAAATGATAAAAATTTAAATAAATACAAAATTTTAAATATAAATGTACCAAGGCAATGCCCTGAAAAAATCCCTTAGGTTACTATTAGAGATCTAAAATCATACACTCATTTTTTAATGTTATTTGTTATTTGAGAAAAGCAGTGGCAAACTATGTATTACAATGACATAAGTGTTATTAGAACCTCTTCTCAATAGCTTGAATCTATAAATGAAAAACTAAGTAGCAAACTGAATCAAACTGAGATGCCCTTTGGGAAACATAATATAACAAAGATAAGTTGGGCATTTAATCAGCTGCAGTAGAAGAAAGAAAGGCCACTGATAAATGTGCTTCGTGTGTCAAATTACAGAAAAAAAGAGAGTGGTCAGGATCCCACGGCTGGTCTCTTTGAATAAACCAGTAATTCTAGACAACGTATCAACCCTTCTGAGTATGTATGTTCCAGACATATTGTCAGCATGGAGCTAGTAATCTAACTGGAGAAATGACACACACACAGGGATCGTTTAAATACTAGTCAGTGTATAGAGTCAGAGGATCTTGGGACACATATTTCAAGTAAAATGGGAGATAAGAACAAGCGAGTACTCCATCTTTGACTTGCTGGCCTATGTCTATCCCCTGTATCACTGTTTGAAAACACTGTTCCACACCAAAGACAAGCGGTGTGCCTTACAATCGACTGAGAAGCTTGCAAATATTATAAATAGCTCAGCCCCACCAGCTAGGACTTTAAAATATAGAGAAATGTAATTTTTACCTAGTAATTTGACCAAAAAAAAATCATTTACTGAGGGTAAGGAGTAATAGGGACTATCACATTCAACTGGATTCTTTCTGAGTGACTTGTGAAATTCTAATAAGATGGTGATTGTTGATTGGTTGGTTGATTTGATGAGAGCACAGGAGGGAGAAAGAGATAAATGGGTATGCTGTGTGGGGGTAGCTTTTGTGATGAGATTCTTCCTGCTCTGGCCTCCCAGCTAGCAAGGACTGTACACCACCACACCCAGCATTTTGAAGTTGGGCTGGGGATCAAACCTGAGCTGCTCATGCAGCCTCAGCCATTGTCAATGGCACCTCCCCACGCGTTCCATTGCAGCTGGACCAGGTCTTGATTTTAAAGAGAAATTTGGAAAATTAGATAACGTAAAAGCTTATTCTGGGACCAGCAGGTGGCGAGGTATTTAAAGTGCTAGATGTCCACATGCCAAATGTGGTTTTAGTCCTAGACCCAGCAGCTTGAATATCATGCTGTGTGTGTGTGTGTGTGTGTGTGTGTGTGTGTGTGTGTTTATGCAATCAAAATCCTGAGAGGACAATGGAGGAGAAGGGATTGCAATGTGGTCATTCTCCTAGGCGGTAATTTCTCACTTTCCCTCTCTTTGTCTCTCTCCAGCAAGTACACACACCCTATGGCAAAAGCTTAAACAAACAAAATAATAATTAAGGGTTTTAAAATTTCCATTAATGGCCTCCTTTTTGGGGGGAGAGGTTTCTATTAAAGGGCACGTGTGCTTGCCAGAAAGACAGAGAGAGACAGAAAGCGAGAAATCATCCCCCGGGGGGATAGCCACACCACAATCCCTTCTCCTCCATTTTTCTCTCAGGACCTTGGGCACGCATGCACACGCACCCGGCATGAGTTTAAGCCTCTAGGTCTGGGACTTGAACTGCGGACGACCACATGGGAGTCCAGCGACATAGCCATTACACCAACTGCTCGTCCCTCCATTAATGTCTTTTTAAATTGTTTTAGCTTTTGTGGCACACAATAAAATAATAACTAAACATTAAAGGGCTCTTTTAAGGATCCAATCTTCCCAAAAGATGGATACATTTACTCAGGATATTTTTATAAGATAAAAGACTTTTAAAAATTAAATAACTCAGGACCAGCAGTTAGTATACTGGCATGTCACTGAACTCCTATGTATTCAAGTCCTGGACCCAGTGGCTTAAACTCATGTCAGGCGCGTGTGCATGTAGTGCCCAAGATCCAGAGAGGACAATGGAGGAGAAGGGATTGCGGTGTGGCCATCCCCCCTGGGGGTTTATTTCTCACTTTCACTCTCTCTGTCTCTCTCCGTCTTTCTGATGAGCGCACACGCCCTTTAGCAAAAACCTCTCCCCCCCAAAAAATAAATAAATAACTCACTCAATATATCTCTATTGCACTCTTTCCAAGAATATATGTTGATCATTTTCTTGACTTTAGTTTGCAGAAGAACTACATGGGGTTGCCATACCTGGTTTCCCTTTGGCCTAGGCAGTCATTAGCCATTGGTCCCTGGGAAATGGCATTAATTCAGGATATTCTGGGAAATGCAGGCACAGGCTGCCGTTGTCAAATGTCCATCCCTCTGTGGGGATGAACAGTCAATAATAAGGAAGTCTGTGAGCATGTAAATACAAAGCCTCTGCCTGCTAGAGGTGAGGGTCAGCAGATGAGGATCCTAGCTGTTCCTCCTGGTTTATTTTAATTCACTTTGTAGAAACTGCCTCTTGCTTCTAGACTCTGCCCCAGGCCCTGAATGACTGCTTCTACTTCTTCCAGCTAATTCCTTCTGGTCCTAAACCAAAGGGCATCATTCTCTTTTTATTAAAAGACTGCTGAGCAGCCATAAAAACGCAGACACTAAGCACCGATGTGTTTAGGCCAGCAGATGGTGTGCAGGTTAAGGTGGCTGGATAAGACATAGCTGACTGTGCGGGTTGAGTCTCTGCTTGAAAAATGGCATGCACACCCAAAATCTTGAGAGGAAAATGAAGAAGGATTGTAGCAAAGCTATCCCCCAGAGGGCACTTTCTCACTTTCCTTCTCTCTCCTTCTTTCTCTCTCTGTCTCCAATGGGCAAACTTGCCCCATAGCAGGCAAAACAAAACAAAACAAAACAAAACCTGATGTGTATGTATTTTTATAGCTTTGATATTATTCCAAGTGTCCATTCCTAAATATCTAGAACATTGGAGGAAAGCTTGACAATTTATGTTAGGAATAAAGGCAAAATATATCTATCTTAATGTTCTCTAGATAAAAAATAATCCATTTTTCATGATTAGACATTATGATTGGAAATCAAAACAATTAGAACAGAAGTTCCTAGAACTCTGGAATGACATGACCCAGACAATTTTTCTTTATATTACAATTCTCATAATGGCATAGCTTATGAACATGGATACCACTGATAGTATAGATAAGACTTGGTTTATTAATTTCTTAAGTGCCAGAGGGCTCACGCACTCATCAGAGAGAGACGGAGGTGTATTTAAAATTGTTTTGATTCAATCATTGTATGTTTTTTATGGCATACAGTATAGTTTTTCAAAGCTTGCATGCATGTGTGTCAGGCAAGTCAAAAACATTCCCATACACATCCTCAATGGGTAACTTTCCATTCTTGAGTCTGTGAATTTTTGTTGCTGTTGAGCCCCTCTCTTCCACCCGCAGCTGTCCACCCTCTCCTACATCTATGTTATCTATACTTTCTATCTCTGATATCATATTTTCCAATCTTTCAATTCTGCCATGAAGTGCAGACATTCAGTACATACTGAGTGGAGACATACAGTATCTCTCTTTCATAGTCTGACTTGATGTTTACATCATTAGACCACCTATATTCATTTACTTTGTATCAAATGACAGGCTCTCACTGTTTTTTTTTCATGCCTAATTAGTATTTCACAGTATATATGTGCTGCATTATATTCAATCCTGTCACCTGTCCTTGGGCTTATAGGTTGATTACATGTCCTTGCAATAGGGAATAGTGCTGCAATACACATGAATTTCAAGTGCCTTGAATGTCAAGTGTCTTTCTGATTGAGTGTTTTCCTGTCTTTGGGTATATAGTCAGGAGTGGTATCACTGGGTCATAAGGGAGTTCTATTTGTAGATTTATGAGGAATCTCTATATTGTTTTTCTGAGTTGCTGTACTAATTTACATTCCCACCAAGAGAGTAGGAATATTCCCCTTTCAGCATAGCTTCTAGCACTTGTTCTTTATTTTGTTAATCATAGCCATTCAGACTGAGGTTAAATGGTATCTCATGGTGGTTTTGACTTGCATTTCCTTACAATAGATGTTGAACAGCTTTTCATATGCCTTTTGGTCATTTGTATGTCTTCACTGGAAAGTGGTTTGTTCATCTCCTTTGCCTTTTTCCTTTTTTTTAAGAGAGATTTTGCTATAGGGCATGTGTGTTCACCAGAGAGACAGAGAGAGAAGAAAGTGAGAAATCACCCCGCAGAAGGATGGCTGTGTCACATATACTTCTCCTCCATTCTCCTCTCACTTGCACATGTACCCGATGGGAGTTTCAAGCTGCTAGGTCTAGGACTCAAACTGTAGTTGACTTGACTAACTTTGAGTCCAGCAAGGTAACCTTTATGCCGTCTGCTGGTCCCTGTTTGTCTATTTTTTAATGGGAGTCCAATTTCATTTTTCTGCAAGTGCGTATCCAGTTCTTCCAGTACCATTTATGGAAGAGATTTCCTTTTCCCCAGTGGATTGTCTTGTGTCTTTTGTCAAAGATCAGTTGGCTGTATGTTTTGGGGTTTATTTGTGGATTCTTTATTCTACTCTGTTGGTGTACTTGACTGTTTTTGTGCCAGAACCAGGCTGTTTTGGTCTTCACAACTTTGTAGTATATTTTGATGTCAGATAGTGAGATGCCTCCCACTTTATTCTTTTGGCAAGACCGGTCCTTTTATGATTCCAAACAAATTTTATGAGTTTTTATTCTAATTCTATGAAGAATGTCTCTGGTAATTGGATCAGAATTGCATTGAATTTGTAGATTAATTTAGGTAGCACTGGCATTTTAATTATATTAATTCTTCCAATCTGGGAAAGTGGGCTATTTTTCTCCTTTTGTGTATCATGCTCGATTTCTTTTTCAGTTTTTCACAGTTCTACTCATAAAGGTCTTTACTTCTTTGGCTAGGTTTATTCTTAGGTTAGTTTGGCTTTGTTTTTGTTTCTGTTTTTTATTTTACTTCAGAGTTGGGACTTTATTATTTTGTTTGAAATAATTCAAATTCCCGGATATTCAGGGATTGCTTTCTTCAGTTCTGTCTCAGTCTGTTGATTGTTGGTATATAAAAACACTATAGATTTGTTTATGTTAATTTTTGTATCCTGCCACTTTATTGAATTTATCACATCTAGGAGATTTTTGTAGATTCTTTTAGAGATAGACTATGTAAATAATCATGTAGTATGCAATGAAAGATAATGTCACTTCTTTTTCTATTGGAATGTCTTTTATTATTTTTTTAAATTATTTATTTTCATGAGACATTGAGAAAGAGAGAGAGGTTTTCAGGTTTTTTGTTTTGTTTTAGACAAGTTCTCATCTTTGTGATGCTCTTCCCACCCTCCCAGTTAGCTAGGATTCTAAGTACATACTACTGCACCCAGCCTCTTTAGGTTTGCCCAGGAACTCACACAGTGGCTGGATCATGACATTTTTTCCTTTGGGAGGATGATGAGCAGATAACTCATCCCTGACTCCTGACAAGCATCATCAGTATTCCATCTCTAAAATGTTGTCATTGTGAGAATGTTACATAATTGGAACCTTTATCATTGCCTTTATTCACTCAGCAAAATTCTCTCAGCCTCATATTCTTCAATATTGGTTCCTTTGTATTGCTGATTGGTATTCTGTGGCTTGAGTGGACAAAAGTTGGTTTAATATTTACCTCTGAAAGATATTAATTGCTTACAGTTTGAGAAGTTATGCATAAAGCTGTTATAAACTATTGTGCTTAGGTGGTTGTATGACCATGAGTTGTTATTTCTCTTGGAAAAACACATGAGCATAATTGCTGAATTGCATGTTAGTTGCTTGTTTAGTTTTGTAAGAAGTCACCAAATTCTATGCCAGGATCTTATGTTTTATGGCTGAATAGTATACCATAGAGTATATGTGCCACACATTTTCAATCCATTCCTCAGTTCATGGGTATTTGACTTGGTCTATCCAGATTGCCTATGTCATCCTGGTTGAGTTTTGGTAGTTTGTAGCTTTTGAAGAATCAGTCCATTTGAAATAACCACTTGAGTTTATGGTACTAACATTATTCATATTATTTCCTTATTATCTTTTTTTTTTTTGAGAGGTTTTTGCTATAGGGTGTGTGCACTCACCAGACAGAGAGAGACAGAGAGACAGAAAGTGAGAAATCACCCCGCAGGTGGATGGCCACACAGCAATCCCTTCTCCTCCATTCTCCTCTTGGGATCTTGGGCACGCACGCACATGCGCCCAGCGTGAGTTTAAGCCTCCGGGTCCGGGACTCAAACCACGGTCGACTACACGGGAGTCCAGTGACATAGCCATTATGCTAACTGCTGGTCCCTATTTCCTTATTATCTTTTTAATGGTTGTTAAACCTATAGTAACAACCACTATTTTATTCCTGATATTAGTAATCTTTGTCTTCTTTCTCTTTCTACAAGTAATTCTTCAAACCCATTCTCTTTCTCTTTTCTGGGGATACCGAGGTTGTACCTTTCATTTTTAAAGGCCCCTCAGATTTTACTTATTTGTTTTTTTCTGTTTTTTTTTTTTTTTTTGGAGAGGTTTTTTTGCCACAGGGCGCGTGCGCTCGTCAGACAGAGAGAGAGAGACAGAGAGATAGAAAGCGAGAAATCACCCCCCCAGGGGAGATGGCCACGCCGCAATCCCTTCTCCTCCATTCTCCTCTCGGGATCTTGGGCACGCATGCACACGCGCCTGGCGTGAGTTTAAGGCCCCGGGTCCGGGACTCAAACTGCAGTCGACTACATGGGAGTCCAGCGACATAGCCATTACGCTAACTGCTGGTCCCACTTATTTGTTTTTTAGTTTAGTTTGTTTTTATTTTTAGTTTCTTTTCTCATCATGGTTTGTTATTGTGCATTCTGTTGATCTGTTTTCAAGCTTTTTGAGTTTATTCTTGCTCATTTCCACTGTGACACTAAGCTTATCCAGCAGTTTTAATTTCAGTTTTTTTTACTTTTTAGTAATATCATTTCCTCCTGTTTCTTTCCTTTCTTTTTCTTTTTCTTTTCTTTTTTTTTTTACTTATACCTCTCTGCTAGAATTTTTTTTTTCACTTATTTGCAGAGAGCTTATAAATGATCATTAACACTTTTTCTTTTTTATGTGATGGCTTTAAAATCCTTACCAGTAGGTGGTGTGGAGGTCAAATTAGCTAGATCCCACATGGCCTACTGTGTAGTTCAAGTCCTAAATGGTATGGCATTGAAATCATGTTGGGTGCATGTGTGTGCATGCCCAAGGTCTTGAGAGGAGAATGGAGGAGAAGGGATTGTACCAGTGGTCATGCCTTCTGGGTGATGACTTTTCACCATCTTTGTCAGATGAATCCAATTTCCAACGGATTTCACTTCAGTTAGTGTCAGTAGATTGTCTTTCTTTATTCAAGTTGTGATTTTTTGGGGTCTCGGTATGATATTGCATCCTGGCTAAGTTATCTGTCATGTTAGGAAATACTGAGTACTATTTAAATCATTTATTTTAGGAAGTAAGTGCTTTGTTTCTACTTAGCACGGGATCTCAGCCTGTTTTTATGGATCGGGCTTTTGTTGAGTGTTAGTTATTGGAGCCTTTCAGAGGCTGTCTTGATCTGCTTGGTGGTTGTGTGCTTATGGAGTTTCCTCCTGGTGCCTGCTGGTGCTTGCTGAGTAGGCAGAAAGGGGTTCCTAGCTTGCTCTCAGAGGAGAGGGTCAGATAGGTGGGGAGATGGTTATTGGAGAGACAGGATTGGCAGGGTGCTTTCACCATTGCCTGTCTTTCCTAATCTATCCCTTCTGCCTGAATTTCGGGGTGGGGAAGGAAGTCTCACCCTTAGACCTGCAGAAACAAAGAGCCTTTGTTATCATGTCATTAGTATTGTCATATCTCTTGCAGATTCTGTCTTCCTCAATATTTTTCCATTAAAAAAGAAAACTCTTGAGACCAGCAGTTGGCACAATGGTTACGTCGCTGGACTCCCATGTAGCTGACGTGGTTCTAGTACCGGACCTCGAGGCTTAATATCATGCCAGCCACTTGTTTGTGCATGCACAGGATTCCAAGAGGACAGTGGAGGAGAGATGACTGGGTTGTGGCCATCCTCCCTGGGTGTGTGTGTGTGTGTGTGTGTGTGTGTGTGATTTCTTGCTTTCCATCTCTCAGTCTCACTCTGTCTCTCTGGCAAGCACACGTACCCTATAGTAAAAGTATCTGTAAAACAAACAAACAAAAGGAAAAGAAAAAAAAGAAAAGGAAGCTCTTGGCACACAAGGAAGGCAAGGCCTTCCCTACATGCTTAGCATTGACATGAATTCTTAACCCATTATCCATGGGGGTGCCTCCATCCTGCTTGGTGGTCAGACAGGCACCACATGCATCTGGTATAGAAATGGGCTTTCCTAGGGGCCCATTTGTTTCTGAGAGAAGGGGCAGGACACACGAGGTCTTCATAACCTTCCATTTACGGGAGACCGTGTGACATACCATGCTGTGTTGTTCCTAGGTCACCAAGCAGCTTGTCTTCCTCTCATCAATTTTAGAGGAGTCATCTGGTTCCATATGGTGCCATTTCCAGGGTTCATACTCATGATTAGTGGGGAAGAGAAAAAAAGAAGTAAGAAAAGAAAAGGGGACCAGCAATTGACGTAATGGCTCTGTTGCTAGATTCCCACATAGTCGACCATGGTTCGCGTCCCAGACCCTGTGGCTTAAACTCATGCTAGACGTGTGTGCATGTGTGCCCAAGATCCTGAGAGGAGAATGGAGGAGAAGGGATTGCTGTGTGGCCATACCCCCGGGGGGGGGGGGGGGTGGTGGTGGTGATTTCTTGCTTTCTGCCTCTCTATCTCTCTCTGTCTTTCTGGTGAGCGCAGCATATATCCTATAGTAAAATCCTCTCAAAAAAAAAAAAAAAAAAAAAAAGAAAGGAAGAAAAGTAAAGAAGATAGAAAGAGACTCCATGTCTAGGAGCTTCTAAATAGTCTGGGCTGCATTCCATTAAAGTTCATAAAATAACCACTTTGGGTCTCAGTCAGCTTTTAAGATACTCAGTTTATGTGCAAGATCAAGAGATTGGGATTGGATATTTTCCACACAGTCCCACACATGAAAACTTGGTAACTCTGATACTATTTAACGAATTTAAAGTGAAGATTACAAATGATTGCTATAAGTTACATCATCTCCTATGCCACCTGGCTAAAACACAGCAATAACATCTGCCATGCTTGAATGAAATATGCACATAAGTCAAACGAAATAAAACCCAAGCATTGATATCATTTCATATTGATGCCAATGAGGAAAGCATCACAACCACAACACAGGCATGAACTGTCTCTGATTTTAACTTTACATATAACCATATGATTATTTGCTCTAGGAAACCAACTACCTGACTTATTTTTCAGAGTCAGCTTGATTGATAAATCTGAATCCTGTTCCATTCCACCTGCCCTGACTCTGTAGTAGAGAATCAGGGCAGGTGGAAAAGAATATGAATAAACCTGTCATCAGTAACCATCATGGGTCAGGAACTGGTGTAAGTGCTGGTAGAAAGAAACGTGTAACTCACCTCATTCATAACGTCTAGGTTGACTTGTGCTCAGTACCCGGTCCACGCTGTAACTGTAGATATGCAAGACCTGGGATTCCAAATTTGGCCTTCCGGAGTGTAAATGCCTTCCACCTTGGCTTATTGACAGATGAGGCTGATTCTGACTGCCCCTGGCAGCTCCGTGACTGCCAACTTAATGGCAAGAATTTGTGGTGGCGCATCCTGACCCTCACGCACAGTATTTCATTCCATGCCTGGGAAAAATGCTTTTACCCAGGTGGCCACTGTGTTTTTGCTTCTTCTCCTCATTAATCTCCAGTGCCCACTGTATCAACCCAATTAAGGGAAATGGCGAATTAAAATATACAATTTAAATAACTATCCATTTTCCACATTTTATAAAGAATTTGTAAAATGTATGGACATTAAAGCACTTTAAAGGCTACAAAATAGCTCAGTTTCAGGCCAATTTTCATCTTAAGGGTAGCACTTACTTTTCAATTGCCCAATTTACAATTAAAATGAGTATATTAAAGGTTTTGCACATGGCTCTCCTTTCAGGTACCTGCCAGTAGAACACAGGTGTAACTTACTGCAGATGCTACATTGTGTCAATTTCATGTTTTGATAGCTTTTGTGGTATGCCAATTTCTTTTCTCCAGGTTTGAAAATTTTGCCTAATTAATGTACAGTAAAATATAACTTTTTTGTGTTTATGGATCTATGAATAGAAATACATGTATACATTTGAGTTATAATCACCCAAATCAGAGTGTAAAACCTTCACTTCAAAGTACTGATTTTTCCCTTTGTAGTTATATCCTGTCCCACCTTAAACCCTGAACTACTTATTAATTGATTCTTCATACTATTATTTTGTCTTTTTGAGAATGTCACACAACTAGAAGTAGATCTGTTACTTTTCAGACTGTAAGTGTGGGAATGCAAAGTGATACCAAAAGAATAGAATTTTAGGTTTGAAGGATTCCTTTGAGATAGTTTAGTGTAATTAATTTTGTTTTCCAGATGAAGAAAGTGACATAGAGATTAAATAACCTAATGACATTATCAGGGAGTATTAATGACAGAAGTATAACAGAACCTCAAATACGTAGTCTTTGGTATACTGCCTAAGAAAAGACAAAGATATGAATCATTATGTGGAAATATTCCTATGAAATTTAAACATAAGGGGGACCAGCAGGTGGCATGGTGGTTAAGGCGCTGGACACTCCCACATGGTCGACCATGGTTCAAGTCCCAGACCTGGTGGCTTGCTTTCTCACTTTCTCTCTCTCTCTCTCTTCCTCTGTCTCTCTCTGGTCAAATTAAAATAAATGATTGAATAAATAAAAATAAAAATAAAAAAAATTTAAACATAGGTAGGTAAAGAGTTTAATGTGAATTAATTTGTATTTTCACTTATGCATTTATTCAAAAAATGTCCATTTTTCATACCAGAGGCTGGAGATAAAAGGACCAAGAGACCTGAACTTGTACTCAGGGGAGCTCCAAATTTGGAAGGAGGCAGATGTTGAGGTAGAGGTCTATGATACGTTTGTCTCAGCTAAAGTTTATACAGGATCCTCTTTTTCTTTTTCTCTTTTTTTTTTTTTTTTTTTTTTTTTTGGAGAGGTTTTTGCTATAGGGTGCGTGTGCTCGCCAGAAAGACAGAGAGAGACAGAGAGACAGAAAGCGAGAAATCACCCCCCGGGGGGGATGGCCACACCACAATCCCTTCTCCTCCATTCTCCTCTCAGGATCTTGGGCACACATGCACACGCGCCCGGCACGAGTTTAAGCCACCGGGTCTGAGACTCGAACCGCGGTTGACTATGTGGGAGTCCAGCAATATAGCCATTACACCAACTGCTGGTCCCCCAGGATCCTCTTTCGATGGAGGAAAAAATTCCTCCCGTTGCCTGGGGAAGCTAAAAAATGCCTAATGAGAATTCGTAGTCCTTAAAAACTCCAAGGTGTCCTCCAGGAAGAATAGTCACTCTATCTAGGGGTTTTAGTGTTTGTCAGAACCCCAGAGACTGAGAGATGTTGATAATTTTATAGAATGGAAGAAAAAAAAAAAAAGGAAAAAAAGTCTACATGGTTAGAGCAGTAGGTATGTGGGTTAGGTTAGGGTTTCCAACTTAGAGTAGGGAAAAAAGTGAGGCAGTTGCAAGATGATGTTTCCTATATTTTCCAGAAGAAAGCTTCATTTAATTCTACCACAAATAAATCAAATTTTTAGTGCTTTATTAGAAAAAATATTTTAAAGTTTAAATTAAACCATTATATGGTATAGAGTCAATTTGGAAGGAAATAGGGCTTAATTAAAAAAAAAATTTGGGAACCAGCAGTTAGCGTAATGGCTATGTCGCTGGACTCCCACATAGTCGACCGCGGTTCGCGGCCTGGACGTGTGGCTTAAAGCTCATGACGGGCGCGTGTGTGTGCGTGCCCAAGATCCCAATGGAGGAGAAGGAATTGCGGCATGGCCATCCCCCCTGGGGAGTGATTTCTCGCTTTCTGTCTCTATGTCTCTCTCTGTCTGTCTGGCGAGCGCACACGCCCTATCGCGAAAATCTCTCTCAAAAAAAAATTACAAATTATTTCTCATGATGAATGGCAAAGTATTTTATCAAAGTCAACATTTATTTTATTTTTTAGTTACATGTTGTTTTAAAAATGCTGTAGCTACATGTTATGCAGCAGTAAAACATGATGCTCTGTGAGCCTGACTCATGTGGAAAGGTTTGGGCTTCCTGTCCAGATTCTTCCCTGGGTTCCCTGGTCACGTGTGTGCACGTGATATGGAGCTAGCTGGTCATGTGTGTATGCATGACCTGGAGCTAGCTGAGCCTGGGTGTGTACCACGGCCTCAGGACCCTGTGGGGTGTGCTGGTTATCTGTCAGTCTCCCTATTTCTCACTTTCTCTCTCTCTGTAGCAATAAATAAGTCAACTGAAAAAGGGAAAACAAAAACCTATTTCAAACAGATAATCAGTTGCAAAGGGTAATAATATTACTTTCTTGTTCTAAACAAATCATCTGTCACTTTTTTTTCTTCTTTTTAAAAATGTATTCATTTATTTCTTCTGAAAGAGAAGGGAAGAGGGCCCCCCGACAGGGGCCTTATGCCCCAGTCCACTCCCAGTCTCGGCTAGCCCAGTCACACCTGCCTAGTGTGTGCAGAAATCTTGGGAAGCAAACCCACAATCTTTCCTGTGAGGGCCCAGATGTATTACCTCTGTGCCACTGCTTGGTCCCCCATGCATCTTTTCTATTTTTAAAATATATTTATTTTACATTCATTCACTATATATCATTGCAGCATACAAAATAAGTTTTCCCATCTAGAATATACTGTTGTATTGGCTCAAAGAGATGACTATTCATTGTATCTTCAAGAGATAATTGTGCATTTTGTGTTTTTTAGATATTTCACTTTTCTTCCTCGCTTGATTCCCTCCCTCTTACTCACTCTTCACAAAGTAAAATGATACAAAAGCTGCAAGAGGAACTAATGAGGAATTATTTTCTTTAAAAATAATTTTAAAATGTAATTTTAATTTTTAAAAAGTACTATCTCTAAAATACTTCTTATTTTAAGTTATTCAAGTTAACAAATTTTCAGATAACTTCAAACTAATTTGAGAAGCTTTGCTTATGATTCTTTTTCATAAATATAGCAGTCGAGTAAGGCATAAAATAAATTCTAAAATGAGTAATGAACCTGACTTGACATTTGGTTGAATGAACTTTGTGTGTCATGTAGCAGTGCACTTGTTTATTCCCTTTCATGTGAATTAACTAACATAAGACTGAATTAAAATGAGGTCCAGTGTAGAACTATAAAAAATTCAAAGATACACACTCAGAGGTATGCCTAAAGCACTTAACTTGGCAGTGTCTTTTCGATGTGTGAAAATTTTCTCCTTGATAATTAAGTTTTTAACAACTTAAAATTAAATCAAATGTGTAGGAGGAAAGTCCTACCAGAATCATGAGTCTGAGTTAGAAGACTACTTCAGTGGGGCTGGTATGAGATAATCAGCATTCAAACTGAGAAAGTGAAAATAGAGACCAGAGAAGTGTACAAGAATCGCCAATTAGTTATACTTAGAATGAGCTACTGCCAGCTTTTGCTACTAGTGACTGGATGGTTGGTGATCTCAAGAGGAACTAAGGAGACCAAGATGTAGCTATTTCATTGCCGGAAATATTTGTTCTCATATAACTAAAACTAAATACTATATATCTTGAAAGCAAGAAAAATAAGGACTGAAAAGAAGCTTGGGAGAAATGGTGCAGGTTTGGGACAATACTAGCAGAAATGAGGAAAAAATACTATCATCTAGGGAATGAAGTACTTAGTTGCATGGCTATATGAAGTCTGGAGAGTGAAAATGAATGGCAGTATGAATCAGAAAATTCTTCATCATCTTTCTTCTGCATACATACACAAAGTCAGAGCATGAATTACTAGATTTATCTCAGGTTGGAATTTTGTCAATTAGATGAGACAGGTGGATAGAATTTTAAGAGAACTTGGAGATGAGGCTCAGGTAAGAAAATACACCACAGTATCAACCAGGTTGTGTAGGCTGGTTAAACATACAAAAAAAAAAAAAAAATAATAGGAGTCCCCAGGAGTTTGGAGAGTAGGTGTCAGTGGGGTGCAAGCATGTGATAATTAAAATATATGGTGATGTGTTCGAGGAGTAGTTACCTGGTTAAAATGATTATGAAGAGCAGTAAGGTGGGTGACAGAATCAGGGAACCATGAGTCATTTTATAAGGATTATCCATGTGGGCACTTGACAGCTCTCGGAGAGCGATTAGAATAAGCCAGGGGCCTATGTGAAGAGAGATGGCAATGATGAACAGTAGGATAGAGTTGGTATCATAAATGCCGAAGTCAAATGGCATAACAAGTATGTGGAGAAGGGAAGTGGGGAATGTGTATAGAAGAGTACTGATACCACCTCTGAGCAAATTGGTAAATGTCAAAAGGGAGAAGAAAAAGAATTTTCCTTCATTCACTTGAACATGTGACTCAAGCATCAAATTATATTAGTCAGTTAAGAAAAATCAGTCATTACGTGTACTTTCTTATGTTTATGTAAAACCATACCTTTTCTTTTCTTTTTTTTCCCTCTTGCCTAAAGCAGTGAATTTAAACGTACGATACCATCTTCTCTTCATTTAAAAATCGAAGAAAATGAAATCCTACTTTGTCCAAAAATATCATCCTTAAATTCTCATTGAGAATAGTGATAAAAGCTAAATATAATGGTAATTTTAAAAGCAAATTTGTCAAGGCATAGGTGAATATTGCAAGGCATACAGGACAAAAATCAAGTGAGAAGGGATACATATTAAGATTATTCTCGGGACCAGCAGTTAGCGTAATGGCTATGTCGCTGGACTCCCACGTAGTCGACCGCGGTTCGAGTCCCGGACCCGGCGGCTTAAACTCACGCCGGGCGCGTGTGCGTGCATGCCCAAGATCCCGAGAGGAGAATGGAGGAGAAGGGATTGCGGCGTGGCCATCCCCCCTGGGGGGTGATTTCCTGCTTTCTGTCTCTCTGTCTCTCTCTGTCTGTCTGGCGAGCGCACGCGCCCTATAGCAAAAACCTCTCCAAAAAAAGAAAAAAAAAAAAAAAAGATTATTCTCACAGTTTGCAAATCATTTTTTTCCAGAGGCAAAATGTTGCTGCTGATTCTAAGTTTAGGGAATCATGGTCAAAAATAAATCTGAAGGTTGGAGAAAGTGATTTTGGGAGACACAGGCTGTGGGAGCCCCTAAGTTGGGCAAAGCAGTGAGAACTGAGGGGCCAAGATAGCAAGGGAAAGAGAATCAATTTTTGGCATCTTCTTGGCCATTGTCCTTAATCAATTGACACAATTCTAATTTTTCTGGGATTAGAAGCAAATCATCCAAACCAAATCTTGCTGACAGTGATCTAGAGAGCTAAACACGCTTTAGGAATTATCACAGTGCTGTGGAGAAGAAGTTGGGAGTTTATGTCCTACCTCTACCATTTTTTTTAAAGAATTATTTAATTAGTAGGTTTTAATTATTATGATTATATAATTTGCTATATGGTGCATGCCCTCATCAGAGAGAGACACAGAGAGAAAGAGAGAGAGAAAGCAAACTTCCAGGTCTGGATCTCAAACTATGGCCAGGCATTTGAGAGTCCAGTGCCTCAACCATCACACGCCTGCCTTTTCAAGTAGTAGGGTCTACTTTAAAATAAATATCACTATCTCTAGGTGGCAGATGAAGAAGAGATAAGTACTTGAAAACCACCAAACTAAAATCCAGTTTTGGATCACTAGAATGAATGGTTGGATCCAGGTGGTTACTTTGATTGCCAAATGAAAGTATGTCCTATCTGGGGAACCAGCAGTTAGCGTAATGGCTATGTCGCTGGACTCCCACGTAGTCGACCGCGGTTCGCGTCTCGGACCCGGTGGCTTACAACTCACGCCGGGCGCGTGTGCGTGCGTGCCCAAGATCCCGAGAGGAGAATGGAGGAGAAGGGATTGTGGCGTGACCATCCCCCTGGGGGGTGATTTCTCGCTTTCTGTCTCTATGTCTCTCTCTGTCTGTCTGGCAAGCGCACGCCGCCCTATAGCGAAAAACCTCTCCAAAAAAAAAAAAAAAAGTATGTCCTATCTGGACATGATAGTAATGTACATTGCACCCCTCACCTCTCTGATCGTTTATATAGAATGTCTGGCAATCAAACTGATTGATTGCCCCAAGGACTAGCCTGGTGTTAAGTCAGTGCACTGCTGAACTACAGTGCCTGAAGCCACATGGCCAACACTGGATTCAAATCCCAGGCCCGAATGATCTGAAACAGGCAGGACATCTGTGTACATGCCCAAGATCTTGGTAAACTGTAGGGCTGGGGAAAGGGAATCATGGCTTGATGAGACCCTGAAAAATATGCTTTTCTCTTTGTCTCTCTCTCTTTGGTATGCTATCATGAATTAAAAAAAAAAAGGTTAAAAATTGCCCAAAATGTTCAGAAATGGTACCCAACGGCCCAAAACCAAGAGGCAGATAGATGATAGAAAAGAGCAAGATGTCCAGATATTGCTATTATCAATAATAGCAAGTTTGATAATTAACTATAATTCATAAGCTTAAAAAAATAGATCAAATAAGAATTTTGGAAGATAACTGAAATCTCTATATAACAAAGAATCAAGCTGAAATTTGAAAATTAAAAAAATAAATCTCTGAAATAAAAAAAAACCAAAATCTCAATTCTATGATTTGAACTGGAAGATAGTTTAGTGTAAAATTTCAAGCTAAAGTTGAAAGAAAAAAAAAATGAGGGAGAGTTAATATAGAAAGTATCTGTATAGCTGGAATTCCAGAAGAAAGAGAGAAAATGTAAAATAGGCATTATTTTAGATTCTCACCAAGATCTTTCTAAAACTGACAACAGACATCAAGATAGAAATTTTAGAAGTTCTATGAACCAGTTAGATTAATACAAAAAAAAAACACTTCATCCTAGCACATTAAAATTAATCTGATGAAAAATGAGGCAAAGAAATATCTTAAAACAGTGGAACCAGCAGTTGGTGTAATGGCTTTGTTGCTGGACTCCCATGTAGTCGGTTCGAGTCCCGGACCTGGTGGCTTAAAACACACCGGGCACATGTGCATAGGTGCCCAAGATCTCGAGGGGAAAATGGAGGAGAAGGGATTGCAGCATGGCCATCCCCCTGGGGGGGGGGTGATTTCTCGCTTTCTGTCTCTCTGTCTCTCTCTGTCTTACTGGCAAGTGCATGTGCCCTACAGCAAAACAAACAAAACAAAACAAAACAAAAACCCAACATAAACAAAAATGTAATTTTCAAAAGAGCAATGACAAGGTGACAGAGGCCTCTCGATGTAAACAAAGGAAGAAAATGACATTTTTGAAGGTTGAGAAAAAGAAACAAGCTAAAAAGTAAGAGGAATAAATCAATTGATTAATCAAAAAGTAAAAAAAAAATACTAATTTATCAGTAATTATAAAACAGTAAAATTGGATAAAAGTAAAGCAACTGTATTATGCTGACAACAGAGAAACATGAGATAGTCATCCTGAAACTGTTGAAAGTAAAAGTCCAGGAAAAGACTCTCCTTATCAAGATTAAACAAAAGAAAACAAATGGTATAGATATAAAAGAAGATAGCAATAAAAGAAGAATATGGGAAATCAAATAGGAAGATATGACAATCCTAAATTTTTAAGCTTTTAATATATTAATATACTTTCAAAATGTACAACACAAAGTTTGGTCAACTATAAGGCAAAAGAGAAACATTCACCATCGTAAATGAGGATTTTAACATCTTTCACTAAAACTGATACAGGGCTCAAACAGAGTAACCAGTAGAAATGTAAAAGATTTTAACAATTTGATGATGAACTTGAAATATTGAAAACTCCACCATGAATACCTGTGGAATATGATTGATTTTTATGGGCCTGTGGTACCTTTACCAAAATAGACCATATTTGTTAAAATAGTGCTCATTTTAATAGATATTAAAAGTTAAAATTATGAGAAATGTTTAACCAAAGTCTAAATATAGAACCATTTCAAGGTGGTTAAGGCACTGCACTTCCACATGGCTGACCACAGTTTGAGTCCCAGACCTGGTGGCTCAAAATCATGCCGGGCATGTGTGAGTGCATGCCCAACATCCTGAGAGGGGAATGGAGGAGAGAGGACTGCGGTGTGCCCAATTCCCCTGAGGGGTGATTTCTCACTTTCCTTCTATCTCTCTCCAAGAGAGCACAAGTGCCCTATGACAAAAACCAAATACACAAACAAACAAAAACAGTAGAAAAGATCTGATTGTTGAAATTACATGAAAAGTAAACCCTACATGAAATGAGGAAGTATTTCGAACTGAATGACAATGAAAATAGTGCAAATATGTTCTCAGATGAAAATCTATAGCCTTTTATATACACGTAAGAAAAAATAGAAAGATGTAAATCAATTATTTAACCTGCCATCTCCTGAATTTACAAATAAGAGCAAATTATACTCTCTGATTTATATTTTAAACAACTAATGGTGAGGCCAGCAGATGGCATACTGGTTACGTCCCTGGACTCCCACGTGGCTGACCACAGTTTGTGTCCCAGACCTGGTAGCTTGAAACTCATGCCAGGCACATGTGAGTGGACGCCCCAAGTCCCAGGAAGAGAATGGAGAAGGGATTGCAGCACAGCCATACTCCCTGTGGGGTAATTTCTCACTTTCCCTCACTGTCTTTGTGTGGCCCTCTCTCCATCGAACGCACATGTCCTAAGGCAAAAAACCTCTTAAAAAACAAAAAACGTTGGTGATGAAACTGCTCTATATAGTGACTGCAGTGGGGACTTCATGAGCATACTGATGTGACATAATTATATAGAACTAAATACGTGCACTCGCACACGTAAACCCAAAACACAAATAAAAAGGGGAATTTTTAAAAGGTAGGTAGATTGTATCAAGGTTTATGTCCTGCATGTGATAGTATATTGTATTTTTGCATGCTACCACTGAGGTGAAACTGGGTAAATCATATGTGTAATCTCTGTGTCATTTCTTATTACTACAGGTATTTCTACAATAATCTTAAAAAAATTCAAGAATACACAAAATTCAAGAATATAAAAATATCAATTATCCCCTACTTGTATACATGCCCAATGTGAGTTTCATATAGAAATTAAAGTAAATTGCGACCAGCAGGTGGCGTAGTGGTTAAGGTGTTGGACTCCCATGTGACCTACCATGGTTCAAGTCCTGGAACCAGAGACTTGAAATTCAAACAGGACAAGTGTGCATGTGTGCCCGGAGCCCAGAATCCCAGGCAGAGAAGAGAAGGGGGTTGCGGCATGGCCATCCCCACTGTGGGGGAGGGGGTTGATTTCTCACTTTCTGTCTATCTGTCTCTGGCTCTCAAGTGAGCACACAAGTCTTACAGCAAAATTCTCCAAAAAAAGAAAAAGAAAAAGAAATAGAAAAAGAAAAAGAAAAAAGGCCTAGATGGAGTAGCGGTTATGTTGCTGGACTTCCATATGGCCAACTACAGTTCAAGTCTTAGACCTGGTGGTTTGAAAATCATGCCAGGTGCATGTGTGTGCATTCCCAAGATCCTGGGTGCCAAATGGACAAGGGATTGCAGCATGGCCATCCCCCTGGGGGGTGATTCCTCACTTTCCTTCTCACTGTCTCTGTCTCTCTCTCTCTCTCACTTGCAAGTGCATGCACCCTAAGGGGAAAAAAAAAAATCTCTTAAAAAAAAGAAATGAAAGTAAGTGAAATAAAACCACAAACAATAACACAGATAAATTTTATCAACATAATTTTGAACAAAATATTCTACATAGTATAATTTCATCCATAGAAATGTTTTAAAAAAAAGTGAGTCAAAACTAGTTTATCCTTGGGTGTAGTAGAGGGAAGGACAGTGATGGGGAGAGGGTGTAAGGAGGCTTCCTAGGTGCTGGCAATTCTCTATTTGTCAATCTGTGTGGGGTTCCCTTTGTAAAACAATTATCACCAGTGCACTTTTTGGTTTGTCACACTTTTATAAAATATATGCATAGAGGAGGAAAGATAGCTCTTCAAATGAAAAAAAGCAAACCAAACAACTAAAGGAAAAGAAACAATCTTGCACCGACAAATCTTTAGAAAGAAATACATATTTAGTTACTGTACATCACTCTGGTTTTTCAATTTGTGTGTAATGCATGAGTTACTTCACATATAATGATGGTTGTTCATCATCCTTTGAAGACTCAGGTGTTCTGTGCCGCCTAAGGTGAGAATGCCGGGCTGATAGACGGATGATATGATTGATGGGTCAAATCATGTGTTCATATTCCCAAAACTACTTCGCTGAAAGCAAAGCTTCCTATTTGATTAGGGACATTTGTTATGGTTGAATTGATTTTTTTTCTTATACTTTTTCTATTTGAACATGCTTTTCTCTCAGCATGTTGAGTTCAGTGAATGGATTTAGTGTTTCCTTTCACAAGCCGACAGCAGCGCGATGTGACCGTTTTGTTAATACACAATGAATGCTTCATTGAAACTTCCATTTGGTGTGACCTAGACATTAATATGCAGGAGGAAAGTTCCGTAAATGTTGCCAAATCTATTTCAGCTGTGCATGCTATTCTTTTCAATCTTCTCTTAATGCATGATGACCTGTAATACATTTTTAAAAGAGATTTTGTGATAAAGGTACATGATAATTCCAGACTAGAGACCATCTTAGCATTTGTGAATGAAATAGTGTAATTTCTCATCATAGAGATGCTTTAATTCCCTTTCGGAGTGTGATGTTATCTACAACAGAACAATGGAGAATATCACCCAGTCACACAGGATGACCGACTATTTCATATTTTTCAGAGCTGATCTAATTTTATCACTCTAAAACTTGTACCTGGGAGAGCCTCTCAGTTCAGGCAAATGGAATGTTGGTTGTCTTAAGCTGATAAAAGACACACTTTACAGTGATAGAATCATTACTGCAAATTGCCAGTCATGTTACTGTTTAAATGTTAATACAAGTTGCAAGTGTCCTAGATTCTTGGAAGGAGAGTCTTATTGTATTTACAGTTTGGTTGTTTAAGCAACAAGACCTTCCTATAAGGGAAAAGTGAGTGTATTGATATTCAGTGCCTTGATCACAGGTCTTAACATTTCTGTTGCTCGCAGACTCACGGGATCCAGTGTTCCTGACCTCATCGTGAGCATGAGCAACCAGATGTGGTTACATCTACAGTCTGATGACAGCATTGGCTCTCCGGGATTTAAAGCTGTTTACCAAGGTAGGACAAAAACACACATCACAGTCTTCTAAACGCCTTCTGGTGGAGGGCCGAGTCCGTTCTACATGTGTTAGGTTCAAATGAAATCAACAAGTAGGAACAATATTTATTAATAGGGACTACTTATTTCCAACTTCCTGAAAGTCCTGCTTCTAGCTCTTCTTGTAAATGAGAATTTTTAACTTTTGGAAGCTTGACTTACTGTGACAGGGGCTATCATTAAGTCAAAATGAAGAGTAAGATTAAGTATTCAATGTGAACTAAGAAACATGCATATTGTAGATCTGTTGACCATATTTTATTGATTGGTATTTTTAGAAACGCTTTTTTAAAAATTATGGAAGATTTAAAAATGTAAATCAGAGTAGAAAGAATATAATAAAATTGAAATGACTTATATAAACTTTTTTGAGCTGAATCCAAGCATTCAGAATGAAAGACCTAGACCTTTAATTGTCTTTGAGCCATTTGACATCTCAGCAAGTTGTAGAAAACTGATAGCAATGCAAAGATTTCTGACCATTGAAATGCAAATGGATTTTGTGAAGGAGATGAAATTGATTTTTACCTTATGGGTATTGATGGGTTTGTATTATTAGCAATTCCATTGAAGTATTTGTGGTTATTCATATGCGTGTATTCTTTAGAATTGTCTTTGACACCGTTTTTAAACATCTTACTGATTCCTTCATGAGTTATTACTTTCCTTACAATGTTTGACATGACACATATGTACATGTACAGGCAAAAGTGAAAAATCTCAACCGGGAGGGTTGAGATTTCACTTTGTGTATTTTAGTAAAGAAACTGCATACCTTTTTAAAATGTATTTATTTTTTTTTTATTTGTCCAAGAGGATGATACTGCTTGCTGGAGAAAGGCAGAGAGAGGAGAGGAGGGAAAATGAGAAAGCCCCACAACGAGGCATGATCTCACCCTAACCCTTTCACCTCTATTCTTACTCCTTATGGGATTTGGGGCATGTACCCCCACACACACCTAGAATGATTTTACAGCTACTGGGTCCAGGACTCAAACCACATGGTGGACCATGTAGGATCCAGCTACCTTAGCCATGGGCTGCCCTAAAATAGTATGTTCTTATTTTTCAAGTATATGGGGTAGTTGGTATAGTTTTTATGTATTTTTCTGTTTTTCTATGCAAAACTGTGTCATGAGTTTTCTGATGACCCAATATATTCTAGAAGTAGATTCAGGAGTTGGAGAAAACTGTAAGAGGAAGTTTTTGCATATGAAGTCAGTGAGGTAGATAATAGAAAAGCAGCCACCAATCGTTAAATAATAAATATGGGCTCATGACACTGTCAAGAGTTTGTGTGTGTTTGTGTGTGTGTGTATGCACACATCATGGCATGGCTACACTCATTGTGTACAGTGAAGTCGCCACAATGTTAAAAAGTCCTATGGCAAGGGGAGAGCTCAACCATGAATACCCTTATCTATAAAATGTGAAATAGATTCTCCTTTGC
This sequence comes from Tupaia tana, assembly GCA_026018925.1. Lineage (NCBI taxonomy): Eukaryota > Metazoa > Chordata > Mammalia > Scandentia > Tupaiidae > Tupaia > Tupaia tana. The sequence goes on from JAKSZU010000002.1 coordinate 186,022,388, forward strand.
TATAAACATGGGGTGAAGTGGGGACTTTGTTACTTTTTAAAACAAGGAATCTACAACACAAACTAAAAACAAAAGTCTATTTACATTCTATTAAAAGGTTAGGACCAGAATGCAGAGATAATTGCTGAGTACTCTCTGACATTTGGATTCTTAGATCTGACCTTTAATTGAACTTCTACATGACCGTACAGTTATTCAAGAAAGCATGATAGAGGTATAATATTTTCCACATGACCTACATTTGCTTCTGCCTTTGGTAGAATCTGAAATCATTAGTGAAATACCACACACTTCCCAACAGGGCAAATTGTAGTAAATTCATTCTGGCAGTATTAAGACACACATCATAAGGTTTATGGTATGAAGAGTGGAGGCGAACATCATTCCCAAATTGTGGATCCTTGACTATTAAGGGATGTAAGTATTCTCAATTAAAATGTAAATATTCTTCTATGTATCATATTTCAGTTTGATGGCCATACCACATTAATTATAATTACATTTAACTCTAATTAGTACTCTGTTAACAGTCTCAATAGACTATCAATAGCTACAACTTGAGATGCCATGAAAACGTGGATGGCCATTAATTCTTAAGAGAGTGCCAATTCAATTCCATGTATTATCTTTTGACAAAACAGTATTCCAAAGTTAAAAAGATAATTAAAACAAGAGAGCTAATGTAACACTTGAGGATTTAAAAAGTTGAGAGAATATATTTAAAAAGCATTCTGAATATTAGTATTTCCAGAGTACTATATTAAGCTAACAATGGGAGATAATGAGTCAGTCACTTGAAGGTGATATGGAGATGCATAAATAACTGCTTATTTGATTTTAAAAAGGTTGTTTGAAGGGCCAACAGGTGGCATGGTGGTTGAAGTGTTGGACACACATGTGGTTGACCACAGTTGAGTCCCGGACCCAGTGGATTACTACTCACACCAGGCACGTGTATGTGTGTGTGCCCAAAATCCCAAGAGGAAAATGGAGGAGAAAGGACTGCAGTGTGACACTCCTCTGGGATGTGTTTTTTCACTTCCCGTCTGTCTCTCTGGTGAGCACATGTAACCTATAGCAAAAATCTCTATAAAAATTTGTTCATGAATTATTTTATTGGAAAATAATCTGCAGCTGATATTTACTAACTTAGTTTAATTTTCTAGATTTTGGTATTGCATGATTGTTTTTTTAAAGAGAGATTTTTGCTTTAGGGTACATGCACTCACCAGAGAGACAAAGACAGAGGGGCAGAAAGTGAGATTTTACTCTTATCTCCCTGGGGGGATGGCTACCACAATCCCTTCTCCTCCAGTCTCCTCCTGGGATTTTGAGCATGTATGCATACCAATGTGAGTTTCAAGCCTGACATTTTTTACTTTCCTTCTTTCTCTCTCTCCCTCTCTCTCTTTCTCTCTCTCTCTCTCTTTTCCCAGCAAGCACATGCACCATCTGGCAAAATAAGATAATAAAATAAAGATAATAATCAAATTTGATTTTATTTCACAGTCCCTCCCAAGTGGAAGTAAATTTAATCTCACTTTTGTTCATTATTGAAGGTCTCCCTTGTAATCCCTTGCTCACCTACCCATTCCTATCTCAGCAGGATGATGAAAGTCTTTTGAGTTGTGTAAGGGGGTACAAAGCATGTTGTGGGCCCTCAAATCTTTGGATCCCCTTTGTGACCCTGAGATAGTTATGGTCCCTGCTATCTTGGGCACTATTTTCTCTGACAGAAACTACCTACAGGACCGTCTCCTGGGATCCCCTTCCCACAAGCACATACAGAAATCCTGAAGTGACCTCATAGGAGCATGAGGAGGGGGAGGATGCATCTGAGTTTCTCTATTTTATAGTTTAATATTCCTAGCAGAAGTTACAAAAGTAAGATAAAATATAATGTATAAATTTGTTATTTTTAATATCAGAATTTCATTAAAATATTGTAAGGCCATAATATGTTGGAGGTTACACAAATTTAAATAAAATATGTACTGTAAGGGCCAACAGATGGCATAGCAGTTATGTCACTGGACTCCCCCATGGCCGACCGCAGTTCAGATGCAGTGGCTTGAAAATCTTGCTGGGTGTATGCGTATACGTGCGCCAAATCCCCAGAGGAACATGAAAAAAGGGATAGTGGGGGACCAGCAGTTGGCGTAATGGCTATGTCGCTGGACTCCCACGTAGTCGACCGCGGTTCGAGTCCCGGACCCGGCGGCTTGAACTCACGCCGGGCGCATGTGCGTGCGTGCCCAAGATCCCGAGAGGAGAATGGAGGAGAAGGGATTGCGGCGTGGCCATCCCCCCTGGGGGGTGATTTCCTGCTTTCTATCTCTCTGTCTCTCTCTGTCTGTCTGGCGAGCGCACGCGCCCTATAGCAAAAACCTCTCCAAAAAAAGAAAAAAAAAAAGGGATAGTGGCATGGTCATATATATAAAATAATATATGTAAAATAATAAATATATATAATATAATATAATAGATATATATATAATATATATTACATATATATCAATACATATGTGTACATGTATACACACACACACATACACACACTGTATTGCAACAGCTTGTTGTTAGTTATAGGAAAAGAAAGAAAAAAATGATTCCCATTCCCAGTTCAAAGTAGATCTATCTAATGACCACGGTGACTTCCAGCTGGGAAGAAGACTGGCAGAAAGCAAGCATAACGCCTGGATGTTTGTCCAAATCCCTACAAGTTTGCAGTTTGGGCAAGTCCACCTTTCTGTGGCTTCTCCTCTGTACTAAGTGGGTTAACTCTGAAGCACTTTTGTCCCAAAAGTAACATTCAGCCACAGTTCATCCATTTCTACAATCATATTTTATGTAATTTGCCATCACTATTTAAATTTTAGCAGGGGGTAAATTAAGGGACATGTTCCCTGTGATGTCTGCTATGTAGTAAAAACAAGACTTATTTTAGACTCACACTAAGAATAGTTTTAGTAAAATCTGAGTTCAGTGCACTGTTTCCTACAAGAAGCAGAATCGCCTTCTGCGTCCAGTGAGCACACTGAGTACACCTTAGTTTGGGCATCTTAGTCTGGAACCGCTTTTATGCCGAGTGGGAAAGTGATGCTCTTCTCTGCGTGGAATCGAGGGGAGCACAGGCAGTGTGGATAGCAGTGTCCTCACTGTTTTGGTGGACAGCCACGCTACAACACGTCGGCAACCTAACATTCTTTCTCACCTGGAGCTCACATCAACCAATTTGCCCATTTTTTATCCAGACCTCAGCAGTTACTAACCAGCTGCCGGGTCATTTTCTGACATCTTTGAAGAGTTGGGTGGTAGCTTCATAATTTCTGTTTTCATCTTACATTTTCTCAGCAATGTTCGTGATGAATAATCCTATTTTTTCTTATTTTTTTTAAGTTTATTTCTTTCTTCCATGTGAGAAAGAGTCAGAGGCATGGGGGACAGGTGTGGAGAGAGAGAAAGAGCGATCAATAGCCCGGTCAGCAGAATTCGGAGGCTATCTCCAGCTCTCCATCATCTCTAGATTACAGACATACAAATACCTGGTGTACTAAAGGAGGTCTCCAGACTTGAACTGGAACCTGCTCCTGGGTGGCAACTTCATAGAGGATCACATTTTATCAGTATAAAACTACCTGGCTCCCCTAATGTTATTTATTTTTTTCTTTTAGGTTTTTGCCATATAGTGCCTTTACTCACTAGAGAGACAGAGACAGAGAGAGGGGAACTAAGAAATCATTCCCTAGGAGGGTGTGGACATGCTTCAATACCTTCTCCATTCTCCTCTTGGGATTTTGGGCACACAATGCACATACACCCGGTGTGATTTTCAAGCTGCCAAATCCAGGACTCAAACCACAGTCATATGTCAGTGAGTCCAGTGCCTTAATTCACACCATCTCCAGGCCCCTCTCCTATAATTTTTTTATCAACCAATTGCCATCAGTCCCATCTGGTAACTATTTTCCTGTTCTGTCCCTTCTTACTGCCATCTCTCCTTTTAGCCTAAGAAAGCCCGTTACAAGTGTCTCTTTTAGGGGTTCACAGAAGTGGCATAAACTTCTCCGTCCCTGCTAGCTTTCCTCAACACACCAGTTAGAATCATCTTTGCTTTAAAATGAAAACTGGGACAAACATATGACGCAATGGTTGTATCACTAGTCTCCCACATAGTTGACCACAGTTCGAGTTCCAGACCCAGTGACTTAATACTCACGCCGGGCACACATGCACGTGTGCCCGAACCCTTAGAGGAGAATAAAGGACAAGGGATGGCTGTTTGGCCATCCTCCTGGGAGGTGAATTCTCACTTTCTGTCTCTCTGTCTCTCTGGCAAGTTCACATGCCACATAGCAAAAAATCTCTCAAAATAAATAAATAAAATAAAATAAAAACCAAGGCCATTGCTATATTGTTTAAAACCATTTAGAGCCTTCCAGCCCCCACAGAATATTTTGTAAACTGGTCAGCAATCTCCAGCTTCACTTCTCACCACTTCCTACATACACATTATGTTCTAGCCATGTGGATCGTCCAGATCTCAAATATTTTTTTTTTCTTTGCATGTATACATATTCTTTTTCCCAGCAAGCGTCATTCTTCCATGGCCTCAACAGGTGGGAAACTGGCTCCCATTCCTGTCCCCACTCAAAGATTACCTTCTCCAATGAGCCTAATATGCTTGGGTTATATTAGATGTCTTTTTTACCTATCCCAGGCCGCTGTGAGCTGGCTTCATTACAGAAGCTGTTTAATGGTATATCTTCCCAGTAGGCTGACACTCTGAGAGTGCAAATATCTCTTTATATCGCACACCTGTGCAGCCTCTGGTCCAGTCACAGGGCATGTGGCTGCTCCTTAAATGTATGCTAAGTAAATGACTACATAGATAAATGTCCAATGCCTTAGTCAATCCCTAGACCATTTAGATCTTTGTAGTATTATTTTGGGCAACGGGACACTTGTGAATAGTCTTTGGTCTACTCAATATTTAAAAAGATTTTAATTTAGATGTTAAACATTTCAGGAATTCTAGCCCAGTGACTTAGAAGTTAACACAGAACTTTCTGATAGTTCATGTGACTCTGCCCCAAAGATTTCTATCTAAGCATATGTTTATAAGCCTCATTCTCTTATGCTTGAGTCCCTATAGGATTCCAGCCTTTAGCACCTAATTGCTAAGTAATCTGGTGCCTTTTTAAAGGTTCTCCCCAGCCCCCTTCCCTGGACTGTCTGTTGGGTCCTGTTCAGTAGTCGGTGCCCTGCAATCTTTCTATGAAACTCTTCTAAAGTCAAAGAAATGCATTTCTACACAGATCTTCCACATACCTATGTATGCTTTTTACTGCTATGATCCACTTTTCAAACTTGGGTGTGCATGTAGGTAGCCGGGGTCCTTCCTCAAAGGCAGACTCAGGCCAGGATGGACTCCAGATATGCATTTCTGGAATGCTGATGCTCCTTTGTAGGAAGGTTTCATGAGAAGGACACAGCCCCATGACTCGCGGAATGTCACAGAGCCTGTGTTTCATACCCGTGCTCCCACCTCAGTGGCCACAGTCTGGGTGAGCTACTGCATGTAGCCTGTTCCTCTTCGCCTCTTGTTTCACATCCTGGCTGACGAATTACCTTCTTTCTACACCTGCAGCTTGTCTGCCTTGACATGCTCTAGCCATGGCAGACAGGGTTTATTCAATTTCTTGTCCTCTTCTGGAATGACCCATCTTTGCAAAGCAGTGTTATGCAGTATCCGTGCTGTGTGCCTACCTTCCGTGTGCTTCATCTTTCCTTCCACTCCTCACGTCAATGTTTACGGTGTTTTTCCTCTTTCTTACAGATCCTTAATCTCCCTCTCCGCCTGGAAACATGCTCTTCATCCTCAAGTTTCTCTCTTAGCACAGTCACTAAGAGAAAAATGCCTCCCAGCATTTTCTAGTAACCCTGTTGCAAGTTCTTCTCAGCTAGGGTAATAATTTTAATACTTAATATTGTGAGTATCCTCCAGTCCTTAGAAAAAGACATCCAGGGGGAACCAGCAGTTAGCGTAATGACTATGTCGCTGGACTCCCATGTAGTCGACTGCGGTTCGCGTCCCGGACCCGGTGGCTTAGAACTCACGCCGGGCGTGTGTGCATGTGTGCCCAGGATCCCGAGAGGAGAATGGAGGAGAAGGGATTGCGGTGTGACCATCCCCCCGGGGGGTGATTTCTCGCTTTCTGTCTCTATGTCTCTCTCTGTCTGTCTGGCGAGCGCACGCGCACTATAGCAAAAACCTCTCCAAAAAAAAAAAAAAAAAAAAAAAGAAAAAGGAAAAGAAAAAAAAAGACATCCAGTTTATTCCATTTTCTATCTCTGGACAATTCCAAAGTACATTTCCTGCTTCTTGGTAAGCCATTTAGTAGCCAAACATATTAATAATTGAGAATTGGAGGCTGAATTACTTGATTTTGTATGAATAGATAAATAGACAGGTATGTTGACTTTCATGTCACTGGGCCAGAATTCCTGAAATGTTTAAAATCTAAATTAAATATCCATATGGGTTGTTTTTGCCATTTACTTCTGGTAAATTTCCAACAAGGGTTCGGTTGTCTTCATTTGAAACTAATATAATTAATGTATAATTTAATGAAAATAAAATTAAACAAAAAATAACAAATATATTGACTTCAAAAGAATTATTCTTGTTTTATTTGTGTTCCATGGGTTGAAGAATTTGCCTGAAGATATTCTAACCTTCATAAAGGATTTAGATTTAAGGAAGGTGTGGCAGCAGCAGCACTCACTCCTAATTTTGATTTTATTTCCTGAGTTACATTTTATAAGTGAATTATAGACACAGGCTTCCTCTTAGTATTGTAAGATAAGCTGTTATGAAATATTTAAGTATATCAGCACATATGAGTCAGGAAAGTGGGTAATGCCAGAGAACATTAATTTTTTTTTCTTTCTTTAATTTGAATTTTGCCATAAGGTACATGCTCACCTGTTTTCTTTTCTTGTAGCTTCATCCTCAGTTGGGGTCTCTGTACATGATAGAATACAATCATTTTCAGATTCTCTGAGATTGCATTTTAATTTTTGTTCATGGCCTCGAAACCAAGAGTGAGGACATTCTATGAGGTTCATCACAAACCCCAAAGTGACACTCAGTGATCCTGTCCACGAACCACTACTGTGTCCAGGACATGAAGAATCTGATTGGCTCTTCCATGCTATCTGTTCATAACTGAGGCAGGGATGGTAGGTAGGGTTGCACCATCATCACATGGATTGTGAGCAGAGCAGTTTTCTTTTTTTCTTTCTTTGTTTATTAGAGAGATTTTTGCTATAGGGTGCATGTGCTCACCAGAGAGACAGAGAAACAGAAAAACAGGAAGAAAGAAATCACACACACACAAACACACACACACACACACACACACTGCCCGAGGCAATGGCCATACTGCAATCCCTTTTCCCTCATTCTCCTCTAGGGATTTTGGGCACACATGCACATGCACCTGGCATGAGTTTCAAGCTCCCAGGACTTGAATTATGATCAGCCTTGTGGGAGTTCTGTGATGCAGCCATTACACCATCTGCTGTTTCCAGAGCAGAGCACTTTTCAAAAGGGGTTAAAGAATAGACTAGAATAAATGGATTTCTTCTTCTTCTTCTTCTTCTTCTTCTTCTTCTTCTTCTTCCTCTTCCTCTTCCTCTTCCTCTTCCTCTTCCTCTTCCTCTTCCTCTTTCTCTTCTTCTTCTTCTAGAGATTTTTGTTATAGGATGCATCAGCTCACAGGAGAGACACAGACGGAAGGACAGGAAGCACAAAATCACCCCTCAGGGAGGATGGCCCTGCCACAGTCCTTTCTCCTCCATTCTCCTTTGGGGATTTTGGGCACACACACACACACACAACCAGCGTGAATTTAAGCTGCCAGGTCAAGGACTCAAACCACACTCGACTATGTGGGAATCCAACTACGTGACCATTACTCCATCTGCTGGTTTCAATTAATTTTTATAAGGAGCCAAATGATCAGACAAACATTCAGTGTCTAATCCTACAGAAACTTATGACCTTTTCTCTCCTCCTTTGTAAACATTGGTTCTCATTACCTACAAACTAAGTACTTAACTGCATTTCAACATTGGCCAAATGAATTAGGTTCTACATGGGCTCTTTGTTTTTCATCTCATCCAAAAATACCTTAGAATTAATTTCTCTTTTGTTAAAACTTAAATCACCCTTCATTTTTTCTTTTCTTTTGTATTCCCATGTCCTTTTTTATGGGTCTCAGCTATGCCTTTTTGCTGCTAAAATTAGCATTTTTATTTCATTAAAATATTTTATTTGATTGAAATTGTGTCACGAGAAAAAAAGTATGCTGCTATTTTTTGTTAATTTGCGTTTGATAGATGTAGAGTCACTTTGGTCCATTATTATTTTTTTCCAAATGAGATCCTTTCATCTTTTTATCAGTGCCTGCTGTTCTTTGATCATTTCTATTGCTCTTTTGATGTTTTCTTAATCCTTTTAATAATGAGGTACTCAAAATATAACAACTGATGTTATGCAGTGTTTTAATTTCATTAGGACTTTTCTACCTTCCTGAAAATGAACTTACATTTTACCATTTTTTGTTGTTGTTGTTGTTGTTGTTCTTTACATCTTCAACTCCTTTGTTAACAAGTTTCTAAGTGCGGGCAGGCAGCATGATAATTATTTCCTTTCTTCTCTCAACTCAATTAGTGACATAATTTTTCTGCATGTACTTGATGTTAGGAAAAAAAAAACCATTATTTAAAGATATCAACTAGAATTAAAAAAGAACTTGATCATCACCAACACATATTTATACTTCGACCAAGTTCTAGCTAATGGATGGCAAAATTCCAAAATCTTGATGATCTCACTAGACCTATTTTTGTGCCTTACTAAATGACATAATTTTCAAAAATGGCATATTTCTCTTCCTTTTTCATACGTAACAAGATTATTTTTCTTACTAGATTTCCCAAACAGGTTTTCTTTTGTCCATACAGAATGAAGCCTTCACTAGAGCAATCTGTTTACACACGAAAAGAAGGTGGTAGTTCATTTTCTGACTACCTGAGCTTTGAAATGTGACTTTGCTTTTAGTTTCTAGGTTGGCCATGACATGACCACTAATTCTCTGATTATCAGTTTTATTATCCATGAAGTAGGGATCATAACAACTGGCTTGTCGTCAAAATAAGTTGTATAAATAGTTATGACAGCTCATTGAAGACCATAACATGGTCCCCAGTTGGAAGCTGTAATTACATTTGTTTGTTTTGCAAACCGTCTATGTAAATATGTCTCCTGTGTGAAGGAGACTTATCTAGAAACGTGTAGAAAACTAGTTTTACAATAGCTCATGCAATATGACAACTCTGCATTTTGATTATCTGGGAGTCTTTCTTTTGTGGAATGATAATACTTTAGGAAGTACATTCACAATTTTCTTCCACTCACTCTCCTTTCTTTTTCTCCCTAAGGCTGTGGCTATTTCCTTTCTTGCAGTCAATTCCATTACAACAAACTTTTCAAATTAGTTTTTAAGTCTATTTCAACTTTACTGTTATCTTTCCAAACTGTTCACTTTCTTGTCAAAAATGTAATTATCAATCCGAGTCTGGGACAGTATTTTTGACTTTCCATTACATTCCTTCTCCCCCTGGTATGCTCAGAACAAGCAGTTATTTCATTGTTTCCTCTATGTACAATCTCCTTTAGAGTCAAGATGATGGATCTAAATTTTATGCTTTTCCTTTTTCTATAACATACCCACTTGAATTATATTCTTTCTTTCAAGGATATAATCCCTTAGTTGCCATGGTGTGTTATTTTTGTGTCTTTTCTCAAAGTTTTATCCTCTAACTATTTATATGGCTTTGTTCTTATTCTTGAAGATTTTATTCAAATAAATCAGAAGCCCTCATTTGCTCTGTGGTCTTGCTCCCTCTGGTCCTCACTAGTTCCGATATATTGTCACCTAGATTATTATAACTGTCTCCCAAGTGATCGCCCTCTCTCTCAGCTTTCTTTTTTATAGTATGGGATGCACAGATGTATCATCCTTACTTTTATAAGGTTTCCGTCCTGTAAAAGAAAATATTGCATAGTAGAAAGGGCTGTGAACCTTGAAGCTGTAGAGACCTGGTTCCACTTATTTTGAACTGTGTTTAAGTTAATTTCTCTTTATGATCTACTTTCTCTTTCTGAGAGCTGTCTATAAAAAGGGTATGCACAAATCTACCTCACTGCATTTTTTTTTTTTTTTGGAGAGGTTTTTGCTATAGGGCGCGTGCGCTCGCCAGACAGACAGAGAGAGACAGAGAGACAGAAAGTGAGAAATCACCCCCCAGGGGGATGGCCACGCCACAATCCCTTCTCCTCCATTCTCCTCTCGGGATCTTAGGCACGCATGCACACATGCCTGGCATGAGTTTAAGCCACCAGGTCTGGGATTCAAACCATGGTCGACTATGTGGGAGTCCAGCGACATAGTCATTATGCTAATTGCCGGTCCCCCTCATTGCATTTTTGTGACATGAGATAGTATGATCATGTGTATATCCACATGTATCATTGCCAGGTTTTCATAAGTACTCATCACTTTAGTACCTCGGTCTTAAGGCTGCTGGAAAGCATGATAACTTCTTCATTTACTATGAAACTCAGAAAATGTGACCCAGACTGCTTGAAAGTATAGTTTCTGTCTCCTTCACTGTGATGTGCTCTAAGTACTCAGTTTAGGAAAAGTTCACTGTGTCATGATCGTTTGGTTAATGTAATCGGGAATTTTTTTAAGAGGTTTTTGTCTTAGAGCATTCGTGCTTACCAGAGAGACAGAGACACAGAGAGAGTGAAGGGGAAAGTGAAAAATCACTCCCTAGGAGAGATAGCCAGGCCACAATGCCTTCTCCTCCAATGTCCTCCTGGGATCCTTGCCATGTATGCACACATGCTCAGTGTTTTTCAACCCACCAGGTCCAGGACCCTAACCACAGTCAACCATGTGGGAGTCCAGCACTGTTATAGCCATGCCGTCTGCTGGTCACAAGTTCACAAATATTTTAATTTATAATTTTTCTTTCTGTCTCATTTTTGTGTTTTTCATCTTTGTTATTTGTTCATAGAAGAGAGACAGTTATCCTATAGAGTTTTCCACAGTTTGAATTTTTTTTCACATTTTAAATTTCATTTTCTTTTATACATTCAATCACATTATTTAGCTCACAAAATCAATATTTCAACAGGAGAACATTTCTCCCTAGTCCAGTTGATAAAACTATAAAATATCTTCAATAGATAATGCCATATTTCTTTGTCCCATTAATGTTTTCCCTCCACAGTTTGAATTTTGCTGGTTGCATTCCCAGGGTGTTTCAGGAAATTCCTGTAAGATGATACTTAGCTATAGAGGCTTGGTCAGGGTCAAGTTTGAATATTTTTGACAGGATGACTTCGTGTCCAGTAGTGTATTCTTCCATCAGGAGACATGGAAGGTTATGCACATTCACCAGAGCTGTTCATTGAATAAGGGGTCCAGATTGGGTATTCTACTTCTGCCTTTTCTTTTCCCATTTATTGGTTGAGGTTGAGGTACTTCTATAAGATAAATTTACTATTAAGTTGTCCAGTGATAATATTTATAGGCAGGACAAAACAAATGTTTCTTCCTCTCATTTATTTACTGCTGTTAAGAATGAGATGTTTTAGTAGCAGCCTCAACATTTGAACTGGACACTCTTTGTACTGGATGTAAAAGCAGAGACCCTCCTGTGTGTTGTGGCACGTTCAAGCACCTTGGCTTCCAGCCAGTAGATACCAGAAGCAGTCACCTCCCCAATTTGTAAAAATCAAAAATATCTCCAGACATTGTCACATGTTCCCTGAAATGGAGGAGGGAGTAGTGTCAAAAGTTTTCTGGACTCAGAACCATTACTCTAAAGTGATGGATTTTAGTTTTTGTATTATTGAGGACTCTTAAATTTGAAATATATATATATTTGTAATCTGTGAGGTTTACTGTATTTGATGATGGTAAAATTGTGCTCTTTGACTTTTGGCATCCTCTCAGGCTGAGTCCTGTGTGAAGTGGCCTCCTTTCCAAAGAGTCTGATGAAATTTTCTAAGTTTTTATTGTGTAATTCCCACCCGAGACCTGAAAATACTCACTCAGCCAAGGATCTCTAGACTCTTTAGAGGAAAAATGATTATTTCCAAAATATAATCTCCACATTTGCAGTGCTAATTGCTTCTTGATTTTTCATTGTTATTTTGGCTCTTTCCTTAGATAGTAATTTCTGTGAATGCATGTGAATGTATGTGTGTGCATTTTAAGAATACATATATAAGAAGTTCATACTGATATACCCAATTCAAACTCAGGACTTCATGGGTTTTTATAATGTCTTTAACTTATATTTTTGTCCACATCAAGAATACCTGTTCTCAACAGCTCTGAATGAGGTAGAATTAAAATATCACATACAGGGGCCAGCCAGTTACACAGTGGTTACATTGCTGGACTGCCACAGCGCCTACTGCAGTTTGAGTCCTGGACCTGGTGACTTACTACTCATGCAGGGCATGTATGTGTGCAAGATTTCAGGAAGAGAATAGAGAAGAAGGGATTGCAGCATGACCATCCCTCTTGAGGGGATGATTTCTCACTTTCCCTCTCACCATCTGTCTGTCTGTCTCTCTCTCTCTCTCTCTCTCTCTCTCTCTCTCTCTCTCCTGTGAGCACACATGCCTGAAGGTAAAAACCTCCACCAAAAAAGAAAAAATCACATATGTTCTCAATTGCTTTATTCCACAACACAGACAAAAATATCTTGAAAGTAATAAAAATATTACCATATGTATTACTATTACTATAAACAATCTAGGACATTTTTTGTACTTATTTTTCTACTCAGATTATATCTAATGATGAAATTATTGTATTTTATCTAAGTTTGGGGTGGTGATACAAATTTATAGATATAGATATAGATATACACACACTCACACACACATATATACATACATACATACATATACATACATATATTTATTTTTAATTGCCAGAGGGTATGTCTGCTTGCCAGAGAGAGGCAGATGGAAAGAAAGATAGCAAAGTAAAAGCTCCCCCTAATGGGGCATGGTCATGCTCAATCTGTTTTCCTCCATCTCTGCATCCTGTTGGGACCAGCATTGTAAACACAATCAGCTGTATGAGATATGGTTCCCTTAACCATGAGGCAATGGAGTCCACTCTACTTTTTTAAATAGAAGAGTGAACAGTAAAAAAATTAAATATTGCTAATGGAGAAGACAGGAAACGGTGTAGAGAAGGGAATCCAAGTGAGATTCTTAAGTTATACCTAGCTTTGAAGATTTAACCATGGAACCATATTTATATCTTTATGCTATTATCAAATAAAATTGTTTTAAAGGCAATAGGAAGACATAAATGAAGTAGGACCATCAAGTGGCATGGTGGTTAAGGCGTTGGCCCCAACGTGGCTGACCATGGTTCGAGTTCTGGACCCAGCAGCTTGCTTTCTCATTTTCCCTCTCTCTTTCTCTCTTTTTGCCTCTCTTTAGTGAGTGAATGAGCCATAGAGAAAAATTTAAAAAATAATAATAATAAATTAAATAAGTAATTCTTTAGGAAAAAATAAGACATCCATGAAGCAAGTAAAATTGTGAATCTAGAGATGAACACTTTCTAAAGACTTTAAAACAGTATTGAATTGCTGAATTGTTTAAATAAAAACTAGTGGAAGTCTACACTGCACACCATGCATAAATTCTTGCTTTAAAAAGTGTGAGAAGACAGATAAATGAGGCTGTTTATTCCAGACTCTGTGTGAAAGCAAGGAATTGGCAATAATCCATCAATAGATTAGAATGAACTATGGTTCCTCCATTCACACTGTGGAGGACTATGCAACTAAGCATGAAAGAGAGAGAAAAAGAGAGGAACAGAGAGAAAAACAGAAAGAGCAAACTGCCATAGAGCAAGCTCAGAATTCAGTAAACAACCCCAACAAAAAAAGCAAAGAGCCTAAAACATATGTATACTAATAATGCTACTAATGAACATGTGGATGCCAAAATTTCCAATCATTCACAGTCATGAAATACCCAGGAGGAGATCTAACCAAACATTATAAGACTTGTGTACTGAAAACTACACAATGCTATGAAAGAAACCAATGATCAAAATAAAGCGAAATAAATATAATGTATATGTATTGAAAGGCTCAATGAATTTAAGATGTCAGTTTTTCCCAAATGGATATACAGGTTAATGCAATTGTTATAAAATCTCAGCAAAATTTTTTTTTACATAATCAAATTATTCTAAATTTCATGTGAAAATGCAGAGGAAGTAAATAGAATGCATAAAATACTTTTTACAAATGAGCTAGAAGAAAATTTGAAGACAGATAATATAGCTGCAATAGTCATGCTGTTATGGTTATATTAATGGAAGGGTAAACACGTATGAAAATGGAATACAATTTGCCACAAATAGACCCAAAAGTACTCCCGCTTGATTTTTGGTGAGGGTGCAAAAACAATTCAGTAAGGGAAGAACAGCACTTGCCACAAATGTTGCTAGAACAATTAGGCACACAGGGACAGAATAAAACTAATAAACCTGAATCTCTTACCTTACACAAACATTAATGCAAGATAGATAATAGATTTAAGGTTAAGACGTAAAACTACAAGCATTTAGAAAAACATAGGAGGATAACTGTGAGCTGAAACTAGGCAAAGATTTCTAAGACATCACCAAAAGCTCAATTCATAAATGGAAAATTGACAAAAATATACCTAATTAAAATGGAAGCTTTTGCTTCACGAAAGATCCTATGAAAAAAGCAAAGGGCTAGCTTGTGGTGTGGTGGTTAAGGTGGCTGGACCCACATGGCTGACTGCACAATTTGAGTCTCACACTTGGGCTACTTGAAATACGTGCTGGGTGTATGTACAAGTGTGATTAAGACCCCAAAAGGAGGGAGAAATGGAAGAGAAAGGGTGGTCTATGGCAATTCCTCATAGAGTACTTTCTCACTTTCTCTTTCTCTCATCTCTCTCCTGTGAGCACACAGGCCCCCTAGCAAAAAAAAAAAAAAAAAAAAAGTGTGAGGTGAAATGACAAGCTACAGATGAAAAATAGCATTTTCAAACTGTCCATGTAATAAATACATACTGAATTCTCCAATTTCAATGGTAAACACACACACATAATTAGGAAATGGTCAAAAGACATAAAAGGATATTTCACCAAAGAAGATACTCATTAAGGTCATAAAAAGGGAAATAAGGTTTATGTAATAGGGAAATTTAAACAAAAATTGAGTATCATTAAAAGTCTATAAAAATATCTAATAAAAAAAAAGAAATAGAGAGTGATAGGACCAGCAGGTGACACAGTAAAATCCTGTACTTCCACATGGCCGACCGCAGTTCAAGTCCTGGACCTGGTGGCTTGAAAATCACACCAGTATATGTTTGTATGTACTCAAAAGCCAGGAGATTGGAGGAGAAAGGGATTGCAGCATGGCTATCCCCCTAGGGGGTTATTTCTCACTTTCACTCTCTCTCTCTGGCAAGTAAGTGCACATGACCTATGGCAAAAATCTTAAAAAGAAGTTAAAAATTAAAAATAGAGAGTGACAACACCAAATACCTTAAAGGATATCGAGTAGTTGGATGATTTAAATGTTGTGGGCGGAAGTCTAAAGTGGTAGAGAAACCCAGTAGAACAATTTGGCCGTTTCTTACGACACTTAAACCTGAGGTTTTTACATGACTCAACACTTGTACTCCTGGATATTTATCTCAGAGAAATGAACACTTAGGTTCATGTAATAACATAAAATATAACTATATATGCTGATAGTAGGTTTATTCCTAATAGTCAAAAACTAGCAACTACCTAGATGTCTTGAAAGGGGCAAATGAGTAAGCAACTTTTGGTGCAGCAACCTGGATGAATCTCCAGAGTTACGCGGACCAAAAATAGCTGATTCCAAAAGGTTTACATGCTATATGATGCTATTTCTCTAACAGTCTGAAATAACAAAATGATAGAAATAGGGAACTGATTAGGTCAGGCATTGAGGAGGAGGTGAAGGGCTGGGAAAAAGTAAGTGTGGCTACAAAAGGTTTCTAGAAGGGATCTTGTGTTTATGAAAATGTGTCGTATCTTGCCATCTTAATAGCAATTTCCAGTTGTGTTATTTTACTGTAGATTAGCAAAATGAGCCATGGAAGAAAATTGGATGAAGTTTATGTGAGATCTTTCTGTATTATTTCTTACAACTGCATATGCATGAACAATTATCGCAAAATACAAAGTTTAGATTAAAAATAATAAAACCCATTAGTAGTTCTTTACCAAATCACAGACAAATGAAAATATTCACACTAAATAGCCATCCCTTGGCATTTCTTTTTTTAAAAACATAATGAGAGGGCCACTGTAGGTGCTAGAGGCAGTACAGCAGGGGTGGGTAGCATGGGGTGGGAGAGAGGGGAATCAGGAAACAAACAAAACACTGAATAGACAAAAATAGAAAGTTGTCTGTTTTTGATGTATTAATATTTGGTAATGTCTTTGACTTGACTAATACACACTCTATTCATACTGGGAAAAACCAAGTTGTACACTGTAAAGATATACAGGGATCATATAGAAATGTTAAAAAAGAGGAACCAGTAGATGTCATAGTGGTTATGTGGTTGGACTCCCATGGATTTGACCTTGGTTCAAGTCATGGACCCAGTGGCTTAAAACTCACATTGGGCGTGTGGGCATGTGTGCCCAAAAACCCGAGAAGAGAATGGAAGAGAAGGGATTACGGAGTGGCTATGCCCTCTGGGAGGCAATGTCTCACCTTCTGTCTCTCTGTCTCTGTCTCTCTAGAGAGTGTAGGTGCCCTATAGCAAAAATCTCTCTAAAAAGAAAAGAAAAAAGAAATTAAAAAATTAATAGAGATATTTTTGTTCTTATTTTTCAAGTTAATTAATTAATTTAGTAGAGAGAAAGGGGGTGGGGGTTGACAGGGTCTTGCCACATTGAGAACTTCCTGCCCCAGTCTCCCAGATAGCTAAATACAGGCTTGAGCCACTGCACCTGGCCTCTTTTCAGAGGTGAGAATCAAACCTGGAGTCTCCCATGGGGCCGTAGCCTCCAAGCAGAAGTGTCCCCGCAGTTTGGACCACCCTGGCTGAACCACTGTAATTTTTCTATCAAGTAAATTCTACTGATATTTAATTATTGTGTGTATCAAAACCTCTTTTTATTTTGAAAATAGGTATCAATTAGCCACATTTGTGGCAGCTTTGGTGGGATATTCTGCTTTATTTTTCTTTCTGATTAGAAAGGGAAAACATTAATGCTATCAATAAATTATAATGACTATAATCTTCTGTGTAAAGAAGATAATCTACTCTGAAGGATAAATAACTTTCGTTGAGGATTGGTTGTTACATGTAGCTTTTTTCTGGGTGTGTTTACTTTCATTGGAATTTCTTTGAGCAGAGCTTTAGAAGCTACTGGGGTTGATCTTATTTCTCATTGTCCCATTGGGATAAATGTTTGTTAGCTTTGCTTCCAAATTACACAGCCTAATTCAGCCTTAAGAGAAGACAGAACTGTATAAATTGCCAAAGAATATGCTTTGTATGAAAGCAAACTCCACCTCACCAATGACATTTCCTGGGTGGAGACCAATAATAATGGAGGGTTGGGGTTGACACCTTGAGAGCCACTCTACCGCTTGCGTTGCTTATCTTGTCTTCCGTAAATGATGGTATTGGACAAGGATACATCAAATCAAAGGGAGCAACAGAAAGGAATTTTATGAGTTTTTCCCTTGAACAATATTATGATAAATTCACACAAAAACATTGTTTTTTTTCCTCTCCCTACCAGGAATATCAAGCAAAGAAAATGAGTTTGCCCTTCAGTCTTTGAAGCCTTCTGATGCATAACAACCACGGCTAGTGATAAGCACTAAGCTCCACACTTCAAATGAGCAATAAGCCAGTTTTTCGAGCTGTCTTCTTTAGTGTCCATATCTGCTTCTTACATGTTTTTTTTCCCCATCTCTTTTTTTAGCCTAATATTATATTTTAGAGAGGCAATGCATGAAGTGGCTAAGAGAAAAAAAAATGACTAGCATACCTTAAATTTTCCATTTGGACTCAGATGTCTAATCATAACCTATTATCATATTGCTAAAATCTATAGACACTGGTCATCTTTCTTTTTAGAAGAGGAGGAAATACCTTCTTTAATCTGCCTCTTATCAATATATTTGAAAAACTAAGTTTTACTCAGAAACTATTTCTAAGGTGTCAATTGTTTATAACTATACAAAGCCCCACCAGCAGCTGGCCTGTGGTTTTGTCACTGAACTCCCATGTAGTTGATCATGGTTTGAGTCCCACACCTGGTGGCTTAAAATTCATGTCAGGTACATGTGCATGCATCCCCAAAATCCTGAGAGGAGAATGGAGGAGAAGAGTTTGTAGCCTGGCTATCCCCTCATGGGTAGGGGGGAGGTGGTTCTTACTTTCTGTCTCTCTTTCTCTGTTTCTCTGGTGAACCCATGCACCCTATCCAATAAATCTCAAAAAATTAAATAAATAAAAGAACTATACAAAGCCTCTCACTTTTCTTTTATTGAAAAATATATAATCATAATATTGTTATAATGTTTATTATCAATGATAAAGATATGTAAAATTTAGAAGCTACACAGATAAAAAGGATGCAAAACAACCAGACAGCTAAAACCACTAACATTAGACTTAATTTAAATAATCAATTTTATCAATATTCACTGAGTGTCTGTGTTGCTCCAGGCACTGTTTGGAGGGCTGGGGATATTGCAGTAACAAATGAGCCAAAGACCAGTTCACTCAGATTTTAAATTTTATTCAGAAAAGTTGGCAGTAGAAGTAATAATAATAATAATACATAATTTATTTCATTACTTTAAAAGCATGATTTTTTTTTTACATTTTAACATCTCTGATATGAGATGTGTCTTGTAGTCACGTTGATAAGAGAGTTTCATGCCACATTTCATTTTCTTTGTCAGCATTGCATAAAATATGATGTGTCTTGCAATTAATGGTATCTTAGATTTGATGTTCTTCCAGGTAGTGATAAAGTCAATCAAAACCCAATGAGAAAGCAAGTGGAAAAACGATTAGGGGTGACAGGTGTCTTTAGGCTAGCACCATAAGAGTGTGTCTCTCTGTGGAGGACTGACTGAAGGAGGGAACAAGCCATGTGAATATCTGGGGACTATCCCAGCTAGGACTGTTTGCAAGTGCAAAATCACAAAGTGAGATTGTGCTGAGTGTCTGTAGAAGAACAGCAGTATCAACTGTGGGGACAGCGTCATAGACAATGAGTTGTTCGAGTTAGGCAAGAGCAAGACCAGGCAGAACCAGCACGTCCGCGTCTCGTGTGTGTACTGCTGTGGGAAGCCTCTGGAGGTCTTGCTCTGGATAGTTCTGTCAGGTGGATCTGACACATGTTGTTACAGGAATAATCTAATAGACACGTGACGTGTAGGTGGTTGGATAGAATGAGACTGCAGAGAAGGCCGAGACCTGCCTGGAAGTGATCAGCAACATCCTGGTGAACGGCACGGCTTGTAGGTGTGAGTGGTGCAATACCAGTCCAGAGTCACCAGATTTGAAAGATGTTTTGAAGGTAGAGATAAAAGATGAGCTGAAGTCTTCATGCATGTAGAGACTGATAATGAGGAGAGGGTGGTTAGAAGTGACTTGAGAGGATTAGCTAGAACATGCGGTCTGTGAGTGGGATGTTTTAAGTAGATATCTATAGGTGATGCAACTACTCATTAACACAGTCTGAAGAATGATAAGTGGCATCTACTTTCTACTATTCTTGGAGTTCTGTGTTCCTAAGAATTGAATTTATCAAGGGACTCCGTTGCACTCTGGCTTCTCGTGGGGTTTCAAGAATAAGGGATATCTACAAATAGAGCAGAGGAAGTCAGGGATAGTTTATCCATGGGTCTTTTTCTTTTTCTTTTTTTTTAATTTTTGGAGAGGTTTTTGCTATAGGACTCTCCGAAAAGACAGAGAGAGACAGAAAGCAAGAAATCATCCTCCAGGGGGGATGGCCACGCTGCAATCCCTTCTCTTCCATTCTCTTCTTGGGATGTTGGGCATGCACGCACACACGCCTGGCGTGAGTTTAAGCCACAGGGTCCAGGACTCGAACCATGGTCTACTACATGGGAGTCCAGCTACATAGCCATTATGCTAATTGCTAGTCCCAATGGGCCTTTTTCTTGTGCCAATGGTAAAAGCTTCTAGAGGGAGTCTTGTCCTCTCTAACAGTTTCCTGGCCTGGAGGTGGTAAATTGACCCACTACTACTAGCCTAGGCAAACTGAACTAATTTAAACCTTGTCATTTACTTAAACCAAATTTCAAACATACCCATTGTGTCCTTCATTAACCCTCCTTAAGTTACCAGTTGTTGTGTGCTACTTCCTGCCAAGATGCATATAGATCAAAGTATAGTTGAGAAATTGAAGGATCTGAGTGTCCAGGAGAAGAATGGAAGATAGATTCAGATTCGTTGTCTGCAGATGGGAAGTTAGTTCTTTTATTCAGCATCAATTTAAAGACAGGAATGAAGAAGACCTAGGAAAAAGGTGGAAAGATGACATCAAGCAATAAAGTTGAGAATTAACAGCAATAATATGGAGTTTTGTCACTTTATTTAGGCTGAAGAAATAATGTAATTCAGATGATGTTCCTTATCTAGACAGACATAGTTGTACTTCATGCTTAAGGCAGAAATTTTTTGAAATGTCTATAGCAAAATGCAGTAGAAACACACACTATCAGAGAATGCTATATTTTTTCTTTAATATTGGGTCATTGGAAAAATCGTGACCTATTTTTCTATGTTTTTCTATGCAAAATGCATCATGACTTTTCTGAAGACCCAGCATAAGCATAGGTATGATAGCAAATGTTGAAATAACTATTCTATTCTCTTTATAAACATTTTGAAGGAACTAAGTGGAAAAAAATCATAAAATTACCTTGATCTTTAACTTTGCCATTAAATGTGGGAACATCTAATAATAATTAGATAAATTTCACACTAGAGATTTTTTCAACCTTAAGATGAAATGAAGCTTTAAACAAACTGTTTAAATATACCCTATAGATCTACCTTTCGGCATGTGTATTGGGCAAAATAGGAACAATTCTAAGGAATAATAACTAAGATGGCTTTGTCTAAAAATTTACCACTGGAGAATCTTAAATTATACTCTTATATAATTCCAAAATTATTCTGGAAAGCCTCAGAACACTACTTATACCTCAGGACTCTTCATTAATATGCTCCTAAGTACATCAAGGATGACTCTCAGGTTCTTGTAGATCACTGACCAAAGAGATTGGCCAGTGCTTTACCACCTCAAAACTAATCTCTACATCTCCAGAGGGGATGTGTTGCCTGTGAGCCATCTGAAATGAAGAAGGGCCAAGCACTTTGATTTTCAGGGAACTTTGTAGGAGACATAATCAGAAGGTGGAACAGAAAGCACTGCATCTGTCAGAGGGACTAACCAAGACACCACTAGGAGCTGGGTTTTCTGCCATGGAATCGTACAGTGTAGGGTCTGCTTTTATATCTTTTAAGAAGAGAAATGTAAAACCCATGCAACCAGGGTGAGCAGGAAAATTTTCTCGAATGGGGCATGATCATGCTG
This sequence comes from Tupaia tana, assembly GCA_026018925.1. Lineage (NCBI taxonomy): Eukaryota > Metazoa > Chordata > Mammalia > Scandentia > Tupaiidae > Tupaia > Tupaia tana. The sequence goes on from JAKSZU010000002.1 coordinate 186,044,197, forward strand.
AATCTTTTCCTCTGTTTCTCCATTCTGTTGGGGCCAGCATTTGAACCACAGTCAGCTGTGTGGACTATGGCCCCCTTAACCACTAGGCAATGGAGTCAGCTCTACTTTTTTAAATAGAAGAGTGAACAATAAAAATATGTTAAATGATTATTAATGGAGGAGGCAGGAAACGGTGTGGAGAAGGGAATGGAAGGGAACCTCTTAAGTTATACCTAGCTTTGCAGATTTGACCATGGAACCTTCTTTATACGTTTATGTTATATTCTTCAGTGATTAAATAGATATTCTCTGCATCTGTATGTTTATCCATTATTCTGAAGACTATCTTATGGCATATTCATTTTACATAAGTCACATAGGGTATAAAGTGAGTCCAATTTGAAATTATTAACTTTCTTTTTTTTTTTGAGATTTCAAAGTACACGTTTTTTATTCTTTTTTTTCCCAACTTCTTTTTTTGTTTACATTTTTTAATACATTCAATCACATTATTTAGCTTACAATGTGATCATTTCAATATGTGAACATTTCTCCCCGGTTGAGTTGATCAAAATATAACAACACTACCTCCCTGTCTCAACAATGCTGTCTTCGTATCCCTCCTCCAAATGTTTTTCCCCAGGCCCCACTCCTCCACACACACCACATCTGGCATTAACACCCATCTCTTGTGTTTGTACATCCTTTAGCCCATCAGTTTCAGTTACAGAGTGCGGACACTCAGTATATATTAAGTGGGGACATACAGTGTCTCTCCTTCATAGCCTGGCTTGCTTCACTCAGCAGTAAATCTTCCATATTCTTCCACTTTCTGTCCAAAGCCAGAGTTTTGTTGTTTTTTATGGCTGAATAGTATTCCATAGAGTATAAGTGCCATATTTTCTCAATCCATTCATCCATACGGGGGCATTTGGGTTGGTTCCATGTCTTAGCAATGGTGAAAAGTGCCGCAATAAACATCGATGTGCAAGCACTTTTCCAATGAAAAATTCTTGTCCTTTGGGTAGATGCCAAGGAATGGGAGGACCGGGAGGTAGCATGGTAGTTAAGGCACTGAATTCCCACATAGCCTATTGTGGTTCAAGTCCCAGATCTGGTGGCTTGAAAATCACACCAGGTGTGTATGCCTATGTGCCCCAAATTCCAGGATGAAAATGTATGAAAAAGATTGAGGCATAGCCATCCCCAAATGGAGGGATGATTTCTCACCTTCCCTCTCTGTCTTTCTCTGTCTCTTTATAGTAAGGATGCACACCCTATGGCAAAAACCAAAAAAAAAAAAAATTTAGCAAAGGAATCAGGGAATCTACCTAGATTTCCATTTCCATATTTATGTCAATGAATTTGGTGATGTATTTTTACAAAATCAACCTATGAACCCTAGTATTGTAAATATATTTTCATCTCTTAACATCTCTAAGGAATAAACACTACATATTTTTATTTAACTTTTATCTTTCATTTGCATGTAATCGCCATTACAAATATTTTATTGTTAAAAATATATTTCTTTGGGACAAGAAGATGACATAATTGTTATGTTGCTGGACTCCCTCATAGTTGATTGCAGTTTGAGACCTGGACATGACAGCTTGAAACTCACACCAGGCACATGTACACGTGTGCCCAAGATCCCTAGAGGAGAATGGAGGAAAAGGACTGTGGCATAGCCATCCCCCCGGGGGGTGATTTTTCACTTTCTGTCTCTCTGGTGAGTGTATGCACCTTATAGAAAAAATAAAAATTTCTTTCTCTAAGATATATAAATATATATATATATATATATATATATATATATATACACACACACACACACACACACACACATACACATACACACACACACACACACACTGAAAAAGAATTGTTACATAGTTAAATCCTGTCGTAGCAGTAAATAAAGGCCTACTTAAGAACAGTAATTGATAGTTTATAGCATTGTAGGAGTGTTGGTAGACTGGTAGAAAAAGCCACTTCCAGGCAATGAAACATTTATTTCTTCCAGTGTTATTGATGCATAAGAAGAAATTATAAAGTCATTGAACAAATTGTCATGTTAAAATGATCATCATAAAAAATACCAGATACAGAAAGAAAAATAACACACATTGTCTTTCATTTGTGTAAACTGAAAAAAAGGGTCTCATAGAGGTAGGTATGAGTGGCTGCTAGAGGCTGAGAATGTCTGGGAGCAAAAAGGGAGCAGATATAGGGATACCAATTATGGAAATAAAATTGCAGATAAGTAGGAAGAACAATTTCTAGTGCTATATAGTGGGGAGAATATACATGGCAATCACTCACCGTTTATCTCAAAGTAACTAAACAAGAGGATTTTTGAATGTTCCTAATACAATAATAGCACATGATTGAGGTAATGGGTTTGCTAATCACCCTGAATGAATCATCAACAACGTATTCTTTACTAAAATATCACATTGTACCCCCCTACAAATATGTACAATTCTTCTTATTATCATTAGAGGGTTTTTGTTTTGCCTTAGGGCATGAGTGCTCACCAGAGAGACAGACAGAGAGACAGGATGAGAGAGAAGAGAGAAAGTGAGTAATCACCCCTCAGGTGGGATGGCCACACCACCACAATCCCTTCTCTTCCATTCTCCTACTGGGATCTTGGGCACACTCACACATGCACTAGCATTGAGTTTTAAGTCACTGGGTCTGGGACTCAAACTTCAATCAGCCATGTGGGAGTCCAGCAACATAACACTATACCATCTGTTGGTCCTATATACAATTATTGTGTATGTGTGTGTGTGTGTGTGTATTTTAATTATGACTTAAACCATTCAAAAGATAAATCCTAAGAAGGATTTTATTTTTAAAAAGTCATATTTAGCTACCTACCCATAATGTTTCACTACTTTAATGGCTAGGATTAAAAAAAAAAAAAAAAAAGAAGTTTATCCAATCAATCAATAGTAAATCAATTTTCTGTGATTGATAGTCAACACAATCAGTTGATTTCTAAAACACTTTTTTTGAGCCTATCATTATATGATATAAATTTCAGAGCAGACAACTGCAAGAATTAAACAGAAAATGCAATCCACTTGAACTTTTATATAATCACATGAAAGTCTTTGTTACCTTTATGCATTTACTTATATACTGAAAAAGAAGTGTTACATAGTTAAATCCTGTCATAGCAGTAAATAAAGGCCTACTTAAGAACAATAATTGATAGTTTATATCATTGTAGGAGTGTTGGTAGACTGGTAGAAAAGCCACTTCCAGGCAATGAAAAGTTTATTTTTTCCGGTGTTATTGATACATAAGAAGAAATTATAAAGTCATTGAATAAATTGTCATTGTAGACATGGCAAAATAGAGTGACAGGTATGATGTGGTTCATCTGAACTTTAGCAAGTCTTTGGGTTCTATTCCACCTGAAACACAAAGTGTGGAAGTCAATTAACACGTTTAGTCAGTTGTTCGGTGGTAGGAATGAGGTAAATCATTAAAAATAGAACAATGCTTGTGTAAAATACAGTTTTAACTCTCATACAGAGAAGGGAGGGAACATTTCATACTGAAAAGGGGCATTGGGATGAGCTTCCTTTTCTTAAAAAAAAAGAAATACTTATTTAATTTGATTTATTATTATTATTTTAATGTGCTATAGGTCATGAACACTCATCAGAGAAAAACAGAGAGGAAAAGTGAGAAAGTAAGCTGCCAAGACCATGGTCGAACCACAGTCAGCCATGTTGGAGTCTAGTACCTTAACCACACCATTCACTGGCCTGGGATGGGCTTTCTTAAAACTCATTGTGATGGACCAGACCATAGCATGGTGGGCAGGAGAACTGACCTCATGATTCAAGTCCAGACCTGGCAGCTTGAAAAAGAGAAGAGATTGTTGTATGACCATACCCCAATGGGTTACTTTCTCATTCTCCCTCTCTTACTGTCTCTCTCCTGTGAGTGCATATGCCTTCTGGAAAAATTAAAAGCAAAACAAAGAAAGAAAAACCTCAAAGTGATAATATGACCTCTAGATAAAGACAGATATTGGGATCAGCACTTGGCTGGATTCCCATGTAGTTCAACCATGGTTCAAGTCCCAGACCCAGTGGCTTAAACTCACGCCGGGCACATGCGCATATGTGCCCAAGATCCTGAAAGGAGAAAGGAGGAGAAGGGATTGTGGCATGGCCACACCCCCGGAGGGTGATTTTTCACTTTCTGTCTCTGTCTCTCTCTTTCTGGTGAGAGCATGCACCCTATAGCCAAAAGCTCTCAAAAAATAAAATAAAAAAACAAAAACAAAAACAGAAACAAACAAACAAACAAAAAAAAAAAAAAAAAGAGAGAGAGAGAGACTGGTATCCGTCAAGAAAGTCTAAATGTAGAACAAAGCAGTCAATGAGGCCAGCACCCGTGGAGTGGTTTTGTGGACCACCTGTGAGCAGAATTGCTATAAATTTACTTGGGTGGAGAAAAGCTGGTGGATAGTATTAAAAACACCCAATGTGTTTTATTTCATAGAAAAATTCTATACTGGAAATCTATTTTAACTTCATTGAGATTTATTTTATGTACAATAACCTGCACACATTTCAAAGTATACAATTTCATGAGTTTTGACAGATGAATCACTTGTTTTCATCAATGTCACAGTTAAGACATTGAACATTTCCAGCATTCTCAGAGTTTGGGTGTATTTCTTGCTCATTTGGGATTTTTCAGAATGAAGTTCCTATGGACATTTGTGGATATTCCATGGCTATCTCCTTCCTGGTGTGTAGGTATTTCTTTAGGATAACAATCTACATATGAATTGATAACTTCATATTTTTAGTGCTTTTACTATTTTAAGAAGCTATCAAATTGTCTCCCATAGTGGTTATAGCACTTCACATTCCCATAGCAGTTAATAAGAACTTCAGTTTCTAAAAATTTTTGCCACTTTTTGGTAAAGCCTGTCTTTTAAAATGTACCTTTCTAAGGTAAAGGTATAAAAATCTTCTTATCCCCCCATCATTTTAATTTGAATACTTTGTTTGAAAATACATTCTCAATATACACATTTTAGAGTGCTTTAATATCCTTAATGTTGTCTGCTTTATAGTGCCATTATTTAATCCCAGTTTCTGTCGAGATTTTTGATACAGTCTGAAAATTTGCATAAGCTCCAGAATGTCTGCTTCTCTGGAAGATCTTGCCATTCAAAAGTACAGAAGAAATTTCAGGCTGCAGAATAATTTATTACTTTTCTTTTCCAATCATCTTTTAAGCTAGTCCTCCTTAGAATGTTTAATTAACATCCAAGGAAATTATTGTGCATGGTTTGGATACTAAGTCCCCCAAATCTAATTGAAATTGGGATTTTTAAAACATGTATGATGATACAAAAAAATCTACTTTATTTCAAATTTCAGATCTTGGAAGAATAACATCCATTTTTCTAATGAAATTCAGGGATAAGAAATGGTAGATGCTAACAAACCAGATAATGCAATTTGACAAAATTGCTAGGATCTTGACTGAATTGAGGATTAATTTCACTTTTAAATTTCAAAACTCCTTTTCCTTATTACTTCACGCATCTCCAAGGGCACTTGACAGCACTGTAGTTTACCAGCTCAGCTCATAAACAGATGCTCACATCACTCTTTGACAGCAATTGATTTGACATGCAAACACCTCTGTTGGAGGCAATCGATCCTCTGGAGATGGTTTTTAAGGGAGCCTCTTGTTTCATTTCTGAATCTGATTAAAATAGCTTATAATTAGCCCAAGTAAATGAAAATACTTACCTGTACATTCCACAGATTTTGAAAAAAAAATCTTTATAAAAGAGATAAATGTAATTAACAGAAAATGAAGACCACTATTTTGAAAAACCACATTATGAACATTCAATTTGCAGAGCATAGTCTCATATAGTGTTTCAAATCTAGTAATGCAGAAATATGCATATTTCCTGACAAATAGCCCTGACAGTAAAAGATTCCTATGGAGTCTAAAATAATCTTCATCATGTTCAAGAGTCAATTCATACAAAGTAGTTTCCTTTTCTTTCATCTTTATTAACTGTTTCCAACTGGTGTCTGGGAAATTCTTCATTTTAAATGTTTCAAAAATGTATCCGTAGGAGTTGTTGAATGGTTGAAGGTTGTCAGCACTACCTAATTCTTAGGATTACTGCTAGTGATTATTAGAGAAGGTACTGGATCATTTTCTTATCAGGTATTTTGTCTTTTGAAAAGGAATTGGAACTCGGTTTGCTTTTATTTCCAGGTGTCTGACTTGTGCTTTTCATTGTAATTTTGATATATTATGGTTTGAAATGATGTAAGCTGGCCTTATAATTTCCAAGCGTAATAAAATTTAACCAGTTTTTGTTAGGCTTAGCCAGGGTTTTAGAAGATCTCACTGGGCACAGTACATTCGATGTGACTAGGGATCAGTTACTTTCTATTAGGCTCACATTTACATAAATGGCAAAGCTTAGTACAGACAATCGACTTAGAGGTCTCCAATGTTAAAAAAAAAAAAGAAGGTTGACACTTTTTTTTATAAGTTAATTTTAGTATATCACCTTGAAACTGGAAGAGACAAGAAATAAAAGCAATATATTTTTGCCTTGTGTCATCATCTGCCCTGTTGTTTAATAAGGAGAAGCTAGTTCAGGTGACATTGAAGAATGGGATGAAACAATTGACGGAAAGAGTTGGGGTGGAAACATTCCAGCTTCCTTTTCCATTAATTGATTTGAAAAGTGATAGCCAAAAAAAAAAAAAAAAAAAAAAATCAGTGAAGTCAAGCTAAAACAGATCCCAAAGGTTCATTCTTAACTCTCCCAGTATGAGGTTAGTTGTATGATGCTTAATCTATAAAATAGACTAACTTCTAATGTTTAAAAAACTTGATCAAGGCATCATTAACTCATGAAAATTATGATGAAATTCTTAGAGGCAGTGTGGACATTGCTGAGAATAAATTCCTGAGTATAATACAGGCATCAGCTTTCTCAGGTTTATCAATTCCCTGCCTTTATACTTATTGTTATTTAGGGAAAAAAATTGAAAATAGGAAAATGTAACTTTTACAGATGCTATCAAGTGCATGGTTAGCTTCATGGAGTGGTTTGCTTTGCTTCTTTATATTTACAAAGATTAGTAAATATATTTTCAGGGTAGTGTAAGTTCCTCTTTCACATCCGATTGAACTAATGTTTTTGGTTCACAACAAAAAAATTTTCCTCGAGATAAAATTCCTTTGCTCTAGTGGAAAACATAATGCAGATGCCCTTACTGTGCTATGATAAGCTGTGAACACTAAAATTTCTTGTGGTCCTCTTCAGTCAATCTAACAGATACTTTTTTGTGGGGTGGGGGGATTTTTGCTATAGGGCACATGTGCTCGCCAGAGAACTAGAGAGACAGAAAGCCAGAAATCACCCCCCAGGGTGGATGGCCACAGTCTCTTCTCCTCCATTCTCCTCTTGGGATTTTGGGCATGTATGCACGTGCACCCAGAGTAAGATTTAAGCCACCAGATCTGGGATTCAAACCATGGTAAACTCTGTGGGAATCTTGCAATGTTACCATTTCGCCATCTGTTGGTCCCCAGTCTAACAGATCTTAATGGCTCACCCTCGATATCATATACACATGAATCAGGGTGCTGTGTTGATTACCTGGGTTAAAAGTGCAGCCTTATGCACAAAAAGAGAGGGAAAGGGCACCAGGGTCCAGCTAGTTGTTCCTTAATGTTTTCATTGACGGCAAAATACACCAAATAACAGGCACAATAGAAAAATGAAAGTTCTCTGTGTTACTCTCTGGGGGACAGGGCAGCTTCATAATGCACTGTCATTACTGCCCTCACATGTACAGAGAAGGCCGTGCCCACCCTTTTCACGCTACAGTGCGGCAAGGCTTCATGACTGTTTCCGGGAACCTCTAACTTCTTTCATGCTGCTGTAATCTCAATGGAAGACAATGTTTTACAAAACTATTTATGGACCAGCAGGTGGGGTGATGGTTAAGGTGTTGGATCCCACATGACCTACTCCACAGATCAGGTCCCAGACTAAGCTGCTTGAAAAACATGCTATGTGCGTGTGTGTGCATGCCTAAAATCCTGAAAGGAAAATGGAGGAGAAGGGATTGTGGTGTGGCCATCTCCCTTGGTGAGAGATTTCTTACTTTCCTTCTATCTCTCTCTGGTGAGTACAAGAATTCTGTGGCAAAAACCTAAAAAATAAAAACATTTTTGATATTTTATTTTCTGACACATATGAACCATTCCATTCCAATAGAAATGAGAAAGGAAGTGATGGCCCGTGTAGCACAAGAACACACAATTTTTTCTTTATCTCAGATGTAAAGGAACTTTTGTGTCCAAATTGTGCTACTCAGCTGATAACTCAGGAGTCAACTTTATTACTTGGCTAAGTGTAATCATAGCAAGGAAAAGAACAACAAAGTAATCTTATTTATTCATTTATTTTTGTTGCTTTGACCTAGGGAACCATCATTAAGTTACACACATTCACATGCAAATGTTGACTGTAAACACACACTGAATATGCAATTTTACGTTATGTTTTGTTCTGCATACTCTCAGATAATACAGTAATAGGACAACATAGCTAACTCTTTAGTAGTTTCCTAAGCATTCAGCATAAATAGATTAAGCTAGGTCATATTTAGCTTTATCAAATATTGTCAGCATCATCTGAATTGTGATATCTTACATTTCCCTTGCATGCGAGTTAGATTTCAATTCTGGCCATTCCCTTGGTTCAGTCTCTAAAGACAAGCTCTTAAACTTTTTATGACTATGCATTTTCTTCTAGTGTCGGTTTTCAATTACTTGCATTATGAGTTTAATAATAAAAAAAGTTGCCTAGCAATTCTGTAAAATCTTAAAAATATAAATTTTAGTTTTTCCCACTAAAAATGCCATAAAGCTAGCCAAATGCAATGTTACTGTTTTTAATTATTATAATAAAATGATCACCACCGTAATACAATTTTACACAGGTTTTAGGGTATTTTGTATAATGTGTAGCATAGAAGAAAACTATAAATAGACATTATTTGCCTTTAATGTAATATAAAATCTGATTAGTAGATAGACAACAAGAAACAGGAGATGTCAGTGATTATTCTCAATCATGGGAAATAGTTATCAATTTTTTATACTGGAGGACAAAGATATAACAACTTGTTTTGTTTTTTAAAAGAGAGATTTTTTTAGAGAGTGTATATACTCACCAGAGAGACAGAAAGAGACAGAGAAACAGAAAGCAAGAAATCAACCCCTGAGGGGATGGCCATGCCACAATCCTTTCTCCTCCGGTCTCCTCTTGAGATTTTTGGGCATGCAAGCATATGTGCCCAGTGTGAGTTTGAAGCCACAGGGTCCAGGACTTGAACTGTGTTTGACCATGTGGGAGTCCAGCGGCATAACCATTATGCCATCTCCTGGTCCCAAGTTTTAATTTTGTAAAAGTATACATTTAATCAATCACACAATGGGGAAAGAATTGGAATGTTCAGGACCTTACTACTCTGTAACTTGTGCCTAAAAGTAGCCAATGAAAGTATGACAAAGGGATTGAGACAACGTTTTCAGAATTTGACTACCATCCTGAAAAACAAACATTTTTCAACTTTAGAATAATTCTGGATTTTCAGAAAAGTTGCAGAGTGTACAGAGTTGCTCAACCCTCCCTGTTGTTAACATCTTCCTTAAGTAACAACATGGAGATTATTACCTTAAGGTCATGCTTGATTCAGATGTTCACACCTAATGTCTTCTTTCTGTCCTACGATCCTCACTGTGGCTACGCCTCCTACATCTCCTGTGGGCTGTGTGTGCTTCTCACTTGCCTTCTTTTTGGTGACTATGAGAGATTTGAGGCATACAGGTCAAGTCTTTTGTACAAGAGAATGTTCTTTAGGGAGGATTTGCTTTGTTTGGCTCATGATTGGACCAGGGTTGTAGAGTTCTGAGAGGAATATCCCAGAATGGTTATACATTTATAACAACTCTTACAAGATGATTTTGGAGGTTAGCCAAGCAATAATCAAGAGGAATGGCTTCTGAACTAATAAAAATAAAAATAATAGCAATACTGATATTAATAATAGCAAAGGGAGTTTGATATGCTTCCCACACATTCTGAACACTTGACATTTGATCTTCACTCTTTTTTTGTTTGTTTGTTTAATGTGTTTGCCATAGGGCATGTGTGCTCTCTGAGGCGGGGGGGGGGGGGGGGGGAGAGGAAAAATGATAATTCACCCCCCCAGGGGGAATGGCCATATGACAATTCCTTCTCCTTCATTCTCCTCTCCAGATTTTGGTTGTATGCACATATACCTGGCATGATTTTCATGCTGCTGTGTCTGAGACTTGAACCACAGTTGGCCATATGGAAATCCAGCACCTTAACCACCATGCTACCTGCTGACCCCTCACTCATTTAATGTTTAAAGAGATAGGAAATCATAATCCTTAGACTAGTAAACTGATATTCCAAACAATCAGCAGAAATCACCTAGGTAATAGGTAATGTTACTGAGATTTGAGCTAAGATAAGTTCTAGAGTCATTGTTTCTAATGAATTTGCCATTATACTTCCAGAATACAGTCTAAAAGTAGCAGGAAAACAAAACAATTAATTTATGGAAAACTATTGCTGAAGATGACTTTTTTCAATGCATCTGTATATGCAGGAGATATTTTTTTGCTTGAGGTGTTAGCTAAATGGAATTTAATAATAGCACATCTTATTTCTTAATATTTGCAGGCAAATTAACTAATTTTAAACATTTTCTCACTTTTCTTCCAGTTTATTGTATTTTTCAGTCTTACCAAGAAAAGGGGGCATGACTGTTTCAAAGGGCTGGCTATACATGGAATGTTTCATTTTTCTGAATTTTCTAGGGAAATGAATCCTACTTGACTTTCTTCCTCCAATGTGCAAACACAATTTTATATATATATTTTTTCCAAACATCAAATACATATGATTGTGCCTATTTAAAAACATAGGTGTATATTTTATTACTTGAAAATAGAAATTTTAGAATAGTAAAAATTTTAAGTAGTTAATATTTCCTTTAGGTTGACTCGAGGTCACCTACTGATCAGGATGTTCATTCTTCATTTTCTTTTCTTTTCTTTCTTTCTTTTTTTTTTAAAGAGATTTTTTACCCTAGGGCATTTGCACTCACAGAGAGAACAAAAGACAGAGACAGAGACAGAGACAGAGAGAGAAATCACCCCCCAGGGGATGGCCATGCCAAAATTCTTTCTCCTCCATTCTCCTTCCTAGATCTTGGGCATGCATGCACACATGCCTGGCATGATTTTCAAGCCACCAGGTCTGGGACTTGAACTGTGAATATGTGAGTGCTATGTGTGAGTCCAGCGATGTAACCACTATGCCATCTGCTGGTCCTTCATTGTTCATTTTCATGTATCCATTTCGGAAATGACAATGCAGCTCTATTCTTAAAGCTCAAAGTGAACATAAACTCATGTGTAAAGCAGGAGTGTCTGGTCTGCACAGAGTGTAAACCTGCTAGAACTAGCCTGTGAAGGCGACCACTTAGGCCCTTGGCTATGCATCGCTTTCTAGGTGAACAGCAGAGATTCCTGCTGAGTTCAGGATTGTAAAGGAGCTCAGCTCATGTCATCAGAATGCCTTGACCTAGGTAAGGTTTGTCACTAGAGTCTTAGCATTGGACAACTGTAACAACAATAAAGCATGAAGTATTTGTGTACCTTGAGTATAATATCAACAAAGGTAAATGATAGTAAGATACTTTTTTTATAATTTAATTTCCACTAATTAATCCTGGAAAATCAAATTGCATTCTACATAGCTTTAACTGATTCTAAAGTGATTTTCATTACTGACTTGGGTTTTCTATTCATTGTCTATGTCTTTGAATCTATACCAAAAAACATCTGTAATGATAAAGACTATGTCCTGTTAAGGGACTCATTCTTCCTCCTTGTGTCCTAATCTAGTTTGACATCTCTGTGTGAAAGCCTATGTATCTGATTACAAATTCACAGAAGCCATCCGGTGATGGGGTTGCATAATGTCTTGCTCTTCTGCGTGGTGATAGGATCTTTGCGAAGCCCTTATCCCATCGTGCTAGAGGTTATGCCACGCCAGACCTCTTTAGCTGAGACACCTAAGATTGCTGTACCTGAATATTCAGCTCGGTATCAGTCCTCTTAAATCCCAAATCAGATTATAGGATCTGTAGGGAAATCAGGGAATTTGGCCAAGTAAATGTGGCCTTACTGTTGTAGCTGATCAGTATCTTGAATATAATTGTACTTTTCATATTAAGTGCTCTCTGAGGTCCAGTCTCTTAGCTTTCTGGGTAGTACTGAAGACAAAATTCTGAATTCCAACAGCACTTATAAATAATTTGGACAGTGCTAAAACTGAGTTTGAAAACTGGTACTCTTGTAGCCTCTTTGAGACAAGGGAAATGAGAGGAGCTGGAATGGTTCCTTTCTGTGGTTACAATATATCTTGAATATCTAAAATCTAGTGTATCCCATTGAGGCCACAAAGGGGAAGGAAAAACAGAGGAGACACAGTTTCTGACTCTCCTTAGCTTTTGACTACACCTTTAAAACCATCTCATTTTTTGTTTTAGTCAAACAAAGCACATTTGTGTGAAAAGCAAATACCATGTTTAATGCACGCAATAGAAATTCTCCTGAACACCGTAATTAAGTATGATTACACATAATTTTAACAAACACAGGCCATTATAATAGCAATCTGCTATTTTCTGGGGTTAGGTTATTGATTGTGATGGACAAGGAAATAGTCACGGTGGCTCTACTTTTCTCCAAGTGCCTAATTATGCTGTGTCCAATTGGTTTTAAATAATTCCAGGAGTGTATGCCACGTCCATGCCGTTCAGAAATGCTCACATGCTCTCCAAAGGACAGGCTTGGCTGGTCACTCAGGTGCTGCAATCTTGCTTTCTAATGATGCTAAAAGAAATCTAGTGTTTTAGAGATCTCTGAGTTAAAGCACCAGAAAAAACATAAGAATTACTTTAGGAGCAGGTGCAATGTGAGCACTTGTACAAGAAATGGGCACTCTTATCTACTCACTTTTTCTTCATCCAGGAAATGGAAGCAAGCACTGAGTTGAGTACCTTTTACTCTCTTTGTTAGCCCCACCACACAGGCCGATTATGGTAGGCCTGGTGCTTTAGGAATAAAAGACAACCTGATGAAGCTGCTGGTAGATTTCTCCTCTGCTAGTGGAGACAAATTACAGAGGATAAAGAACATGTAGTATTGTATAAGAGATGGAGCAAGTTCTATACTGACTGCATTGGGTACCCACATAACCCCACCTTGCCCAAACCTCCCTCTGACAATGGAAGTCGTGTCATCAGAGATTGTGAGCCCTAGAACACACCTTATCTAGCTTAGTGGGGCATGTTTTTAACCCTAATTCAGAACAGAGATAATAGTCAAAACACATTAGAGTAGATAGGGCCAGCTACGGCCTGGTGGTACAGGCTGCCCAATCTCACATGTCAACTGTGTGATTTGAGTCCCAGACCCAGGAGCTTGAAAAACACCCTAGATGGATGTGTGAACATGCTACAAATTCTGACAGGAGAAGAAGGCATTGCTGCCTGACTGTTACCTGTGGAGGATGCTTTAGTCCCCTTCCCCCCTTCCTTTCTTTCTCCCTCTAATAAGCACATGTGCCTGCTGGGAATTTTTTTATAAAGAAAAAGGACAGACATACAAGTTAGACGGTACTGCTTAAAATAAATAAATAAAATTGCTAGAGGACATATGAGCTCATCAGAGAGAGACAGAAAGAGAGAAAGAGTGAACGTGAGAAAGCACCCCATGAGGGGATAGTCATTCTACAACCCCATCTCCTCCATTTCTCCCTTCAGGATTGTGGGTATGTAAGCACATGCACTAGTGTGTTTTTCAAGTCCCCAAGTTCAGGACTTTAACTGCATAGTCAGATATGTGGGATCCAGTCACCTCAATCACCACATCACTGGCTAGCCCCAGAATTGCCTTTCACAAAAGAGTAAAAGTATGAGAAGATGCGCATAAGCTTGCATACACTTTTAAAGGTTAGTCCTGATGTTATAGGAGATTTTGAAAAGCTTTAGCTTTCTAAAGTTTAAAGGTTTGCAACACTTCCAAAGAAATATTTCGCTGATAACTGCAGCAAAATGGTCTCTGCAAAATTAATTAATTGCAACCTGTTGACAAGTAACTGCGTTTCCCTTGACAACCTGGATGGAACTCAAAGGTTGTGTATGAAACATCATTAAAATATATCACTTCATGGTCACTTAAATAATCTAAATGAATTCTTTATTCTGACTAAAAGTACAGCACCTAGTGCATTTCACATGTCCATCAAAATTGCATGACCCTGTCCAAATAGATTTGGTGAGACAACGCACATCAACAGGCACAGAACATGGCATGATTTCAAACTGACTGCTAGTAAATCATTCTCTGTAAAAGGCAAGGATATTAGCTGATGTAATCCACACATTATGTACTAAGATTAGAGAAATTACTGTCTGTTTATGTAACTATGGGTGAGTGTAATTTTAGGATTTAGTTGTATTCATTTGTTGAGTACTTTTATACAAAGAACGTCCCTAAATGCTTTTGGAATAAAACAGAACGATCCTTACAAAGCCATTGATAGATTTCTCCTCTGCTGAAGGAGACAGCACAGAGAATGAAGAATATGTAGCAATGTAGATGCAGAAAGTTCTGCACTGGGGCCTGTTTCCACACAGCTCCACCTTGCCCAAGTCTGCCACTAGCGAAGGCAATGGTGTCAACAGAGGACGTGGGGCTGCACCAAAATTTGAAGGAACAGATACATTCTTTGGGTGTAATTCTGTAGATGCATTGGATTAACCCATTATTGGCTATACAAAATAAACCATACAAACATGCTAGCCATGTGTTTGAATGCATCATTATGTCTTCTCCATTTTCTACCTTATTCTCAGCTCTTTTAAAAATGTAGGTGCACACCAAATACTTTCTGATGTGGAATGTGAGTGTTTAGAACTACATCATAGTTCCACAGTAATTAATTTCTATCTTCAGTATTTTTGAGAGACATTTTTGCTATATAGCACATGTGCATGCCAGAGAGAGAGACAGAAAGAGAGATATCTCACACACACACACACACACACACACCCTTTCTCCATTCTCCTCTTGGGATTTTGGGAATATATGCACACATGCCTGGCATGAGTTTCAAACCACCAGGTCTGAGACTCAAACTGTAGTCAACTACATGAGAGTCCAGCAACATAACCGTTAACGCCATCTGCTGGTCCCCAGAATACTTATTTTTAAAAAGAGCTGGCAGATGTAAAAAAGTGTTAATACTGGGAACCAGCAGTTAGCGTAATGGCTATGTCGCTGGACTCCCACGTAGTCGACCACGGTTTGCGTCTCGGACCCGGTGGCTTACAACTCACGCCGGGCGCGTGTGCGTGCGTGCCCAAGATCCCGAGAGGAGAATGGAGGAGAAGGGATTGCTGCGTGACCATCCCCCCTGGGGGGTGATTTCTCGCTTTCTGTCTCTATGTCTCTCTCTGTCTGGCGAGCGCACGCGCCCTATAGCAAAAAAAACCTCTCCAAAAAAAAAAAAAAAAAGTGTTAATACTAGTGGCTAATCATTTTTAGCACTAAAAGCTAAATAGTATATTCAACACCGAATCTTATTTGACTATTTTTTAAAAACCTACCTTATTCTCATGAAAACTGGAGATATTTTTCTTGAAATGTAGATGCATTTTAACAATAAAGAAGATGATATTTTTATTTTCCATCTGTTACTTCTGTATTTTTTAATCTAGATCTCAATCTGGGACAAAATATAAAAAGTGGTTGAGCATCATCAGATAGCTCACAGTACATTAAAATGTTCACATGAACACAATTTCCTTCATAAAACACATCCTTACAAGTTTGAATCCCATTTAT
This sequence comes from Tupaia tana, assembly GCA_026018925.1. Classification (NCBI taxonomy): domain Eukaryota; kingdom Metazoa; phylum Chordata; class Mammalia; order Scandentia; family Tupaiidae; genus Tupaia; species Tupaia tana. Next base: position 186,060,232 of record JAKSZU010000002.1, read on the forward strand.
TTTTTTTCCTAATCAAAGACAGACTTTGAAAACCCACTCACTATACAGTAAAGCCTGAGTCAGTTCAGAGTTAGATGGATTAGAAATGAATGCACATCAGAAGTGTGGCCACTAGTGAGTATGACTCTGTGTATACAGAATTATGTCTTTCTTTCATTCATATAATTTTGAAGAAGGAATGGGGAATGAGAAGATGTTCATCAAAGGATGCAAAGTTTCCGTTAGAAGAATAAGTTTAAGAGAACTATTGTACAACATGGTGACTATTATAATGTAATATATTCTAGAAAATTGTTCAGAGAGTATATTTTAAGTGTTCTCACCACAAAGTGAAAAATATGTGAGGTAATAAATATGTTAATTAGCTTAACTTAGCCATTGCACAATGGACATATCTTTAAAATAAAATGTTGTACCTAAATGTGTGTGTGTGTGTGTGTGTGTGTATAATTATGTACTGACACAATTCTTGTGTTAGTGTGCCAAGGCTGTTGAGACAAACAAACAAACAATCGTGGCTGGGGTGGTTTTGACAACAGTCCTTTAGTCCTTTATGCTTTCGCAGTTCTCAAGGCTGGAAGAATGAGATTAGAGGAGGGCAGGGGTGGTTCCCCCTGGGGCTTCTCTGTGATTTAAGGACAGCTGCCTTTGAGCTGTGTCCTCACCTGGTTTTTCTTTTTTCTTTCTTTCTTTTTTTTCTTTTTTAGAGGTTTTTGCTTCAGGGCGCATGCATTTGCCAAAGAGATAGAGAGACGGAAAGCGAGAAATCAACCCCTGGGGGGATGGCCACGCCACAATCCCTTCTCCTCCATTCTCCTCTCAGGATCTTGGGCACACACACATATGTACCCCACGTGAGTTTGAGTTTAATCCACCGGGTCCAAGACTTGAACCGCAGTCGACTACATGGCAGTTCAGCCACATAGCCATTACGCTAACTGCTGGTCCCTGTCCTCACCTGGTCTTTCTTTCCATGGAATAATCTAGGGGTCTCTTTCTCTTCTTTTAAGGTCACCAGAGGGAGTATGGGCCCACACTAATAGCCTCATTGCAGCTGAATCATCACTTCAAAGTCTTTCTGAACATCATCGCATTCTGAAGTTCTGGGGATTAGGGCCTCAATATATGAATTTTGGAAGGGCACAGTTAAGCCTATCCAACTCTAATTAACAATTGACTAGTAGTTAATTCAGAACTGCACTCCCAGATAAATACTTGCTATGCAGATATGCTGTGTTGTCGGTCCGTGCAGAGCCATATGTTTGGGTAAAATGACATCACCTTACAAAGGTGAAATATCTAACAAGAACACATGCCTGAATAGAGATTCACACCAACTCTGTCGAGATGACCTAATGAAGTAGCTGCCAGCAGAGCTGAGATTCTTTGCTGGAGGTAATTTGGGACTTGCTCTAATTAGCAACAATAATTGGATAGTCCAATGTCTAAATGTTGTGCCTAATTGTGAAACACAGTCAAAAAATTAGCCTAGAAAAATGTTTAAATTATACATAACCACATGAACAATTTGATCACAATTTTTTCTAATTTTATTTTATTTTATTTTATTTTAGGTTTTGCCAGAGTTATGTGCACTCACCAGAGAAGGACTGACAGAAAGAGAGAGAGAGAGGAAAAGTAAGAAATCAACCCCTGGGGAGATGGCCATACCTAAATCCCTTATCCTTCATTTATCTCTTGGGATTTGGGGCACAAATACACAAGTGCCTGGTATAATTTTCAAGTTGCCAGGTCCAGCTTTAAACTGGGGTCAGCCAAATAGGAGTCCAGCACCTTAACCACCACGCCACCTGCTGGTCCCATCACAAAATATCCTTAGCAACATCAGTGCAGAATGTTTATCCTAGTAAATATAGTGTCATGAGATGTTTATCTGTAGTACTACTGAACAGATATTACTTAGTAATATATGTAGCAAACCTACAATATCCATCTTAGTAAAGTAGGTAAGACATATTTGAATAGTGTAACTAATACTATTGAAAATTAAAACTTCCATTTTGGTGCAGTTAAAATTACCTTAGAATGAAAGGTGGTAACAGGACCAGCCACATGGCTTGGTTGCTAAGGCAGCTGGATCCCATATGGCCAAAGACATGGTTTGAGTCTTGGGCATGGTTTGAGTCTCAGACCCATGGCTTGAAAAACTGAGCACATGTAAATGAATACCCAAAATCTTGAGAGAAGGGAGAAATGGAAGGGAAGTGATTGCAGCATAATCATGCCCTTTAGGGGATGCTTTCTCTCCCTCTTTCTCTGGGAAGCATAGGTGCTCTCTGGCAAATTAAAAATACATATATTGAAAAGATAGAAATAATTTATTAAATCTCTTTCTGTTCTCTAGTGTATAAAATTAAAATTTGCTTTGTAAAGTTTCCTGGAATATGTCTCTTTTTGTCTTCTCTATGGCCTGCCATCCAAAAGTGTTTTCAAGCCATGAAAATACAAATCCTCCAAAAGTTATCCAATTTATATCATCAGGAAACTGTTATCTAGTCTATCAAGATATGCTTTGTACCTAACTGATTTTTATGGTGGAATTGCAAAAAAAAAATTTAAATGAAAAAAAGGGGAACCAGCAGGTGCATGGTGATTAAGGTGTTGAACTTCCACATGGCTGACCATGGTTCGAGTCCTGCACTTGAGAATCATGCTGGGTGTGAGCGCATGTGTGCCTAAAATCCTGAGAGGAGAATGGAGGAGAAGGGATTGGAATGTGGCCATCCCTCCTGGTGGGTGATTTCTCACTTTCCTTTTCACTGTCTCTCACTCTCTCCTAAGTGCATACTCACAATGGCAAAATAAACCTGAAAAATGAAAAAGTGGTTTTGATTTACAATTTTCTTAAGCATTTTCTTTTTCCTTTTATTAATCATAATCTGATATTTATCAGCCTATGTGAAATTAGTCCTAGTAATATTCACATTTTGTCTAAAATAGCATTTCTTTTCATTATTGTTATTTAACTTTTAAATTACTCCCAAAACAATTTCTTAAAGTGTTCCTATTTCTTTTCTGAAAACCAAGCACAAAATTAGCAAAATATTTAAACTCTGTATTATCTAGTAATGACAAACACATTAAATATTATGTTTAAGAGACTGTTTCCAGTGAAATGATATTTTCACTAGGAATCATATTCCATTTCTAATTTTGCTAACATGTCCTGGCAAATATTATGAATTGGTTATAGAAATACCATAAGCACACACAGACACACAAAAAAAACAAGTAAAAATATTTCTTGTATTGCTCTCTTCAGTGTCTGGGAAGTTCTATTATTACATTTCCAGGTTTCTTTGTGGTATGAAGAGAGAAGAAAACAGAAATCACTAGATAGGACCTCTGAGAAAGTTTTTTGTGAACAAAAATCAGCCTCCAAGGACCTTTCAGTGCACATGGTTAAGTGAAAGAAACTGAGGCTTCTGAAATGTCTACTTGTTGTCTACTTGTTATATGACATTCTGAAAGAACAAAACTGGAGACAGGAAAAAGATAAGTGGTTTTAGGAACCAGCAGATGGTGTAATGATTATGTAGCTGGACTCCCGTGGAGTCAGCTGAGTCCCAGACTCAGTTTGAGTCCCAGACCCAGTGGCTTAAAACTCACGCCAGGCACATGTGAATACCTGCCCAAAATCCTGAGAGGAGATGGAGGAGAAGGGATTGTGGCATGGCCATCCCCCTGAGGTATGATTTCTCGCTTTTGTATCTCTATTTCTGTATGTCTCTCCACAAGCACATGTACCCCATAGCAAAAATTTCTAAAAGAAAAAAACAAAGATAAGTGGTGTGTAAGACTGAAATGTTGACAATGCTGAAGACCATTCATGGAGGGGGGCTGGGGATATATGGGAACTCTGTACCTTCTGATCAAATTTGCTGTGAACTAAAGCAATTCTTAAAAATAACTTCTTTTGGGAACCAGCAGTTAGCGTAATGGCTATGTCACTGGACTCCCACGTAGTCGACCGCGGTTCGCGTCTCGGACCCGGTGGCTTACAACTCACGCTGGGCGCGTGTGCGTGCGTGCCCAAGATCCCGAGAGGGGAATGGAGGAGAAGGGATTGCGGCGTGACCATCCCCCCTGGGAGGGTGATTTCTCGCTTTCTGTCTCTATGTCTCTCTCTGTCTGTCTGGCGAGCGCACGCGCCCTATAGCGAAAAAACCTCTCCAAAAAAAAAAAAAAAAAAAAAAAAAAAAAAAAAAAAAAAAAAGGATTCTAAGAAAATAATCAAATAATTAAATCATTTAGACTATGTATATTTAAGGATTTTTTAAATGTAGATATAATAGTGAAATGGTTGCTGTGGTCAAAAATTAAGATGGCTATTACCTGACAGTTACCCATTTGTGTGTGCACACGTGTATGTGTGTGTGTGTGTGTATGTGACAAAACGAGTTAAAACCTGGGTCCAGCAGGTGGCATAGTGGTTAAGTCTCAGGACTCCCATGTGGTCAACAATGGCTTGAGTCCTGGACCCGGCAGCTTAAAATTTATTCTAGGAACATGTGCGTGCATGCCCAAAATCCCGAGAGGGGAATAGAAGAGAAGAGACTGTGGCATGGCCATACCCACCGGGTGTTGATTTCTCACTTTCTATCTCTCTGTCTCCCTCTGTGTCTACAGCCAGCATACATGCCCTATAATAAAAATCTCTCAAATACATAAATAAATACAAACACAAAACCGTTTGAGCAAAAATCCCTGTACCGATACAATATTATGTATAATTCTCATGTTGTACACTAGGCCTCTGGACTTGTTCTTGTTCAGCCTATATATCTGTGGCTTTGTGTCCTTTGACCTAACCCTGACCTTGATAATCATCATTTATTTCCTATTTTTATATTTTCTAATTTGTTTTTAGATTCTACATACAAGTCAGAGCATGTCGTGGTTTCTTTCTGTGTCTGGCTTGTTTCACTTAGTCAAATGCCCTCCACGTTCATCCATGTTGGAACAAATAGCAGTATCTCCTGTATAAGGGCTAAATAATTCTCCATTGTGTGTGTATCACACTTCATCAGTTCAACTGTTGACCAGCACGTAGGTTACTTCCTTCTTTGGGCTATTATGAATAAAGCATCATTGAATGCTGTGTGAAAATATTTCTGTAAGTTGCTGGTTTCACTCCCTTTGTGTATAAACCCAAGTGTTCGGAGTGCTAGATTATGTGGTAGCTCTGTTTTTAATATTTTGAGGAACCTCCATATTCTTTTCCATTGTGGAAACATTATACATTCCTACAGTGTATAAGGATTCTTTTTTGCCACATCTTGTCAACACTTCTTATGTTTTTTTCTTTTTAATAAGAGCCATTCTAATAGGCAGGAGGCAATTTCATTATGGCTTTGATTTACAGTTCCCTAATGATTAGTGAGGTTGAGCATCTTTTCATGTATCTGCTAAACTTTTATGTATTCTTTGGAGACTGTCCATTCAGGTCATTTTCCTGGTTTTTGTTTGTTCGTTCTGTTTTTTAAACGAGATTATTGTTTTTTACTAACAGCAAAATAAATACATGAAACAAAGTTCAGTATTTTTGAGACACATTTAATGTGACCTTTGAAAAACAGAATGTGTTTAGCTTATAAGATTACTGTTTGTTCTATTATAATGTATAGGTTGTACATCCGGAGTCATTAAATCACTTTTGTGATTATATTTGAGTAGGAACATCTAATAAATCCACTTTGCTATTTTTCTTTATGCATAAATCTTTGCTTTCATCCAAATTAGACAGCTATAATATGGAACCACTTCAGTCTTCCTCTTTGATACCCCATATATTATTTGATATTTATTTAATATTTATTACCAGAAGTTGATGATGTAAAGCAGTCTTTTTTTTTATTTTTCCCCTAGGAATTCATCTCTACATCTACATTCTAGTGTTTACATTGTCTAGGAAGAAATTTGTTTCTTGAGGGGATAGAGAGGAATTCACAAGGAAACCTTCCTCATGATTGGTGTAAAGTACGCAATATTTAGACCCTCATGGTCTCCTGTAAAGTGGGCATGTTGCAGATATACCTCATGGAGTCGTTAGGTATCCTCATCAGAAAAACTAGAGATTCTCCTCCCTTTCCTCCCTCACTCAGGAATTCTTCATATCTTAGAGTAGGTATTGTCTTATTCAACAGCTATTTCCTTCTTTTCCAATTATTTTATTCACAGTGTAGCTTAGTGACTGGTTTGGAAAACACTAGATAGTTTAGACCCCAAATTTCTGACTGGACATGGGTCCCTACATGATTCTAATGTGTACACAAGGCGGGCATCCACTTGTGCATTCTGAATGCCAAGACAAAAGAGGAATCTGATTAACTTGGCTGAAAATAACAATGCCTCATTCTATAAGATGCATAGTTGGTTTCTCATTCCCAAAACTTCTAATCAACAGAAAAGGAGAGAATGATTCTGAATCTTCTTTTAAACCCTGCAAATTGCCTTGCATTATAATAACACATAGCTTTATATTGTAGACACCAATCATCACTGAAATTCTAGTCTAAAGTGGAATGATTTCGTTCTTTCCTTTTTGTGCTGCTCCATCCTGAAATGCTGATAATATCGAGTATTGGTTAGAATTGAGAAGTGGAACAAATCCACTTCATTACAGAGTAAGGGAAATGTGGCAGCCACTGACCTCTAACAGAGTGCCTGGCTGGTCCTTGTGGCTGAGTCTCCACTGGGTGTTGCCTGTGAAGGAATTGTCTTTGATACTAAGCTCAGCTGCTATCAAAGCATAACTATTCTCTCTCCAATGCAAATTCTTTTGCATTAGTTGCAGGATAAGCACTCCAGATTGGATGCAAAGTATGTAGAGAAGTTTGGAGCAGTTTCCTTCAGCTGTTTATTTTAACTTTAAGATCATTTTGTGCTTACAATTTGAGAGTATGTTCAATAAGACAAAAGTCTCAGCAAGTGCCCTGTGATTGTCATCTGCAGTCTATTCAACTGTGAATTTTTAAAAATAATAAATTATTATCGGTCCTTATTCTCTAGTACATAGGAGGTGCTCTACAATTATTTTTGGAAGATAATCAAAGAGAATTATAAAGCTGAGTTTTCAAGGTTAATAAATATCTGCCACTTGAACCTAGACTTTCTGTATATACCTTTTTCCCTAAACATATTGCCTGCCAAGCCTATGTAAATGAATTGATAGATGTTAAAATATTCATGATAACTTGCTTAGGACTGGAGTTCCTGGCAATAAAATGCTAAAATCCATACAGAAAGCAGGTCTTCTTTATTTTATGGTATTATATATGTATCTTTTCTTTTGTCTTTATTGTGCTATAATATTTAACAGTGAATTAGGAAACAATTGATAGTTTTATCTGCTTGATATAGCTATTATAGCATTAATTGTAATAAAGCATAATGAAAGTATAAAATCCAAATCTTGATTATGGTCCAGTGACTCATCATCTGGTTCTTGACTAGTTGGTCATTCTTATCTCGTTGTCTCCCCTCCTCTCAGTCACACGAAGTCTTCCCATTGTTCTATGGCTCTACCAAGGGCATTCCTCTTTATTCCTCATGCATTTGCTATTATCTGCTGCACAAAGAATGCTCTTCTCTTTCTTATATGCAGGACTTCTTTTCTCACTTCAGGTCTCTGATTACATGTTAATTTTTTCAGGAACCTTCCCAAACTGCTCCATTTATCAATAAATCAGAAACTCTCAACATTCCCTATTCCCTCCAATCCCAATTTTTTCTCCAGTGCATTTGTCACTGTCTGACATAGTTTGTATTATTTGTTTATTTTCTGCTGACTTTCCTATACTAAAAGCCCCAGAGGGACAGGGGCTCAGTCTCTTCATGGTCCCTTAGACCTTGGAGTAAAAACAAATCAATGTGCTCAAAAATGTTTGTCACAGACTAAAATATGCCAAAACCAGGAGCTCACTGTACAAGAGAATCAGCTTTTCTGACATCTCAGAAGTCTCCTTGAAACAACCAGGAAATACTGGGGACCAGCAGTTGGCGTAATGGCTATGTCACTGGACTCCCATGTAGTCGACTACGGTTCGATTCCTGGACCCAGTGGCTTAAACTCACGCCGGGTGTGTGTACGTGCGTGCCCAAGATCCCGAGAGGAGAATGGAGAAGAAGGGATTGCAGCATGACCATCCACTGTGGGGGTGATTTCTTGCTTTCTGTCTCTTTCTTTTATTTTTTTAAATAAAAAAATTAAAAAAAAACAGGAAATACAAAATATCCACTTTGCACTAGGCTTGACTTTAAGTATTAGTTACAGAGAAAGATAGAGCTTAATCGTCATTCTGAAAGAAGTTAAAGTGTAATGAAGTAGACAGATTCATAACTAAATACTGTCTAGACTACAGTATAAAACCTTTATAGGGGAACTACAGGTAAATCCCAGGGAAGGTATTACCCTTCTCCAAAACAAACAAACAAAAATGAACTCTAGGCATTTGGAGAGACTTCAATATAGAGAAATGTAATGAAATGAAAAGAAAATAGTATCATGGTTAGAAGAAAGAAAGAGAAAACATGAGTCCCTCAAATATCTGTAAAGTCCATGTTATCTCCATGGCTAGAACGATCTCCTAGATGGAGGGGTACACATGGGAGTCGCACACACGTGAAGTATGGACGATGCATGCTGATGGCTTGGGATCAACTCTTGGAGATGAAGAGGCACCTGGTAGGTGGGTCTCGCTACAGGTGAGGTGGGCCTCGCTATGTAGACTGGATTGGGGAAGGCTGGGAAGCTCCCTAGAAGGCCAAAGCAAAGATTACAAAAGATTTTTCAGAGTTAATAACAGAGTTACCTGGGACCAGTAGATGACAGTGGTTACATCACTGACATCACATGGCCCACCATGGTTTAAATCCTGGACCTGGTGGCTTCAAACTCACACTGGGCACATGTGCATGTGTGCCCAAAATCCCAGAGGGAGAATGGAGGAAAAGGGATTGCAGAGTGCCCCATCCTACTGGGGAGAGACTTCTCACTTTCCCTCTCACTGTCTCTCTCTTTCTCACTGGCAAGTGTATGCACCCTATGGGAAAAAAAGAAAAAAAAAAAAACTTTTAAAACAAAAACAAAAAATAAACAACAATAAGAAAAAGAGGTTCCAACCCAATAGCTACACTTCATGGAATAAACGGAAACATTAGAAGGTAAATAGTAGATACTAGGTATAACTATAGTTACGAAGGACATCAGAGGAGGGGGTGTGTAATGCCAGAGGGAGGGGATTGGGGGGAAAATCATTTAATGGAAACAGAAATGAAAAGTTAGTGTTGACAATGTACATGGTAATATCTATGATTTGACCAATATGCACTGTATTCACACTGGGAAAATCCATTTTGTATGCTGCGAAGAGGTACAGTAATTAAAGATAAATTTGCAAATGTATTCAAAAAAAAAAAAAAACAGGTTCCAATACATCCACAATTTTGTGCATAAATAGAATTCACTAAGGGACAGGAGGCCAGGATAGTTTGCTGTGCAAAGGAGTCTGAGGGAACTCAGGCATTCATTCATGTAAGTTTCTAGTACTGAGTGCTGGGGTCAGGACAAGTACACAGATGGTATGGAAAGATGAGTAGTCATATTAGCAAGTAGGCAATTAGCAAGCAGCCTTACAGGGAAGCTCTGTGCCATCCCATGCAGTAGCTAGCAGAGAGTAGCTATGGCATAGTGGTTCAAGAGGCTTGAGTCTAATTAAATGAAACCTATTTTTGCAGATCCAATAATTAGAATGTTCATATGGTTCATCTTTATATTGTGATAACCTTTATCATAAATTTGATGGATACCTTCCCGCATGATAATCTATCTACACAGTCCCTCTAATATATTTTCTAGTATTTAGCCCTAAGGTGATATCCCATGTATGCAGACAGTTTTATGCTTTCCAGAAAGAGGCTGTGATGGTGCAAGAAGGAGGAATTGTCATGCCGGTCTCAATAGTCAAATCGCTGTTTATTTAAAGAGGATTTTGTCTTAGGGCACGTGCACTTGCTGGAGAGAAAGAGAGACAGAGACAGTGAGAGGGAAAGTGAGACATCACTCTCCATGGAGTATGGCCACACTGCAATCCCTCCTTCATTCTTTTCCCCTGGATCTTGGGCACACACACACGAGTCTGACGTGAGTTTCAAGCCACCAGGTGTAGGACTCAAACTGTGGTAGGCCATGTGGGAGTCCAGTGGTGTAACCACTACACTATCTGCTGGACCTTCAAATCACTAATTTAATTTACTTGTCACCTCATACTGACATACTTGTTAGAAAATAATGCTCAGAAGGGTGTCCTTGTAGCACCATGGCTAAACACTGTGCATAGGGAGCTGAATCCCACATGATGGACCAGTTTGGGTCCTTGACCCAGCAGCTTGAAAAACACTCTAGGCATATGTGTGTGCATGGCCAAAATTCTGGCCAGCTAGAGAAATGGAGGAAAAAGGATTGCGGCATGGCCACAGCCCATCAGGCGGTGTTTTCTCTCTCTTCCTTCCTCTTCTCCTTTGGTGAGCACACATACTCTCTGGCAATTAAAAACAAATACTCAGATACATTAAAAAAAAATAGTGAGTCAAATATCTTATTTATTATACAAATATTTGTAAGCATGGTATAAAATATCAAATAAAGGTTTCTAGGTAAACTTAAATTATCATTCAGAAATAAATACTTAATTTTTAAAATAAACATAAAAAATTGAAAATAAAATTGTATTTTTAGTACTTTTAAAGTTGATTGTTAGGATAGCCCTGTAGCACAGTGGTTAAGTGCTGTGCATAATGTGCCAGATACTGGTCAAATCCCAGCCCTGAAAGCTTGAAAATTAGGCTGAGTGCATGTGTGTGCATGCCCAACATCATGACAGGTTGGGGAGATGAGGAGAAGAAGACTGTGGCATGACAGGACCTCATTGACAGATGCTTTCTCTTGCTGTCTGTCTGTAGCAAGCACATGCATGCTCTGGGGGAAAAAACAAAAACTAAAACAAAACAAAAACACTGGAACACTGGTTATTCAAGACAGAACACATCAATAGGATTATCATGCATCCCCATGATACATGATGCACACATGGTATTTTGCACACATATTTGCTGCTGGAAAAGAGACATCTGAAAACTAGTGAGGTGATAACTCCAACCTAATATTTTTCTTAGGTGGCTTTAGTAGCAAATCTCAATTCTAGGAAAATAATTTGGAGGACATGTTTTGACTAGCTTTTTATTTTTTTATTTTTCCCTCTAGGGGCTTCGTATTTTTATTTTTTTCCCTTCTTTTCTTTTCTTTTCTTTTCTTTTCTTTTCTTTTCTTTTCTTTTCTTTTCTTTATTTTTTATACTGCATTGTCTGTGTCGAGGGAAACATGTCAAGACCATCTCTGACACCCCACTTCATTGTGCACAGAAGCAGGTTTGCTGCACTCACTGTAGCAATGTCAATGCTATCGTTACACTTGTTCAAAAAGAGGTGAAGGAGGGACCAGCAGTTGGCGTAATGGCTATGTCACTGGACTCCTATGTAGCCTACCACGGTTCAAGTCCCGGACCCTGCAGCTTAAACTCACACTGGGCACGTGTTCATGCGTGCCCAAGATCCCGAGAGGAAAACGGAGAAGGGATTGTGGTGTGGCCATCCCCCCTGGAGGGTGATTTCTCACTTTCTGTCTCTCTGTCTGTCTCTGTCTTTCTGGTGAGCACATGATGTGCCCTACAGCAAAAACCTCTCCAAAAAAAAAGAAAAAAGAAATAGGTGAAGGAGAAGCAGAGATGGCAGCTGAAGATGATGTGACTCCTAAATATAATTTCTTTTCTTTTTTCTTTTTTGGAGAGATTTTTCACTATAGGGCGCGTGCGCTTGCCAGACAGACAGAGAGAGACAGAGAGACAGGAAGCGAGAAATCACCCCCCCAGGGGGGATGGTCACACCGCAATCCCTTCTCCTCCATTCTCCTCTCAGGATCTTGGACACGCACGCACACGCGCCCGGCGTGAGTTTTAAGCCACTGGGTCCGGGACGTGAACCGCGGTCGACTACGTGGGAGTCCAGCGACATAGCCATTACGCTAACTGCTGGTTCCCCTAAATATAATTTCAAAACGTGGGTGGATTTTGTCACTACAGTTTAGGGAAAAGTGGGCCAGCCTGTAGCCTAGTGATTAAGAAGATCAGATCCCACGTGGTCAAATGTGGTTCAAATTCTGACTCTAAGGGCTTGAAAAATACACTGGGTGCATGTGTGTGAATGTCTCAAACCCCCACAGGATAGAGAAATGGAGAAGAAGGGACTGTGTCATGAGCACACTGCTTGGGGATGGGGATGTGCTTTTGTCTCTTTCTCTCTCTCTCTCTCTTTCTCTCTCTCTCTCTCTCTCTCCTTTCTTGTGTTTTTCTGCTGCTCATACCCACCCTCTGTCAATTAATAAAAGATTAGGGTTACAACAACATTTTTTGTGTGGAGGGTCAACAATGCAAAAATGTTCTCCCAAATGAGGTTTCACTGGAATAATCATTGAGGCTGTCATTCCTTCTATGACTGAAGAATAACAGCATGTGAAATACACAAACCTACTGATTTGGGACCATACTCCTTGGATAGGCAGCACTCCACGCACCTAACAATGGAGCGACAGGTACAAATCCCACTGAAGTCGGCAGGAGCCTTGCAAGTGCATCAGTGAACCTCAGAATCTTTGGTAGAAGCTAGTGACCCGAGATTTCCCTTGTCCCTCACCGTGAAAAGCAGGCAGTCCTCCATCTGCAGCTATACTACATATCTAGCTATAATCATAGTATTTCTGAAAAATGCAAAATGTAGAGTTCCCTGCTTTAGTTATTATAGGAAATAGTATTATCCAAAATGCCACCATTTATTTCACTATAAGAAGCTATGAACTTTAGGATTAGAGGCAGAAATAAATGTCTAAGTTTTGCTAGTAATTACTGTGATGACTAGTATTTCCAATGCTCTATGCTGGGTACTCTATGTAAATTTTATTGTTTAATTCTCACGACCATCCTTTGAGGTAGGAAGTAGGAAGCAAAATCTGAGCCTTGACAAGACTCAATGGATCATAGTAGCCTGCAAAGATTGGAGAGTTGAAAACCAAACACGGTCATCTCACTGCTGGTCTCAGACCGATACCCTACACCAGGACCCAGGCACCCAACCCCGCTCCCCAGATGAGAGCCCTCATTCTACTGTAAACCATACAGCGTTCTGCATTCCCTCTCGATTTCTGTGACACAGCTCGCTCAGGGCATGCCAGACATTCAATCCAAGTAAAGCCATGCCCAGCTCTGTTAACTCAAGTTCAACAACTTAAACTCCAAGGCCTATCCTTTTTTTAAAAAAGGCATTCTTTTTACCTTTTGTTGGCTACAGAAAAATATTTGAATCAGGAACATTTTTGGTCTCATAAAACCGATAGTCTCAGGATCATTTCCATCATTTGATTGCTCTAGTTTGAAGTTAGTAGAATGTATTGAACATCATGGAATACTTGAGATTTCTTTTGTTGCACTTCTGCTTATGAAAATAGAAAGTGGTGATATCCTATGCTAAAGTCTTGATATCACAATACTTTTATAAGCTGGTTCAACTTTCCCCTTTTCTTTTCTTTTCTTTTCTTTTCTTTTTTTCTTTTCTTTTCTTTTTTTTCTTTTCTTTTCTTTTTTTCTTCTTTCCTTTTCTTTTCTCTTTTCTTTTCTCATTCCCTTCCCTTCCTTTCCTTTCCTTTCCTTTCCTTTCCTTTCCTTTCCTTTCCTTTCCTTTCCTTCTCCCTCCCTCCCTCCCTCCCTCCTTCCTTTTCTTTTCTTTTGTTGTTTATTTTCTTCCCTCCCCTCCTTCCCATTTCTTCTTCTCCCCTCCCTTCCTCTCCTGACTATACCCTACTGAGGGGGTGCTTCTCTCTTTCTTCCCTTCTCTCTCTGGCAAGTACACACGCCCATCCTCTGAGAGCAGAGAGAGAAGCACCCCCTCAGTAGGGTGTAGTCAGGCCACAATCCTCTTTTTCTCCATTCTTCCCTCTGTTCAGGATTTTGGCATGCATATACAGGTGCCTGGTGTGTCTTACAAGGTGCTGGGGCTAAGATTCAAACTTCAGGTGGTCATATAGGATCTGGTTCTCTTAACCACTGTGCTACAGGTCCAGCTCTGCTTTCAATTTCTGGTATTCCCAAATCCTTGCAAGTAAACTTTGCCCTCTCAAGTTACAGGTGCTATTTTTGGGTCAATCTCTGATGCATGACCTCCACACTGTACATTAAAACCACTCACAAAATCAGTTCTGAGTTACCTCTACAAACATTTCAAAAAATGAAAACTGGATTAGAAAGTGCTAGCTGAGAGACCAGCAGATAATGTAATGGTAACATCACTGGACTTCCCTATAGTTGACCATAGTTCAAGTCCCAGACCCAGTGGCTTAAAACTCATGCCAGGCACATGTGCATATGTGCCCAAAATCCCGAGAGAAGAATAGATGAGAGGAAATAGTGATGTGACCATCCTCCCTGGGGAGTGATTTCTCATTTTCTGTCTCTCTCTGTCTCTCTGGTGAGTACATACACCCTATAGCAAAAATCTCTCTTAAAAGAAATAAAATAAAGAAAGAAATTGGCTAGGTGAGAGGAGGGGAATCAAGGAGAAATATAGTGAGGGAAAACAGTTAAGGGACATGGAAATGGAAGGTTGTCTGTTGATGATGAAGCATATGATAGTATCTGTAACTAGACAGGAGTGCACTGTATTCATGCTGGGAAAATTCATTTTACAAGCTGTGGTGATGTACAGTGATTGAATGTATAATTTTTTTTTTTTTTTAAAGAACGTGGCTAGGTTGCTAATAAAACTTAACTTTGAATTTGTTTTTTTTTGTTGTTGTTGTTCTTGGCTTCTGCAAGATAATCAAGTGTAAGCCCCGGAAGAATTTCAGAAGGAAAACCCATGTATTTTTGAGATTTGTGTCTGCAGAAACTACCCATATCTGTTGGAACTCACTTTCTCTCTGCTTCTACCCACACTGCAGCGATCTTCTAAACAAGTGCTCAGATGTTGCTAGGTCCTCTTCCAAAACCCTGCGATGCCTTCTTTCCGTATTATTCAGCACAAGCAAGAAGCAGGGCTGCACGGCCAGCCCTACCCTCCCTTCGCCCGCTTGCCTCTCACTGCCACACTGGGCTCACGCTCTTTTTTTTTTTTTTTTTTTGGAGAGGTTTTTTTGCTATCGGGCACGTGCGCTCACCAGACAGAGAGAGACATAGAGACAGAAAGCGAGAAATCACCCCCCAGGGATGATGGTCACGCCGCAATCCCTTTTCCTCCTTTCGCCTCTCGGGATCTTGGGCACGCACGCACACGCGCCCGGCGTGAATTTTAAGCCACCGGGTCTGGGACGCGAACCGCGGTCGACTACATGGGAGTCCAGCGACATAGCCATTACGCTAACTGCTGGTTCCCACACTCTTTTTCAAAAAGGCTGACTTCAGTGTTCCTTCAGGACATTTATTCTTCCTGTCTCCCTTTCCACTCATTTCTTTGTACCCCTTTTCACTTCTCTACTTTGCTTCAAATTACCCAGTACTGTCTCAATTATTTTCATTTTTATATTTTTTATTTCCCTTCACAAATAGGAGCCTATGAGTGCAGGAATTCTGTCTCCTCCCCCCCCCCCCCCCCCCGCACTATCCTCAGACCTAAAAGAGGACCTGACAGACAGTCTACTCTCTATTGAGTAAATAAATGAGATATTACTAGCTAACATTAAGGACAGAACTGTTTAGAATATGCTTACAGGTTTGACGGGTTTATAGCTATAGTTTCTTACAACATCTTAATGAAAAGAGGTTTAATTCTGCACCTTTTCATCTGGAGACCATATATATGATCACTGTGTGTCGTGAATGGGTTTTAACATTCATTTCTGGGAAACATATTCAAATAGGTGATATTTACTTAAATATCCAATAGGGAATGAACAATCTTATTTGTATCATTTATAGTAGGAAGGACATAGATTGAAACAAAATTGTCCTTCACATTTTATCTAGTAGTAGCAATTGCAGAAGAAAGGGCAGGAGAGCCCAAAACTTGTTCCTATTAATTGCAACAATTGCTTCCTCAACATATCTATGTAGCCATGTGTATCCCTTGAAAGACCTTAGGTTACATACCTTTCTCTGCAGTTTAAATGACAATTTTTTTTTCCTGGCTTTTGTAGTGAAGTGTTAGGTGACTTGAATATCCCATTGAAATTGCTGATGAAAAAGGTATCCAGAGCAGCAAGAAGAAACCACCAGTTCATTTTCCAAATTGTAGAGTTGAAAATGTTAATTGGGTGTTTTCTTAAGGGCTCATTTGTCTTTTTCCATTTTCAGAAATTGAAAAGGGAGGATGTGGCGACCCCGGGATCCCTGCCTATGGGAAGCGGACTGGCAACAGTTTTCTCCACGGAGACACACTAACTTTTGAATGCCAGGCGGCTTTTGAGTTGGTGGGGGAGAGAGTGATCACCTGCCAACAGAACAATCAGTGGTCTGGCAACAAGCCCAGCTGCGTGTGTGAGTATTGTGCTGTGACTGGGACCCCATCCTGTTCCGCCACTGCGTTGCAAGGGGAGAGAAAGAGAGACACAACGCACCCATTCAGCAAGGGCAGCTTTGGGGCCAGCACAAGTGTTCTTCATTCACCTGAAACACAGCAGGGCGTTCTCAGACCCCACCACCCAAATTCTTCCCTGAGTTGAAAGTTATTCATTGTTTTATTAGGTCTGCTATGTAAAATGTAGCTGAGCGCTTTTTACTAAAAAGGACATATCATGTGCCACCGTTTCTACCGGAAATTTAGGGTGCCATACTACTGCCCAAATTGATAGAACACTGGAATCATTTCATTTTTTTAAAATTGTAATTGCCAGAGGGCATATGCACTCTACAAAGAAAGAAAGAGAGACAGGGAGAGAGGGGGAGAAAGAACCCCCAATGGAGTGTGGTTATACCACAAGCCCTTCTTCTCCCTCTATCCACCTTGTCAGGATTTGAAGCATATGCGCATGTACCCAATGTATTTTTAAGCCACCAGGGCTAGGATTCAAACCATGATTGGCTGTGTAGGATCCAGTTCCCTATGGACTGCACTTAACCACTGTGCTATGGGACTGACCCACTGGTGGAGTGTGTTTATGACTTAATAATGCTGCATAACATTTCTTTTTTATTTAATTTCATTTTTCATACATTCAATTATCTTTTTTAGCTTACGAAGTGAATATTTCACTATGTGAACATTTCTCCCTAGTCCAGTTGGTTAAACTATAAAATATCTTCTACAGATAATACATTTCTTTGTCCCATTAATGCTTTGCCTCCCTATTTTTCTTCTGAATGTCCTTCCTCAGGCCCTCCTCTTCCACACACACTATATCTGGTATTTACACTCATTTATTGTTTGTATATCCTTTAGTCAATCAGTTTCAGTCACAGAGTGCGGATACTCGGATAAATTAAGTGGGGACATACAATGTCTCTCCTTCATATCCTGGCTTGCCTCACATAACATTTCAACACAAGGCGTTCACCAGTGTGAAAGTGGGTGGTGATATCAGTTTGGAATTTAGATGAAGATCTGCCTGTTTCCTCATGAGTGTAGTATCTTAACAAGCAGAAAACACTTCATAGCCAACTTGAAAAGGGGATTTGTTTTATTTGTAAATAAGTATTGCAATGGCTGAAAAGTATATATGAAATTATGTGGAGGAAGCACAGCCACACCCTAGAGAGTAATCTCTAGGATATATTAATTCCTATATGTGTGTGTCTGTGTCTGTGTTTACGTGTGTATGTATCATGTGTGTCCGTGTGATTTTTAAATATTCTTTCTTAAGAATAAATTTTCCAAGAGTTTTACATTATTTATCTAGAACATGGTCTAATTTCTTTGAGTTGTTTCCTCATTAATCTTTACCCTGTACCTAAAGAAATTTTAAATAATGTGAAAAATGCACTTTAAAGAAAAACAAAGTGAAAAGTTACCACAGAAGAGCAGAATGAGTTCATTGTTTCTATGACACAGATAAGCCTTTTTAAATTAATAGATACCCTTCTGAAGGCATAGAGTTATAACTAGAAATTGTAATATGTGATACACATTTTCAATCAACTTTAAGGGGTCAGCTTTGAATCATGTCCGTGCTCGATTTTGGAGAGGTTCTGGTTGTGCTATATAAGATAATGAAATGTTCTACTTACACTTTGGTGACAGAGGAAATGGTATGCTCCATATTATCGATTTTTAAAGAGTTGACTCATCCAAGCTATTTGAAGTGCAGTTTGCCTTTTCAAGTTCTCAGCCGTTAAGTGACAATTTCATGCAACTGTTCTTTTTGTATGTGCAAAACTATTTGCAAATACATTCGTGTCTTTACAGTTTCCTGTTTCTTCAACTTTACGGCATCATCTGGGATTATACTCTCACCAAATTATCCAGAGGAATATGGTAACAACATGAACTGTGTGTGGTTAATTATATCTGAGCCAGGAAGTAGAATCCACCTCATTTTTAATGATTTTGACGTGGAGCCTCAGTTTGATTTCCTTGCGGTCAAAGATGATGGGATTTCAGATATAACAGTCCTGGGGACGTTTTCTGGCAATGAAGTGCCTTCCCAGCTGGCCAGCAGTGGGCACATCGTTCGACTAGAGTTTCAGTCCGATCACTCTACGACAGGCAGAGGGTTCAACATCACTTATACCAGTAAGTATGTCTACACTGGTGCCACTTTGAGTTCCCGTTTTATTAATGTACATGTGCAGTTGAACATCTAAGTTATCCTTAGAAGTTTCATAATCATTACTGAAATGAGAGAAGTAATATTGCAGAGCATGATTCTGGTAACCTAAAAACATGCATCATTGTATTTAGGATAGTCCTGTGGTCATCCTTGTAGTAAGGGGCCGGGTCTCTCATATCTCTGCTCTCCCTTCTCATTATCCCTCTCTCTAATCATCCTTGCATTTATCCATCCACTCACTCTCCCATGCATCTTCCATGCAACCAAATAATGTAGTAAAATGAATGAGGCATTTGAGGGCAAGCGCCAAGGATTAAAATACTAACACTTATGGACAAACAGGTGGTGTGGAGGTTAAGACATTGGATCTTACATGGCTGAATCCACAGCTCAAAATCCAGACCTGGCAGCTTGAAAAATCACATTGGGCATGTGTGTATGCATGTCTCAAATCCTGACAAAGCTGGAGAAGAAGAGATTGGGGTGTGGTCATCCACCTAGGGGCTGATTTCTCTCTCTCTGTCTCTGTCTCTCTCTTTCTGGCAGGTACATGAGCCCTATAGCAAAACTTAAAAAAAATTTAAAAAATAAAAAATTAAACTAGTGCTTGGGCTAGCCAGTGGTGTGGAGTTTAGGGTGACTGGATCCCACAAAACCAACCTTGAAGTTGGAGTCCAGATCCAGCAGCTTGAAGAACATGCCAGGCTTGTGTGTACACATACCCCAAATGAGTGAGAAAGGGGGTGCTGTCCCCCAGGTAGGGTGCTTTCTTACTTTCCCTCTCTTTTTTTCCAGAAAGTTCATGCATCATCTGGCCAATTTTGAAAATAAAGTAAAATGAAATACAATAAAACAGAGCAAAAAAACTAGCCCTTATGTATATACCTCATGCAATTTAATGACAGCTAACTTCTCTACTTCTGGTTATTCATTTATGAAATAAATTTTATGCAAAAAATCTCCTTAGTATGCCTTGTAGAAGGAACATAGTGAGACATTGTTAATATAAATGATATTAAATTATCAGGTACTGTACTTAGAATTTGCCAGTAATGATTTCACTTACTGTTATAGTAACTGGGATATCAGTTTACTAGTCCTCATTCTGTAAGTAAATGTTGCTGGGCTTAGATTATCAGTCAGTGGCCTAATATCAGATAATAAGCACAAAGTCAAGATTCTTTTTTTTATATTTTTTATTTCATTTTCTTTTATACATCGATCACATTATTTAGCTTACAAAGTGAATCTTACAACAGATGAATATCTCTCCCTAGTCCAGTTGATAAAACTATAACATATCTTCAACAGATAATACCACATTTCTCTGTGCCATTAATAAAACTATAACATATCTTCAACAGATAATACCACATTTCTCTGTGCCATTAATGCTTTGCCTCTCTATTTTTCTTCTAAATGTCCTTCCTCAGACCCACCTCTTTCACACACACTATATCTGGTATTCACATCCATTTACCGTGTTTCTATATCCTTTAGTCGATCAGTTTCAGCCATAGAGTACGAAGTCAGGATTCTAACCCAGCTAGTTCCTGAACCTAAAAGCTTTCCACCACCTGCCGCATCCTTTCCCTTTTCCTAAGTGCATGTAAAAAGTGCTTTTCAAACTGTAAAATGCTGTATAGATGGCAGTTATAACTATCAACTCTCTAGAGATTGGTATTCTATTTACTTAGTCTGTATCTACGAATAACCAACATTGGAGACAATAATTGCTTTATATATATATATATATATATATATATATATATATATATATAATTTATATTCTTTTTAAACACATATCATTGGTAGTCAAGCAGTTTTATTCTAATTGTTTGTTCTGTCTTGGCCTTTCCAGCATTTGGTCAAAACGAGTGCCACGACCCTGGCATTCCTATAAATGGACGGCGTTTTGGTGACAGGTTCCTACTGGGCAGCTCGGTTTCTTTCCACTGTGACGATGGCTTTGTCAAAACGCAGGGGTCTGAGTCCATCACCTGTATCCTGCAGGATGGGAACGTGGTCTGGAGCTCCACCGTCCCACGCTGTGAAGGTACAGTCCCCGCACCTGCTGGCTACTCACCTTTGAAATCCTGAATTTATCTTCAAACTTTTTTTTTTTTTTTTAACAATGTTTCTTTGCTGGGGCTGTCTCCACGAAGCACAAAGTGACTTACACAACAGAAATGTATTGCCTTCTATTTCTGGAAACTGAACGTTTGAGATCAAGTGTCAGAAGGGTCTGTCCTTTCTGAGGCTGTGGGGAAGAACCCCTCTTCTGGCTCCTGGAGCTTGCTGGCAATCTATGGCATTCCTTGTCTTGTAGAGGCAGCACCTGAGCTCTGCCTTGGAAGTCACATGACATTCTCCCTATGTGTGTCTCTCTGTGTTCTAGCTTCTCCCCCTTTTAAGTTGTATTCTATAATTTCTTGTTTACATTTAATTGCCGTATACCTTTGTGGGTACAACATGGTTCCCCAAAACACGCATGCAGTGTGTGATAACCAAATTGAGGACTTACCACATTCCTCATCTTCAGCCAAGAACATTACATCATGTTTTACACTTTTGATTTTCATTCTATTAGTTAGTTTTTTTCTGGAGATACATCCATATTTGATTGTTAACACCCTTATTTATTTTTTATTTACATTTAATCACTGTGCATCTTTTCAGTATACAACATGGTTTTTCCCAGAATGAATACAGTGCATATTAGTCAAGTCAAAGACATTACCATATATGTTATCATCAGAGATATTTTCATTTTTCTGTCTATTAAAGTCAACATCTTTTTAATTTTTTTTAAAACTCTGTTGTAGTATGCTATTCCATAACCTACTTGCCTTATTTTCAGGTGTTCTTGTGTCTGCTAAATATTTCTTAAGCCCCACCGCCCACCCCAGTGCAGTCTCTGGTATCTACAGAAATCCTCTCATTCTCTGTCTTTACACCTTCCATTCCTGCCATAAGGTGGAGAAAAGAAATACCTCCACTACATGGTACACACCTTTGCAAGCCATTCTTTCGTTGATTTTTCTTTTAATTATAGATTATTTTGAAGTGTTATACAACACTTCAAAAGAATCAGTTCAATCTAATTCCATGCTTTCAAACTTGCCTGAAAGCTTATTTTGGTTTCTAACATTCATCAACAATTTAATATGTTGTGTGTAACAGATGATTTCAATAAAATGAATATCATTCAAAGTAAATAAACCTACACCAGCACACACACCTAAGAATATTTCAAGTTTATATGTGAGGTGATTTTTATTTTTTTGCGTTTTGGTTTTTTTGTTTGTATTTGTTTTGCATTTCATAAATTTCCATTTAATGGCTGTGCATCTGTACAGCGTACAAAGTGGTTTTTTTCTTCTTCCCAGCATGGATGCAGTACATATCAAGCAAGTCAGAATATTTGTTCCTTAATAGACATTGGTTGAACTCCAAATGCATGTAAAATATGTTTAACAATGCTATGTACTTCATGTACATTTGGTGTGAAAACAAAATGAGATAATGCAGGTAAGTCAATTGGCTCAGATAATTCACTTGCCATTATTAGAGGAAAAGAACATTTCTTCTAGTTGATGATAAATGCCCAGATGCAGAATATATAGGCCCTGCTTTCAATCAACTTATAATTTACTTGGGACTAAGTTTTGCTTTAGAACTCGAAAATATGAAATCCGTGAACATAGTCACTTATTCTTGGTGTGTTGAGCTATTGTAATGGCTATCTTTCTACATTTAATGTGACCTGATAGATACTGTGTGTTTTTCCTTAGCCCCATGTGGTGGACATCTAACAGCTTCAAGTGGGGTCATTTTGCCCCCAGGATGGCCAGGATATTATAAAGATTCTTTAAATTGTGAGTGGATAATTGAAGCAAAGCCAGGACATTCTATCAAAATAACTTTTGATAGGTGAGAAAAAAAAAATTTTTTTTCCTTTTCTTTGGATCTAAGAATGCATGTCTGACCATGTTTTTAGTAAATGGATCTAAAAACTTAGGTGATCATTCTTCACTGGTTTTCTCAAAGGAGCTCAGTCAATAAGACATAGACACTTATTTTATGAGTTGAATTCTTCTTGAATGATATCATCTGAGCCAGCTCTGCAGGCTGGTAGGGCACTGATGGTCCTAGAAGACCACACTCCCTCAGTCTGATCCTTCGGTCTGACTCTGGAGTTTGAACCTCCATGGATAAATTGTGCTTGGAGTTAACACATGGAAGCAGATCCAGGTTTCTTTAGTAGCAGTACAGAAAATGCCTGTCCCATTCTCTGATGGCTATTGGTAACTGTAGGATAAGATAAAGTTGCATAGTTGGTGATGAAGTGGTTACAACAGATTAATTATGTACTATCTATGAGCAATTGTCTGGTTTACCTATTAAAAAATGTACTGATAATCTAAAAATGTAAGCAAGATAGTTGAGTTCCGAATGATATGTTTTCCCAGTTGTTTCAACATTAAAATCAATTTGATGATTAGAAATGAAAAGTGTTTTGAAATAAACGATATATTTTAAAGGAAGAGATCATCTTTGTTTAATGTTTCTAGCATTATTTCTAAACAACATTGGGCTTTCACTAACAATGAACTTCTTGGCTAGATTGTGTTTTATGTTTTAGTGTTCAAAATATTATACTATCTCAAGATAGATAAATATCTTGTATTATTTTCTTTTTACTTTCCAGTAATTTTTAATAATCAGTAATAATAGTAGTACAAAAGAAGTTTTTCTTGGAAGTGGTATTATATTGAATGATTACTTTTACATTATTTATATGATTCCTTTTCTCTCTTGGATAATGATAATATCCAATAGGATAATCCTCAGGAGAAAGGAAAACATTTTCATTTGTAAATCTACTATATTAGAGAGTGAGTTCCTGCAAATAATATTAATAATTTGTAAAAGATAAACTCTAAGTAAATTAGGTTTTATGTACATTTTTGAACTTTCTGGTATTGAGGGGAGAAAGAGCTGAAGTAGCTCTAATTCTCAGCACCATATCAAATTTAAATCATTTAATTAAAATTGTCACTGTACATTCTCATTGGCACAATTTATTCAAATTCTATTCTCAGTTGCCTGAAGAAAGATACGTGTTTAAATTATTTCCAATCATGTTGTTTCAATATTATTGCAATGTGATGTTTTGCTAAATGTCATTTGTAAGTACCTAATAATCCTGATATTTCCAAACATCTCTGCTCTTTACCCTAGATACAGTACACAACTCTTAAGAGATTAACTGCACAATACAGTATTTTGTGTGTTGTGTGTGTGTGTGTGTTTAAGGCTTATCCAGACTTATTATTATTATTATTTATACAATCACTATACATCATTTATATTGTAAAGAGATTTTACCCAATATGATATACACCACACACCAGGTGAATTGAGAATATTATACATGATATCATCAATAGGCAACAAATCCTATATGTGTTCCACAAAGCTCTTACTTCTCCATTTTTTCCCAAATTTCTCTTCCTGCACTCTTCCCCTCTTCCGCCCCCATAGTTTACACCTTGATCTGTGGTCCAACACCCTAATAAAGGATGTGTCTGTGCTACAAATTTTAAATTAGTTTTCACCTGTATACACGCATCAGAATGTTCTTCTATCTTACTATGTGAACGTGGGCCCACACAATTGAAACTCATGCTTGGATTCATGCTTGCAATATGAGCCCTCAAACAAATAAAATTAACTATCGGAGTGTGAAAATAATAATAATAAAGTCTACACTAGTAATGTCGTCCTCAGTATGGCTTGGGTTGCCAAGTAATAAAGAGCGTTCTGATTTTTCGGTTTCGGAGGCTGTCCAGGAAATCTTCCAGCTGTTGAGATGTGCATTTCATCTGTCCTGGATGTTACCAAAGAAAGAGGATATGAAAACTTTTTTGCATATTTATCTAATGAGATTTAGTTCATGCTTATCCAGACTTCTTGAATTTGAACTCGGATAACTGACAAATGATAGCGAGTTAAAAGAATGTTTTAAAACAATAAAGGCCAAGCCTCCACTCCCCAAGTCCTCCTGCACTGCCTGTGGCCCTGTGTTGCTGCAGCCAGGAGACACACAGCTTGTTTGAATTCTTCTTTAGGAAAGACCAGGTGTTAGGACTCAGTGGTAAGAGTATCTACTGTGCATTTGTACGGAGAGAAGTATCCATTTCCACTGTTACACTCCAGGAACCGAAGTAGCTCCCTCTCTCCCAAGCTGGCCTTGTGCATCATCAGCAATACCTAGCACCGTGCGTGCGGCATCATGGAACAGGCTTCAGAGTTACTGAATGAGTCAGAGGCTTACGGTCCCTAAGCTGCTCCCTGAGCGTGAAGTCAGACACTTGGAAACAGGGTTAGCTCTTAGAGGACGAGAGGAGCCCATTTAGAAAATGATCTCCGTGTCTGGAATGGAACCTTCATTGCATCGAAGGGCACCCCAGTGGCAGAAACTTTATAGAAATGTAATCTCAAGTCAGATTCTCTGGAAGCATAAGAAAAGTTAAGCACTTTTTTGGAAGCTCTTCTAACTTTTTTGAATCATTAAAAGTATTTGCTTCCTCTAGTGAAGAGATACTCAGTGTTGGCCTAGGGTCTCAATAGCGTTAATGCAGATTAGAAAGGCCCAGGGTTACTTTTTTCATGAAAAGGGTTTAAAGTATTGTCATATAGTTTGACTTACCTTCTTCTTTTAAGAGATCAGGAGGTGGACCAGCAGATGGCATAATGATTACATCGCTGGACTCCATATGGTCAGCTGTGGTTCAAGTCCCAGACCTGGCAGCTTAAAACTCATTCTGGGTGCACGTGCATGTCCGCAATCTCGAGAGGAAGATAGAAGAGGGAGGATTGCAGTGTGATTTCTCACTTTCTGTCTCTTTCTCTCTCTCTCTCACTTTCTGGCAAGCACATGTGCCCTATAGCAAAGATCTCTCAAAAAGTAAAATAACTAAATAAATAAATAAAGAGATCAGAAGGGAGGAAATAAAAGCAGATAAAAAAGAAAAGTAAATAATTTAACAGTTGCAAAAGTACAAAGTCATGTGTTAAGGATGATGTGTACGCTAGTATCCTTGGACTAATATTCAGTGTATTCATGCAGTGAAGATTTATTTTATATGCTACGAAAATGTACAGCGATAAAGTGTAAATAAAACAAGAAAATAAAAAGAGATCATCTCACTCTGGTATATTCATTTTAAGATGTCGGTAATGATGTTAAACAGAGGGTTATGAAAAATACTTTGAAATGCATAGTCACTGATTTTCACTCATTGAGAAGTTGGAGAATTGAGGATTATCTATCCATCTATCTACTTATTTATAAAAAAACTAATTATAGTACTTTTGTTTTAAAGCTGAATAACAATCTCTTTTTTTCTGTCATAGTACAAAATGTAGTATTAGATAAGGGAAGTGATTTAGGCTATACTGTTTCTTTTAGAAAAAAGTACTAGTCTGCCATTCTATTTGTCCCCAAGTTTTCCAAAGTATACGTAACTTGAAATGTTTCATTCAAATTTTCATTGGGATAATTTTAAATATTTCACAATATAAATATTTTCTTCATATTGAGGTCTATGGGGTTTTCATTCATGGACGATGAGGTGACGAGCTTGTCTGTAAGCTGGTGTAGCTCTGGTGTCTTTTCTGACTTGATACACACATTTGCAGATTTCAGACAGAAGTCAATTATGATACTCTGGAAGTCAGAGACGGGCCAACCAGTTCGTCCCCACTGATCGGAGAGTACCATGGCACGCAAGCCCCTCAGTTTCTCATCAGCACAGGGAACTTCATGTACCTGCTCTTCACCACAGACAACAGCCGTTCCAGCGTGGGTTTCCTTATCCACTATGAGAGTAAGTGAGCGACTTCCTGTGCCATCCAGGCCCTGCCACACACACGGGTGACTTAAAGATCCATGTGCTTGTTTTTTTTTTAGTTGTTTTTTTTTTTTTTCCAGAGGTTTTGGCTATAGGGCGCATGTGCTCGCCAGACAGACAGAGAGAGACAGAAAGCGAGAAATCATCCCCCCAGGGGGATGGCCACGCCGCAATCCCTTCTCCTCCATTCTCCTCTCGGGATCTTGGGCACGCACGCACATGCGCCCGGTGTGAGTTTAAGCCACCGGGACTCGGACTGTGGTCGACTACGTGGGAGTCCAGCAGCATAGCCGTTATGCTCACTGCTGGTCCCAAGATCCATGTGCTTGTTTATTAGCACTGGAGAACCATGCTAATTTATTGATCTTATCTGCCTCTCTCAAACCACACTCTTCAATTTTAAGAACTTCTTTCTTAATTAAGAATGCATCTTGGGATTTCTTTTTTCCTTTAAACACTCAAACATACATATCCATTGTCTATTAAAGAATAAAAATTAGAACAATGAAATGTTTTCATCTACAGCAAGTATTTGTATTAATATTTAGAAACATAAGTATACATATGAGCCAAAAGTGTTATGGGATGTATCACTACAGCTGTAGGTTCTGAGCAATGTCTAGAAAGACAGGATGAGGACAGTTTGAAATCCTTAACCTGTTAGAAAATAAAAACAAATTTCATTCGCTAGAGCACTAAGAGAAAGAATGAAAATCTGCTCAACCTTACCAAGTCCCAAATACTCGTTAAAATTTAAACAATTTTTAACCCTAGTTTTAAATAACTGTCACATTTATTTTTAAACAATTGTTAAAATATTACAATGAAATGTATGTTGCAAGATAGCCCAAATTTTCAGTGCTCTTTTCCGTTTTTATTTC
Source organism: Tupaia tana (assembly GCA_026018925.1). Taxonomy (NCBI): domain Eukaryota; kingdom Metazoa; phylum Chordata; class Mammalia; order Scandentia; family Tupaiidae; genus Tupaia; species Tupaia tana. The sequence goes on from JAKSZU010000002.1 coordinate 186,087,855, forward strand.
CTCATGTCAAAATCAGGTTCATTTTTATTTCCTCAAGTTTAAATTTTAGCTTCTGAAATGATGAGATCAAATCATTATGTAAGTTTAGAGTAATATTTATGCACATTTACTTCTGGAATCTGAGGGATTCCCTCTGGGAATACATTTTAAAGCCAGCCAATGAAAACAGAAAACAGCTGTTATTCTCTCTGTTTGAAACACTTCACTTAAAGAGCAGCATGAGGGAGCAGCAGATGCAGCCGATAGCGTAATGGTTATGTCGCTGAACTCTGTAGTCAACAGCGGTTCGAGTCCTGGACCCAGTGGCTTAAAATTCATGCTGGGCACGTGTGTGTGTGTGTGTGTGTGTGTGTATGTGTATTTCCAAAATCCTGAGAAGTGATTGGAGCAAAAGGGATTGAGGCATGCCTATCCCCTCTGGGAAGTTATTTCTCTCTTTCTGTCTCTATCTCTTTGGTGAGCACATGTACCCTATAGCAAAAAATATCTAAAAAAAAAAAAAAAAAAAAAGCACAATGAAAGAAGGGAGAATGAGCACAGGTTACCATGTCTCCTGAGGAAACCTTTAATGTGCAGGACATTTATTGATGCTCTTTTACAGAAAGAACCTTACCCTAAAATTTAAAAAAATGCATTTTAATGTAATTTTTAAATAAAGTTGTGCAGATATACACACATGTAATTTTACAGATGCATGAATAGGATCATATCTAGCATGCTTTTTTAGAATTATTTACTTTTTAAATTTTTTAGTACTATGATTTTTAATTTGCTCTAGGGCATGTGTACTCTCTAGAAAGGGAAAGAGAGAGTGAGAAAGCAAGCCATCAGGTCTAGGACTCGAACCACAGTCAACCATGTGGGAGTCTAGCGCCTTAACCCCCACACCACCTGCTGACCCAGATGTGATATTTTAAAACTTTGTTTTTCTTCCCTTCCCTTTGTTACATCGCCTGATACTCATAAACCTCTGCCTAAACTATTATTCAGCAAACTCAAATTAATAACCTGCTATGACTAGCTCTTTGTTTCACATGCCCATATAATTATATATCAATGTACATATGCATGTACACCTGATACACATGCACTTTTTGATCTAAAAAATGATTATTATATTCACTTTCTAATACCAAGAACATTAATTATTATTGACTTAAAGATTAATTTCAAACTTACTAGGTATACTCTCTATATGTGTATATAAAACATTTATTTTAACATAACAAATTTTAGCGTTAAAGTAAAATTTAAGAGCAAAATACTATATATTTAATTTCTTTTTACTGTCCCCTTATCACTTTTCTTTGGATCAACGATACATATACGTTGCAATTACGTGGAATTGTAAACCACCTAAGCTTTGGATGGCTAAGTATTTCATTCTCTCTACCACACCCAACGCTCTCATTGAGACCAAAATTACTTGGCCCTTAAAAATAATGCATGAAACTTAAAAGAATGACCATTTTCAGACATTAACAAATATTGAACAGAGTTTTCTTTCTTTTCTTCTCAATATGTATATAACTATAGATTATTTTGCCTCTTTCTAGTACTGTTTGAGGAAATGTGTTCTTAAGGCTAAGGCAGGTAGCAGACGCTAGTTTATCTAATGTATTTACATAAGTGGGTTGTCTTTTTTTTTTTTTTTTTTCTTTTTTTGGAGAGGTTTTTGCTATAGGGCGCGTGCGCTCGCCAGACAGACAGAGAGAGACAGAGAGATAGAAAGCGAGAAATCACCCCCCAGGGGGGATGGCCACGCCGCAATCCCTTCTCCTCCACTCTCCTCTCGGGATCTTGGGCACGCACGCACACGCGCCCGGCGTGAGTTTAAGCCACCGGGTCCGGGACTCGAACCGCGGTCGACTACATGGGAGTCCAGCGACATAGCCATTACGCTAACTGCTGGTCCCAGTGGGTTGTCTTTATTCACTCTTTATGGAAAATCAATGATAGAAAGTCTGCTCACATGTTTCCATTTAGCTTGTCATCCACACTAATATAGTATTATAATAATTTATTATGCAGATAATTCTAGGAATAATCTTTATAGCCTTTAAAGAATTACTAAGTTATGCTTTGGTCTTTTTATTTATCTGATTAAAAGTAGAGCACAGTCTTAGTAAAGATATTTCCATAACTTGGAGTGACCCCTTACAGACCAGTGTCCTTTGACATTTTTCTTTCTTTGCATCACTAAAAAATAAATAAATAAAGTTAAATAAAATAATTATTAAGAAAAGAAACATGCTATTACCAAGATGGTGTATCTGTAGTAGAGTGATAACTGTGTGCATTTTAATCTCTGTTACAGATTTTAATCTCTTGTGCTCTCTAGAATTCCTTCTTTCTACTTTATTTGAAAACTAGGGAGGTAGCTCTCTCACCAATAACGAGGTCAGAGATATCACCTATCTCACTCAGGTATTAAACTTTCTAGTGCTCTGTTTTATAAGGAAATTGATCTAAATATGCATCCAGACTTTTGTACTAGGAACTTACGTTGATCCTTCCAGAAAGCACCAAACATGAATTTTTCTATTTCTTGGGTTAAAGCGTTAACACTGCATGGGAAAAGATCTCAGAAGGATGTCACAGTGAACCTTGACCTGTTATCACCTCTGTTTATGTCAAGAGAATTAAGGAAATGAACAAAAGTAAATGAGACACAGGCTATGGTGTTTTATAAGAAAATGAGTCAGGAGGGTGTGGGATTGTTGAAAATGGTTATCAGCTAGTGTCCCGAATGGTTACCTGCGGGGCCTTAAAACAAAATAGCTGCTCCAGTGCCAGCTCAGATCTTCCCGGTTGTTATTTCTGTGGGTGGTGCTGAGAGCTAACTACTTTCAGGAGCTCCATGACCGATTTGGATGGTCATCCCTATTTAAAGGCATGCTGAAGAAGCTGTTTTTCTCAGACTTTATTGCTCACTGATACTCCCCTGGGGATCCTAGTACACTATGGAGTCCTCGGCCCAAAATCTGGATATTGTGGCCCAGTCAGCCAGTGAGGAAGTCAGGATTCTGGGTTTTTAGTCAAGTTCCCAAAGTGAGTCTGGACGCGGTGGAGTGTCAGGGCTGTTGACAGCTGTGTGCCCAGGCCATGGCACACGCAGGCCTGAGGAAGGAAGGGGCTCCAGGGGTAGAAAAATCTGCCAGCCGTGCCAGGAAAGTAGCCAGAGGAAGCAGAGGAAAGAGAGGAGGAGAGCAAAAAAGGAAGGAAAGCATACACACCTAGAAAAAGACATTGTAAACAAGCTGGCTCTGTGGGACCCAAGCCCCACATGGCCAACCACCATTGGAACCCTGGTCCTGGCAGCTTGAAAATCTGCCTGTGTGGGTACACACCCACAGTGTCAACAGGATGGAGAAATGGAGGAGGAGGAACAGCAGCATGGTCATGTACCATTAGGGGTGCTTTCTCCCTCTCTTTTTCCTGTCCTTGATGAGGGCATATGCCCTCTGGAATGGGGAGAAAAGAAGAAAAGAATCATAACCAACTTCTCTATAAATTTGAACACATCTACTACACTTTAAGGAAATATGCTCTGAAGTCAATATGCAGGCACTACAAAATAATTATATTTGCTCGTCCAACACATGTGTAGTGGGTTGCCTATGACCCAAAAAGGATTTATGTCAAATTCTTCATGCCATTTAAAAATGATAATATTATTCATGTCTCTTGTGTATTTTATCATGAATGGTTGACATGGTAAATCTTTCTCGCTTTACAAAATTAGTAATGGCCCCTCTTTATGCCCAGATAGGGCCATGGTGTTCTACTGAACAGACATAAAGCATTGCAGAAATTATAGACACATGTACTCCAAGCTGGCTTGTGTTAGCAGTGATGCCATTCAATAATGTGAGTGACTTTACATAGCTTTTGCTGCAGAAGTTTTTCTCTGAATTCTGGAGCAGAAGGGGTGGTGCCAATTTTTCAAGGTTTGCCTAAAAGGAAACCTAGAATTGTAATTCTGTCTTGTGTGCTAAGTCTTATTATTCATAAATCTCATAAATTAAGTGTCCAATGATAGTCTATCCTGGTATTACTTAATTTTTTATAGGGAATGTAGCACGGTTTCTTTATAACTAGTGATTGCATCATCCCTACAGAATAATCATTTGTTGATCATTGAACAACCTGTTTAAAATTGATATAATTTTTTTGAGAGGTTTTTGCTATTGGGCACGTGTGCTCGCCAGACAGAGAGAGAGAGACAGAGAGACAGAAAGTGAGAAATCACCCCCCGGGGGGATGGCCACGCCGCAATCCCTTCTCCTCCATTCTCCTCTTGGGATCTTGGGCACGCATGCACACACGCCCGGCGTGAGTTCAAGCCACTGGGTCCGGGACTTGAACTACGGTCGACTACATGGGAGTCCAATGACATAGCCATTATGCTAACTGCTGGTCCCAAAATTGATATAATTTTGTAAGGAATTGCAAATTAAATGGAATTCCCAAGTGTATGGAGATGTTTCGTGTCTTAAAAATGCTTTTATAGGTGTCATTTTAGTAATATTTGAAGAAAGCCAATTCACCACATGTAAATATTAGGTCGTTGGGAAAGTCATGGCATATTTTTCTATGTTTTTCTATGCAAAAATGTGTCATGACTTTCCCAATGACTGAATATATTGTATTATTAAAAGGAAAACTATGACAGATAAACGAGTATATTGGAGTGTGTGTGTGTGTGTATGCACATGCATGCTCAGATAAGTTTTCTGACCTTCAGTGACCTGCCATGACTATAAAAAGAAGCTGATCAAGAAAAAATTATAATAGATGTAGTACAGTTATATAACACACACACACACACACACACACACACACACACTAACATACCTGTTAACACCCCCATATACACATATAAAGGATTGAGAAGAGTAACAGGGAATGGTTTGAACCTCAGTGTATAATTTAACATAACTGATTTGTTTAATTTCTTGGCCCTTTTCCTCAGCTATAAAATTGGGCTTGTAAACCTCTATTTCAAAATCTTTCACAAGCTGTGAAAAGTGACAGCTCTAAAGTTTGGCATATAAAAGACACCCAGTAAATATTCACTCCTTCCTCGTACTAGGACTTCTATAAAGATTAATAGCTTAGACAGAGCCCTGCTTAGATCACATATGTATTAATATGAGCTACACTTGGATTATTTTCAAAGCAGCAAATTTCTTCAGTCACTTATTTTGCAAAGGCCAAAGGATGAATGTATATTGATATCATTGTATTATACTAAACTTATGGTAACCAAAACTCATAGTTACCATAAGTTTCAAGTAAAAGACAGTTGGAACAGAATTTGAATCTACCCAGTTTCAATTAAATCCACTGATTCATGTTTTCCTTTGTATTGTCAGGCTAAAGATAGGAGAGAGAGAAAATGCTCTAAACAATACTCAGAAATGCATCATTATATCTTCCCATTAAGTAAATCTGGCTATGTGTCCTCATGGCCCTGGTTTATTGTAAAGGTCTTGTCTCTCTTGGTGCCTGTGGGAAGGTAATCGCTGAAAAGTCTTCCTCCCGAAAACTCAGGAACTCACTATTCCCTATTAAATTACAGCTATAGAAATCAAATAAACGGGTGAATGGCCTTGTTGGGGAAAAAAGTCTTATCTCATTGGACGGAAGTCACCTACTTTGAAATTTCATGTGTTCTTTCCCATCGTTGTCTCATTTTGAAATTCTTGCACTGAGCATGTTTGAGTGGAGTTGGTCATCAAATGTATTATTACAGTTCAACCACTCAGCAGTTCTTCCCCATGGACTTTCTGGTTGGAAATTTTGTAAGGTATAAAAGCACAGTATCTGCACATATCATGTTCAGTATTAATGCCCAATAAAAAATATAGTGAATGAGTAAATTACAAAAGTAATAGTCGTTAACCATTAATTATGACTTTAGTAGCTTATTCAATTTTACATGTGATTAATTCTAAATTTAAAGTTATATGTTTTGGCTTTCTTTAACACATTTTTTCCACTATAAATTTTATGTGTGAAGAATTTTGACTGTGGTTTATAAATTTTATTAGAAATACTATTTATTACTCTCATATCATCAAAGATAATCATTCCTTTTTATTTTTTTCTAGAGGTTTTTGCCTTAGGGTAGATTCACTTACCAGAGAGAGAGAGACAGTGAGAGGGAAAATGAGGAATCACCCCCCAGTGGAATGACCATGCTGCAATCCCTATTTGCTTCTTCTCTTGGGATCTTGGACATACACACGTGTGCACCCAGAGTGATTTTCTAGCCACTGGGTCTGGGATGCAAATGCATTCGGCCATGTCAGAGTTCATCAACGTAACCAGTACACCATCTGCTGGCCCTAGTAGTTCCTCTTATTATCATTCACTGTAGTGTAGTGACTGAATTGTTTAGAGATCATAGAAAACCATCTGACAAAATTAAATGATTTAGTTAACTCTTTCCCAAATATCTAGATATTAATCTAAAGAGCTTCTTCTGAGGGAATTCTTATCTGTATTTTGAAACTACAAAACCAATCAAACAGCACTATATACCCAGGGTAGACAGGGCATGCACGATATAGAATCCATTCAATCCATGGAGAGTTATGAAAGAAGTCATAAACGTTGCCTTGGAAAGTAAATGTGTGTCTGTTGGCAAGAACAGCCTTTATGGAGAACAGTATGGAAGGTGCTCAAAGGACTGAAAGTAGAACTGCTGTGGGATCCACAATCCCACTATTGAATATACATCTGAAAGAAAGCAAATGAGTATGTTGTAAAGATAGCTGCACTTGAATTTTATTGTGGCATTATTTACGATAGACAAAATATGAACTCAGCCTGTGTCTATCAACAGAAAAGTGTATATTTTTTTAAAAAAGGGACATATATATGGCATATATTGAATAGGTAATATTCAACCATTGGAAAGAATAAATCCTGATATTCAAGGCAACATGGATGAGCCTGGAAAACAGCGCATTAAGTGAAATAACCCAGGCACAGAAAGAGAAAAATCGCATGCTTTCATTCATCTGTGGAAACTAAAAGAATTGACTTCATATAAATGGAGAGCAGAAATGTGGTTATTAGATGCTTAGAAGGGGTGGAAAGGGGTTAAAGAGATTTCTGGGAACCAGCAGTTAGCGTAATGGCTATGTCGCTGGACTCCCACGTAGTCGACCGCGGTTCGCATCTCGGACCCGGTGGCTTACAACTCACGCCGGGCGCGTGTGCGTGCGTGCCCAAGATCCCGAGAGGAGAATGGAGGAGAAGGGATTGCGGCGTGACCATCCCCCCTGGGGGGTGATTTCTCGCTTTCTGTCTCTATGTCTCTCTCTGTCTGTCTGGCGAGCGCACGCGCCCTATAGCGAAAAACCTCTCCAAAAAAAAAAGAGATTTCTAACAGATACAAAATTAGTTAGGTAAGAGGGATAATACTAGTGTTCTACAGCACAATAGGGTAACTGTAGTTAACAATTTATTGTAAATTTCAGAATAGCTAAAAGAGAGGATTTTAATTGTTCTCAACACCAAGTAATAAGTAATAATAAGTGAAATAATAAGATAGGCTAATTACTGATTTGATCATTACATATTATATTCATGTATTTCAAAATCACACTGTACCCCAGAAATATGTACAATTATTGTCAGTGAAAAATGAAAAAAAATGCAGAAAGTAAATTCTATGAGTATATGTGCGCACATGCATGTACATGCATGCATAGAGAGAGGGAGGAGCAGGGTAGGTGGTGAATTTTAGACCAAATGATGCTTACTTTGCTTCTAGCAGAATAGGACTTCAAGCAGAAATGGAAGGAGTAAATGTACTTGCTCTTGTAATCTACAAAAGCCAGGACAACTGTTAAAATTCTGAGTTACAATCCTGTTGTTTGGGGTAGTAGGTGTGCATTAGTTTTCAGTAAATTAATTAGAATAGTTGTGGGTTTTTTTAATGTTGGGATACACACACACACATACACACACACATTTCACTTTATGTTTTTCTTTATTGTTTTATTTTGCTTCTTTGAAAACTTTATTATGATTGTCTTTCATGTTTTGTGTCCAATATGAACCAACTAAATGGTTAAGGGCACAGTTCTGTGAAATGTAAAGTCTGCATAGCCTTGCAATTCTGAAAACAGCTGCAAATATGAGGGTTCCCAAAACCATCCTTGGATTTAATAACTCATTAGAAAAACAAAGAACAAACTGAAAGTTATGATACTCACAGTCATGTTTATTACAGAGAGTGAATATAAATTAAAACCAGCCAAAGGGAAAAACACCTAGGTTGGGATCTTGGAGGTGGTCAAAACTCAGAGCAAGCAGAGATCCTCTGTTTGTGGAATCCTAGGTGACATTACCTCCTCCAATCCATGGTGGGTGGCAGTATGTGTAATGCATAGTCAACTTGGTAAGCTCACCTGAGGCTCAGTGTCCAGAGATTTTACTAGAGTTTCATAACGTAGGCATGATTGATTAAATCATTGCCCACATAGTTGAGCTAAACCTCTAGCTGTCCCATACCTATAGGCTGGACTGAAATTATGTTGTCCAAGGGGCTCACTGTGAAAAACAAATACTCCTAACATTCAGAAAATTCTGAGGACTTAGGGATTAATTCTTAGGAGCAAGATATTTCTATGACCACCTTCCTTGCTGCACATTTTAAAAATAGTCTCTTGGATGTCCTACATGTGTTTTTATGCCTCTTAAATTATATTTTATTATACTAATAGATAAGTATTATCACTTATTCATTATGAAAAAAGCTACATTCTAGTTTTATTTCATGTAATTGACTTAGAGAAAGTATATTCACAAGTTACATCACTCAAAGTTTGGAAAAAGCTATGTAATGATCAGAAACAATATCTCAACGATCACTTTTGGATACTAAGCAATCTGAGTCTTGGAGTTATTTTAAGATTTTTGATTACTAGTTCATGTCACAATAGTAATGTGTTCTATAGCACAATAGGGTAACTGTTTGAGACTTATTGAAGCTTGCAGCAACAAGAACTATTTGCTTTCTTTGAAACGTTGCAAATATTTTCTTTTCTTATTCTCATTTTACCTTAGCTTTTAAAATATATGATATTCTCGGGAACCAGCAGTTAGCGTAATGGCTATGTTGCTGGACTCCCACGTAGTCGACCGAGGTTCACATCCCGGACCCGGAGGCTTAAAACTCACGCCGGGCGTGTGTGCATGAGTGCCCAAGATCCCGAGAGGAGAATGGAGGAGAAGGGATTGCGGCGTGACCATCCCCTCTGGGGGTTGATTTCTCGCTTTCTGTCTCTATGTCTCTCTTTCTCTGTCTGGCGAGTGCACACGCCCTATAGCGAAAACTTATCAAAAAAAAGTATATATGATATTCTAGAAGAAATGTGCAAGACAGAGAAAAGCAACTCTTATAATAAGAAAATTAGAATAATTTAACTTTGTATAGCACTTTATTAGTTCAAACCATTTGGTATAGGTTAGTTGTCCCAACCTCAAACATGGCTGACTTCAGTGTAAATTTGACAGTAGTATAGATTTATGGATGTAGTTTTAGAAAATCAACTCTACTGTAGTTTTAAATTGTACTCTATGTGTATATGTCTGGGTGTATTTATGCATAAATATGAAAGTTAATGTGTAACTGCCCAAACCAAACCAGAACATAAAATAAGAAAAGAAAGAGAGAGAGGTGAATAGATGGATATAGAAAACAGGAAAAGACTTAGACTTCATTTAGTACAATTCATTGGTTTTCCAATAAAGTAAAACTCAGAGAAGTCAGTGAATTATTCAAGGTTGTTCTACTTAGGTGTCTTCTGGTAAATAGTGTAAAGTTATGAATCTCTAAAAGCAGTGCCAAATGTTTGATGATGTATTGGCTTTTACATTAGTGAATTATTGGGTTCACTTGCAAAATTTCCGAGTCTGATTATGGGTGGAAAGATGTTATCATATTATGACATTCTTTTCCATCCAGTGAACTAGAAAGCCCCTTTATGATGTATTTTTTCTGTGTATCTAGGTGTGACTCTTGAGTCAGACTCTTGCCTTGACCCAGGAATTCCTGTGAATGGCCATCGTCATGGCAGTAATTTTGGCATTAGATCTACAGTGACCTTCAGCTGTGACCCGGGATACACACTGAGTGATGACGAACCCCTTATCTGTGAGAGGAATCATCAGTGGAACCATGCTCTGCCCAGCTGTGATGGTAGGTAGAGCTCAATCAGAAAGTACACCATGAAGACATGCATGGGTCATGGAAAGAGCCAAATAGTTTGGGTGCTATGTGTATTTGATGGGGTGGAATCATGTGACTAAGGTATGATGCATCTTCTGAAAAATTGTATACCTTAAAATGTAGCTGTTTAGCACTCGAAATATACCCTACCACGTTCTCCCTCCTAAGTAAAGTACTATTTAAATGAAAAATTATGGGCTGTTCTTCAGCATTATCTCTAAATAATCAAACTTATAGAATTTAGTTATATATATTTTTAATTACATATGGCATTTATTAAAAGTAGTATAGGGGCTGCAGATGGTGTGGTGGTTAAGTGCGCTGGACTCCCACATGGCTGACCATAGTTCAAGTCCCGGACCTGGCGGCTTGCTTTCTCACTTACTTTCTCTTTCTCTCTCTTCCTCTGTGGTCAAATTTAAATAAATAAATAGATAGATAGATAGATAAATAAATGTTAAATAAAATAATTCTTAAAAAAAATGGTATGTGGGACAATGTAGTCTATGTAGATATCACACACTGACAGACTTGACAGTCTTCTGGCTCAGGTCCCAGCAGCATTTCCTAGAGGAAATCTCTAGGTCTGCCCAGCTCATCTTAGTTCCCTCTGACTCTCAGCCTCTACCGACACTCTCCCAGGACCTTGAGTTCTCAGGAACTTTCCAGCGGTTCTTTATTATATCAGCCACCCTCTTTCTTAAATAGATCTGCCTTGGACTTCTCAAAAACAAATAACATTCTCGATTTTTGTCATTGTATTGTTCAAATTTATATACTATGTGATATATAGTTACAACAACAAGTTAGAGAAACGTGTTCCTTGTGATCATTTGTCAAAGAATTTGGAATATTTCACTTTTGACCATGAATAGAATGCCATGATAACTCATAATATTATTTCCAAGGAAAAACAAATATATTTGAGGAGGTCTTTAAAAGGTTTATGGAAAGCATGTATTATGAAAAAGTATGCAAGAAGTTAAAATTTTTGCACCAAAATAAGCTCATATTTTAATTCTATGTTTTTACAAACTTTTTGAAGCCCCCTCATGTACATGTGTGTATTATTTCTATTTTCATTACTTTTTTAAAATCTGTAGGCATTTCTATTTGATCATCATATATGCATTTATTAAACACCTTGACTTGTTTTAAAACAATATATCCAAGGGCCCAGGAGCGGTGCAGGGGTGATCAAACAAATCCACCGTATATGAAAGGTCCTGGGACCATCAGGTGGTGTGAGGTTAAGTCACTGGATCCCACATGGCTGACTATGCTGTTCTAGTCCTGGACCTAGCAGCTTGGAAATCATGACAGGCGTGGGTGCATGTGTGCCCCAAATCCTGAGAGAAGACAGAAGTAGAAGAGGTTGGAGCATGATCTTCTCCCCTGAGTGGGGGTTAGTGATTTTTCACTTTTCTTCTCTTTCTGGTGAGCACACTCGCCATTGTTTGCCTGCGTGCTTGCTAAAAAACAAACAAACAAACAAGCAAACAAAACACCCTGTGTTCACGTACCAGGATCTCCCTGGCTCTCCCCAAGCACTCTGGTATGTTCTTGCCCATGATCTAGGCCAACCAAGACTGAATCGGGTGGATCACGCTATAAAGAATGCATTGGGGGTAACTTCTCTCTCCTCTCTCCTGTTTTCTGAAGAAATAAACAAATTTAAAAAATACACTCAAAATAACTGAGTTTATGGGACAATTAGGCTTAGCTGGAGATCGCTGAGAACCTTGACTTTTGTCACTGAGGTACTGATCCAAACTATTCTTGGCATGATGGAAGGGAACCTGTAACATGTGGGAGGACAGCACAGAGAGGCTGAAGGCCCTCCCGGGAAGTGGGAGTACAGAAGACCAGCAGAGTGGGAGAGCTGGGCTCTGGGCAGCGGAGGAGATACGGGTGTCCAGCCTCTTTCAGTCAGTCACCCCTATATTTGTGAGATCAATCCATATCATTGCACTTGGCTGTGTTTCATTCATTCTCATCCCTTTCTTTAATTTCATAAACATAATACAGATTTCCATTCTACCCTACTGTTTCTGGACATTTGAGCTGCTTTGAGTACTTTTTTATGTGGTTATTTGGCATTGGTAGATGCTGTTTTATAAATCACTTGTTTCTTTGCTTATGTTTATTGGATTGCAGATGTTTTTCCAACTGAATTATAGGCACTATGTATGTTTGGAAATTCTGGTGTTGGATCTAGGCCTCATAAATAATTTTCTCTCATTCTGAAGTTGTCTCTCTTTTCTCAAAGAGGTTTTAGTTTTAGATTTTTTGTGTATGTTATACATGTGTGTGAATAGAAGGCTTTCATTTTAAAGTTTTCAATTCTAAATAGTACTTAGTTTGTGGCATTTAAGTCTTTTCTACCCTCAGATACATGAAGATATTCTATTATTTTCTTCTGAAAACTTAAAAAAATTAAGAGTTTATTGAGGTATAATCGAAGTACAATAAGCTACATATGTTCAACATGAGCAATTTGATAGGATTTGAGATATATACTGGGTGATCAGGAAGGTCATGATACATTTTTGCATACAAAAACATAGAAAGATATGTTATAACTTTCCCAGTGACCTTTAAGATCATAAATGTCCACTTAATATATACCGAGTGTCTGCACTCTAAATGTGTATATATATATACACATATATATTTGTATATTTATGTATATATATATTTTTGAAACCATTCTGCTTCTGTTGTTAAAGAGTTTTAAATTTATACAAAATTATAAGACATATTTTGAACATTATCTTTAAAATTCAGTATTTTGAGATATTGAAAGCTGTTTGTAAACTGTCAAGAATTATGGAGTATGAGCTAAAATTTTTTGCTATGTAAAGTAAATGTTTGTGGAAAAATGTAAAAAAAAAAAAAAAAAAAAAACTTCTCAAAAAAATAAATAAAGGCATATTTTCCTATTAAAAAAAAAAAAGATCATAAATGTCATCAAAAACTTGTTTGACACCCTTTAAAATGAAAAACTGTTTTTTTGTCTCTTAAATTAATGACATTAATCCATCTAAATTTTTTTTGGTAAAATATGCTGTAGTATGTAGATCCATTTTTTCCTCCAGTATTGCTGTCTAAATGAGTCAGCATACTTTGTTGGTAATACTTTCTCTATTGTGATACAGGTGGCCATACACATGTGAGCCTTTTCATTTTTTTTCTCTGCCATACAATGCGTGTACCCACCAGACATAGAAAGAGAGGGAAAATGAAAAGTCACCCTCTATTAGAGATGACCATGCCATGGTCACTTCTCCTCCATTCTCCTCTTGAGATTTGGATTATGAACACACACACATCCAGTGTGAGTTTCAAGTTGGCTGGTTCAGGACTCAAATCACAGTTGGCCATGTGGGAGTCCAGCACCTTAATCACAATGGCACCTGCTGGCCTTGGAGCCTTTTTTTGTTGTTGTTGTTCTTTTAGAAATGATAGGCAGGCTTTATTCTGAAAATTCCGGGAGGTTTATTAAAGTAGCCTCAATGAAAAATGAATAAAAGGATCAATAGGAAATAATTTAGGAGAAATGGAATGGGAATAGACTGAAGAGGACCTTAATGCTTTGCCAGTAACTGAGACTGCAGGAGTGCTAGTTATACCTTTGACATGTTTTTAATTAAAATCAAAGGTACAATAAAGTTAATGCATTTTTGTCTCTGTTGTTTACCAAATTAATTGGTGCAGATCTGAAACTTAAACTTCTATAAGAATTGATATACATAACTATTTTGTTACATTGGAACATGTGTCAGCGAATAATCAATTTATGGCAAAAGGCTCTGCAAACTTTGGGAAATTTTAGTGTGTGATATGAGAGGTTCAGTCAGTCATGGTTGGCTGTTTTCATTTATCCATAAGAAATTGTTCTCATAGTCCTTGCATATCTGAAAGAATATCCTAAACCCCACGGGTTCTTACTGGAACAAATGATACATCAATAGGATATTTAAACCTTCAAATATTCATAGGTCAGAGAAAGAAAAAAGGAAACGAGGATTAATTACAGTTGTGTCACCATCAAAAAGATAAACTATGTCAATATCACATCTCCACAGCATCATTTCCATTTGTTTGTAATATTTATGCTTTAACACACTCAAGTTTTATAAAAGTAAGGTGACCATTGAGATAAATTTTCTTCCTTTCATCCGGTGGAGGATAAATGGAAGGAAAAGTTTGGAAAAACATGTAGTTAAATAAGTATTTTTGCAAACTGCTTACTTTTCCATGAGCATTTATTGAAAAACTACTGCATTCATAGCCAAACAGTTGAGAAGTTTATTCTTCATCATTACAGGGAGAGTAAGGACCTTTTTCGAAATCACACAACAAAGTAAATGCTTTATTAGATACAAGAAGAAATTTTAAATGTAGTTAACAATTTGAGATCTTGAAAGACCTTTTGAGATATACTTTTAAGAATGGACAGGATTTAAAGTGAAGAAATTATCGAATTGAGGCAACAAGGCATAAAAAAACCCTAGAGTACTTGGAAGGAAAGAAATGTATTTGCTGAGGATAGCTGGTGAAAGATATCCCGAAGGTCATTAATGCTAGTATAATGGGCATATTATGAGGGCTCTCTAGATTTCTTTGCAGGTAAGACTGAAGTCAGTGGACAGGGCTTCAAATCCCTCTGCTGCTGCAACTCAGTGGCTCTAATTTATGCCCCCTCCCTTTTTATTGTAGAGTTTCTATGTAAGATTTCTTCTGAGAAAATGAATGAATGAATGTGGCATGAAGAATCCATGCATAATATTGAAATGGAAAGGAATCCCATTAAATTTTTGCTTTAAATAGAATTGCATTCAGAGTTTAAGACAAAAGAGGAAATGGTAGAAAGAGAGAAAAGAAAAATAATCAAGCTCAAGACTCATTTCACAAGCTGAAGTCCAAGAAGGAATTAAAAGTGTAGTAGCTAAAAGATCACCTGGATGAAAAACAGCACCAGGCCCTGGCTGTGGTGGTACAGGCAGAAGAGCTCCAGTGCCTGATACTGGAGCCACATATGAAGGCCTCAGAGTCGGGTCACTGATTGTCAGAAAATGCCAGGGCTTATCCTAGCTGCACCCCTGATCCTGGCTTGCTGAAAGACTCGGGAGGCAGGGGGAGAATCATGCCTAGCAAGACTCTGTCTAGAGCGTCTCTCCTCAAGAAACCAAGTTAAGGTGCTGGATTCACATATAGCTAACCGTGGTTCAAGTCCCAGAACTGGTGACTTGAAAAATCAGAGCAAATAAATAGCTAAATAAATAAATAAATAAATAAATAGGAAAAATAAAAGGAAAAAGAAAAAGAACCCAGAACAACATACCTGTTAAAGAAAGAAACCTTGAATACCAGCGGATAGCATAATGGTTATGTCGCTGGACTTCCACATAGTCAGCTGCAGCTTGAGTGCCCGACCTGGCAGCTTAAAACTCTACCAGTGTTTGCCCAAAATCCCAAGAGGAGAATGGAAGAGGAGGGATTGTGGCATGGCCATCATCCCGGGGGGTGATTTCTCATTTTCTGTCTCTGTCTCTGTCTCTCCCGCAAGCACATGCACCCTCTAACAACAACAACAAAAATCTCTCTCTAAAAGAAAAGGAAAGAAACATTGTAGAATATAAGTGCAAAATAGGGGTAGTATGAAAGAGAGAGAGAACATGATTCTGACATTCCAAGATCTCTAGTAAGCAGTTGGAAATTCAAATCTGGTTTGAGAAAGAAGTCCTTGCTTAAAACCTAAGTTTGGAAGCTTTTGGTTTTCGAGGAGAATTGGTGCTGTTGAAGTAAACATGTTCCAGGTAGATAGTAGAACCTCTTTTTTATTCCTTCCTCTCCTTGCACCATTTCAACTCGTGCCTTCCTCCAGTCCAGCTAAAGGAAACAGTTAAATATAAATTTGATAAATTGATTTCGTGGTTCTGCACCATACTGACTCTGCAAATTTCATATTATTAGATAACTAGTAATAAGACACGTAGCCATCAGCTAGTGGTGTGATGTTTAAGATGGCTAAAGCCCACATAGTGGTCTCTGTGCTTCAAGCCCATCACCTGGGGGCTAGAAAACCAGGCCAGGCATGTGTGCATGCATGCCCAAACTCTTCAGAGGAGAATGCAGGAGAAGAAATTGTAGTATGGCCAACCCCACTGGGGAGTGTTTTCTTACTCTTACACTCTCTTTCTCTCTTGCACATATATGCTCTGTAGCAAAATTTGAAAAAAATAATTAAAAAAAAAAAAAGTAACGTTGGGCAGAGTCTGGAGAGTTGGTGGAAAAGTAAAGGAGAAGGTGAGAATGGTAAGATGAAACTCACAGAATCCATAGATGTTGGGCTTTATCAGCAAAACCCCAGGGACTCTGGAATGAACTGGCAGAAGAAACTACGGGAACAGTCTTTCACAGAGGCTTATCACGGGCTTGATCTGACCTGCATTCCCTCAAGCTTCCATCACTTACCTAATATTCATCATTCATCGTCCCGGGAGTAGTCATTTGCACGAGTGTGCATCCAGCTCTTTTATGTCTAACCAGCACTTTGTCTCATTTTACTCTGATGACCAAGATTTCCTTTGAGTTTTGAGACCAAGCTAGTATTCTTAGAATGATTCATGCATAGGTATCTGGATTTTAAAAAGAAACTATTTGCCTTCCCTGCTAGAATGTAAACTTTGGAATAACAGGGATATCTTATTCGTTGTTAAAAAGCCAAGACTATAAAAAGATTATTTGAAAACTAGTAGGGAATTCTTCAGTACATGATTTTGAGTGGATGGTTTGGGGTATGAATGGGTAAAAGCAGAGGGCCAAAGACAGAACTTTAGCAGTTCTTAGATGTTTTAATTCACCTCATATGGGAAATAATTTCTACATATGTTTCCTCTTGTTCCTTCCCCCAATTTCTAAATAACTTAGTCTTCTCTCCAAGAGATTTCTGATATAATGTATCTGTGTCTTTGTTGTTAGGTAGGTTATAAAAATAGAAAAATAAAATTCAAGAAATTATAGCCTTCAGGATAGCAAAAGTAAAATTTTACTGTATCTTTTACAACTTCCCAGAAAAGACTCTACCATGCATGAAGAATTAGATTAATGTAATTCAAATTAAATGAAGCTATATTTGCAGCTCTACTAAGAGACTATAGATATATCTATACTATATGAATATAGTCATAGACCCATAGGGACACTAAAATGTAAGTCAAGCCTTTTATTCCTTCTCCTCCTCTCTTTAATTTTAGATGAGGATACCAACTCAAGTCTATGCATCAAATTTTCATTTCCTGGAAAAACATACAGATTTTGTGTACAAATTTATTTTATTCCAAATTGTCAAAGTGTATGAA
The DNA here is from genome assembly GCA_026018925.1 of Tupaia tana. NCBI lineage: Eukaryota > Metazoa > Chordata > Mammalia > Scandentia > Tupaiidae > Tupaia > Tupaia tana. Next base: position 186,105,474 of record JAKSZU010000002.1, read on the forward strand.
TTAGACTTGTGTTGTGTTTGAACCAATAAGAACTGAAATAAGTGTCAAAACTGTATTATCTGTAACTCTCTGCCAAACCTTACTCCTGAACAACAGATTTAGTGATTTGTGGCTTCCATCCTGCACGGACAGATAACATCAAAGAGTGATTCGAGCACACCCCTCCCATCCTTTTCCTCATATGTGATCAACTATTTTTCTTGATGATATGACACAGCATAAAATAAATTATAATTTTTAAATGTACTATAGTGCATGTATCCTTGTGAAAGAAAGAGAGAGAAAGTAAGAAAGCACCCTCCAGAGGGGATGGCCATACTGCAGTACCTTCTCCATTCTCTTTTCAGTATTTTGGGCATGCATACACATACATCTGGTGTGTTTTTCAAACTGCTGGACCCAGGGCTTAAAAGCTGCACAGTCAATTATGTGGGAAACAGCCACCATAACCACTATGCCACTGGCTGGTCCAAGTTATCATAAATTTTATAATTTTTTTTTTTTTGGAGAGGTTTTCGCTATAGGGCACATGCACTCGCCAGACAGAGAGAGAGAGACAGAGAGACAGAAAGCGAGAAATCACCCCCCAGGGGGGGATGGCCACGCCACTATCCCTTCACCTCCATTCTCCTCTCGGGATCTTGGGCACACACGCACACGCGCCCAGCGTGAGTTTTAAGCCACCGCGTCCAGGACGCAAACCGCGGTCGACTACGTGGGAGTCCAGCGACATAGCCGTTACGCTAACTGCTGATCCCAAATTTTATAATTTTTAAACATAACTGAATATGATATTATTGATTCTTTATATACTGTATTCAGATTTTAGGGTAAAGGCTACTAATAAATTACTTTGAACATATGATATCTCAATTTTATGTAAAACATATCTAATCCATTATGGGTAAATCCTTCATAAAAATGTGGGATATTGGGACCAGCAGTTAGCGTAATGGCTATGTCGCTGGACTCCCACGTAGTCGACCGCGGTTCGAGTCCCGGACCCGGCGGCTTAAACTCACGCCGGGCGCGTGTGCGTGCGTGCCCAAGATCCCGAGAGGAGAATGGAGGGGAAGGGATTGCGGCGTGGCCATCCCCCCTGGGGGGTGATTTCCTGCTTTCTATCTCTCTGTCTCTCTCTGTCTGTCTGGCGAGCGCACGCGCCCTATAGCAAAAACCTCTCCCAAAAAAAAAAAAAAAAAAAAAAAAATGTGGGATATTGATATATACTTGTAAACAAAACAAAAACACTCCAGTATCATACTTTACTATTTATTTTACAAGATTCTTTTGCTCTCTTTTATCATGTCCTCATTCCTTGCATATATGTATTTACTTTTTTTAGAACTAGGTAAGAATAACTACCATGAAATAACCGATACCTGGCCTAACCTTTTCCCATTAATACGAACCTTCCCAAATTGGTTTCATAAAAACGACTGCCACACATAATATTTACAAGAAAAGTAGGTAATTTTTGAAAGATATCATATGCCTCATTATGCTCCCTGATTCAATATTATTAGATTATACTAATCTAATCTAGTACTCAAACTGTGCAGCTTGCCAGGTGGGATCTAGTACCTGAAGCTTCCTGCCACCTGCAGGCCCTGAACAAAGCCAAGCTCTTTACAATGGCATCTAAGGCCTGGATGACACCTGGCCCTCTATAAACTCAGCTCTTGGCATCCTGGCCCCTTTGTTTGCCCCCTCAGTGATACTAGCTTGCTTTCTGTTCTCCACCCTGGCAGGCATATTAAACTTTGGTCATTTGTGCTTTCTGCTTTCTCTCTACCCATGTTCTTCCTAATTATTAAATGGTTTTCTCATCTCTTTCAATTCATTCTTTTCTTTATTTGTTTGAGAGATTTTTGCTACAGGATATGTGTATTTGCCAGAGAGACAGAGAGATAGAAAGTGAGAAACCCCCCCTTGAGGGGAGAGCCATGCTGCAAACCCTTCTCATTCTCCTCTCAGGACGTTGGTCACACACTCATACACGTGTGCCTGCTGTGAGTTTCAAGCTGCTGGGTCTAGGGCTCTAACTGTGGTGGACTATGTGAGAGTACAGTGACATAGCCATTATGCCATCTGATGGTCCTTCAAGTCCTTTTTTAATAGACCACTTTTTTTTTTTGGATAGGTTTTTGCTACAGGGCACAAGCGCTCACCAGAGAGACAGAGACAGAAAGCAAGAAATCACCCCACAAGGGGGATGGCCAAGCCACAATCCCTTCTTCTTCATTCTCCTCCTGGGATCCTGGGCATGCACGCACATGCGCCCGGCATGAGTTTTAAGCCACCAGGTCCAGAACTTGAACCACGGCCGACCACATGGGAGTTCAGCAACACAGCCATTACACCAACTGCTGGTCCCTAGACCACTTTCTAAGTACAGCCTGCTGACCACCCTATTTCAAGGGCCCCCAATTCCACATAATGCTTGAACTATCTCATTCCTTTCTTGCTGAATTTTCTTCCTAAGAATTGGTCATCTTCTCACATTTTATATCATCTGCCTTTTACAGTGCTATTGATTTTACTTCATAATTTCCACTTTAAATATATCCTCTATGAGGACAGAGAATTTTGTCCATTTCATTTATTATTGTCTTCCCTGGAGCTGAGGATAGTGCCTGGTTAATAGCAGGTGCTCAGAAAGAATTTGTTGAATAAATTAATAAATGTTATATTTTAATGTTCCTTTTTACTTTAGTAAATTAAGATGTAAAAATGCATCTTAAAGTGCTACTGTAAAATGTAACAATCTCGTGAAAAATGACTAAACTACTCTAGAATTCATTTTTTTATATTTCTATTTTATTTGCCTACAGCTCTTTCCATTTGTTTTTTTTGTTTTTTTTTTTTTTTTTTTGGAGAGGTTTTTGCTATAGGGCGCGTGCGCTTGCCAGACAGACAGAGAAAGACGGAGAGACAGAAAGTGAGAAATCACCCCCCAGGGGGGATGGCCACGCCACAATCCCTTCTCCTCCATTCTCCCCTGGGGATCCTGGGCACGCACGCACAAGCACCTAGCGTGAGTTTTAAGCCACCAGGTCCGGGACATGAACCGCGGTCGACTATGTGGGAGTCCAGCGACATAGCCATTACGCTAACTGCTGGTCCTCTATTTGGTTTTTATAAAAGATAATCCATTATTTAAAAATATTTCATCGGGAGCATAATGAGGTATATTATACCTTTCAAAATTTACCTACTCTCCTTGTAAATATTATTTGTGACAGGAGTTTTTAAGAAACCAATTTGGGAATGTCCGTATTAATGGGAAAAGGTTAGTCCAGGTATCGGTTATTTAATGGTAGCTAATCTTACCTAGTTCAAAATAAAAGTGTAAACACTACATAAAACGAATGAGAACATGTTAAAAGAGAGCAAAGGAATCTTGTAAAATAAATAGTAAAGTATGATGCAGAAGGAGTGTTTTCATTTCTGTTTACAAGTCACTGTTTGACGCCCTTCAGGTGTATTAGCTCATCTTATTCTCCCAGTAACTAGGGGAATAGGTATGGTTATTGCCCCTTTTTACATGTGTGAACATGGGAACACAGAGGAGTAGAGAAACTTGCTCAAGCGCATGCGCTAGTACATAGATATTATTGACAGTCCTCCAGAGAGGTGGAGCCAATAGGATATAGTTATCTAAGAGGAGATAGATGCATTGGGATAATTGGTTTGTGTGATTAGGAAGGCCAAGAAGACTCACAATCTGCCCTCTATAATCTGGAGACCCAGAAAAGCTAGCAATATCATTAAGCCTAAACCTAAACGTCTAAGAAATAGGGGAATTGATAGTCTAAGTCCCAGCATCTGATAACCCAAAAAACAGATGCTCAGAAGTCTGAGGGCAGAAGAAGATGGATGGCCCAGCTCAAGGAGAGACAATTTGCCCTTCCTTGGTCTTTCCATTCTATTCAGGCAGTGGGTTGAATGTCACCCACATTGGCGAGGGTGGATTTTATTCATTCATTTACTGATTTGAATTCTAATCTCTTTCTGAAACACCCTTGCATACACACCCAGAAATGATGTTTTACTAACCATCTGGGTATCCCTTCAACCAGTCCAACTGACACAAACGATTTAATGTCACAGTGGAGGGGCTGCATTACATTTTCTAAGTTGTCTATTTGTTAGGACAATTATATTTATATACTAGTAGATGATTGCAAATAAGATAAAGTTTAGGTTTTGTCTGGTTCTCATGGGCATGGCATTGAGTCTTCTTCTAGACCTTGTATAAATTCCATGTTTTAAAAATGTATTTTGTGGGGCCAGCAGGTGGTATGATGGTTAAGGTGCCAGACTCCCACATGGTCCTCCCACAGACTCCCACTGTGGTTCAAGTCCCAAGTCTGGAAGCTTGAAAATCACACAAGGTACATGTGCGTGTTTGCCCAAAATCTCTGAAGACAATGTAGGAGAAGGGATTGTGGCATGGTCATCTCCTTTGGGGGAGTAAGGAGGCGATTTCTCACTTTTTCTCTGTCTCTCTGGTGAGAACATGCACCCTATGGCAAAAACATAAAAAAAGAAAAAAGAAAAAAGAAAAAGAAAAGAAAAGAAACAAAACTCTGTTCAAGTAATCACTGTAAAACTTTAATAAACTCTCTCTGTTATTTTAAGCCCTGTGTGGAGGATACATTCATGGGACGAGCGGAACAGTCCTTTCTCCTGGATTTCCAGATTTTTATCCAAACTCTCTAAACTGTACGTGGACTATTGAAGTGTCTCATGGAAAGGGTAAGAACATGGCATGGGTCTCAAATATACAGAATGATAAATCAAAGATAGTTCATGGGGCAAAGAAAAAAGTATTAATTTGTGGAAAAGATAATTAATTTCTTCATATATATTTTAAAATGTTAATTTTAGGGACCAGCAGATGGCATAATGGCTAAATTGCTGGACTCTCATGTAGTCAACTATGGTTGGAGTCCCGGACCCAGTAGCTTAAACTCACACCGGATGCACGTGCATGTGTGTCCAAAATCCCAAGAGGAGAGTGGAGGAGAAGGGATTGCAGTGTGGCCATACCCCCTAGGGGGTGATTTCTCACTTTCTGTCTCTCTTTCTGGTGAGTGCATGCACCCAATAGCAAAAACCTCTTCAATAAATAAATAAATAAGAAATAAAATGTTAATTTTATTTTTCTAAGTAAGATTTTTGGAAGAAAATGGTCTTTCAATTATTGGCACTACAGGCAAAAGAGTTCTTGTTTTGCTCCCTATCACTTAACTTGCATATATACATGTGAATATGAGTTTGGAAATTAGATATTATGGTAAGCAATGGAGACATTGATTAAACAAAATCTGAATATTGGTTTAATAGAAGGAAATAAGCAAGTTTTTCAACTTCTAATTTTTATGCTAAATCTATGATAATTTTTGTACTAGCTTTAAATTTACTCAGTTTTATCACACATAATAATTCACTGATCTTTACATAATCCAGTGATACCTCATATAATACATATAATTATCATCATATTTCAAATCAGCACCACATAGATCAGTAAAATTTGCATTTTGTGCAGGAGTTGTAAATTATAAGCATTGCATTTAAGATTATACCCTAGGTTATTTTATGAGTAATTTTATCATTTTTAAATAATCTATTTTGAATTTGGATCACATAAATATACTTCATAGACTACATCTTTTCACATAAATTTAAGCGACACGAAAATGTGTCGCTTAATATTTTATTATATATACTATATTACATTATGTTACCATAGGTGCATGTTAGAGAAGAACTTGACCCTGAAGAAAATTAATAAAGAAACAGATTATGAATAATCAAGGTTTTATCATCATCATAATTTGTATCTTTATAAAAAGGGATCTATTAATAGCTAATGTTATTCATGTCACTATAGGAATCCAGAAATAATGCATTGTGGGTTTAGGTCAGATGTATTAAGAAGATAAAAACAACAATTTTTAGGCAATTTTGCCTCCTTTATGTAAATTTACAAATTGGATTTCTGATCTAAGATTTTCTTTTCTTTCTTTTTTTGAGAGATCTTTTTTTTTCCCCATGAAGCATGTGTACTCACCAGAGAGACAAAGAGATAGAAAGCAAGAAATCACCCTTCTCCTCCATTCTCATCTCAGGATTTTGGATATACTCATATGTACCCAGCATGAGTTTCAAGTTGCGAGGTACAGGACTTGAATTGTAGTCGGCCATGTGGGAGTCCAGTGCCTTAACCACTACACCATTTTCTGGGCCTGCTAAGATTATCGAAAAGGCACTTAGTGAAAACAGGAAAGTTATCTGGTCCTCTGTCCCTTTGGGAGTAATGTTCTCCCTAAGGACCTAGGAAGTATTCCTGAATGCAACTCACTGTAAAATCCTGATCTATTCTCTGGGTACATCCACATCTACAACTCGATCTGTATCAGCATCTATATCTGTACCTATATTCACAGTTACGTCTGCATTTATATTGACTTCTCTATCCACATTTGCATCTCTAGCCATATCCATTGCTGTCTCTACACCCACGTCTGTATTCATATCTCATGTATCTATATCCATATCTACTCTGTGTTCACGTATGTTTATATTTATCCATATCTATATCTATAGCTATTTTCCTATCAATATGTAAAGCTGCATTTATATATACTGAAGCATTTGTTTTTGTTGTGTATCTCCTTCATTTCTAGAGTCACACTTTTTCTACATGCTTTTCTTAGGTTTACATAGTAATATTTTTTCATATTTTGATTCAAGAATTTGATGTCTCATGGGAACCAGCAGTTAGCGTAATGGCTATGTCGCTGGACTCCCATGTAGTCAACCGCGGTTCATGTCCCGGACCCGGTGGCTTAAAACTCATGCCGGGCGCATGTGCGTGCGTGCCCAAGATCCCGAGAGGAGAATGGAGGAGAAGGGATTGCGGCGTGACCATCCCCCCTGGGGGGTGATTTCTCGCTTTCCGTCTCTATGTCTCTCTCTCTCTGTTTGGTGAGCGCACGCGCCCTATAGCAAAAAAAACTCTCAAAAAAAAAAAAAAAGAATTTGATGTCTCAATATCCAGAAGAACTTTTTGAGCTACTGCTGATTCTATGGTTCTCTTTCCTCTCTCTCATCTTTATCCTTTTATTCATCCTCATCTCTCACCGCCCTCTCTGATCACTATCTCAATGTCGGTATCTCTTTCTCATCTCTGTCTCTCCATCTCTATCTTCTCTCTCTCTATTCAGGAGTTCAGATGACTCTCCATCTCTATCTTCTCTCTCTCTGTTTAGGAGTTCAGATGATCTTTCATACTTTTCACCTTGAGAGTTCCCACGACTATTTACTGATCACGGAAGACGGAAGCTTCTCTGAACCCGTGGCCCGGCTCACTGGTTCGGTGTTGCCTCATACCATTAAGGCAGGATTGTTTGGAAACTTCACGGCCCAACTTCGCTTTATATCAGACTTTTCAATTTCCTATGAGGGCTTCAATATCACATTTTCAGGTATGTTGCTCTTTTTAACTGCTTCTCTCCTTCCACAGAAATACTTGCCTTTCTATGTGTGTGCACACAGGTGCCTGCCTGGCTGGCTGTTCCCTGTCTGTTTATAGGAAAATTGCCAACCACTGGAAGCCTGGAGACTAAACCCTGCTAGAAACAGGGTGAGGAGACATCTGTCTGGCATCCAGAAAGTGCCACGTTGCCCTACATAATTTGCGAGTTCTTGTCCTGTTAGTAACTTCTCTTCAAAGACCCTCTTCCTTATTTCTCTTCATCAGTTCCATGAAAATCTCTGAGCAATGATTACCACGGGGCATACCTGGGATTAGTTGTCTTCTGATTAAGTTGGTTTTTACCCTCCACTAGATGCCACTGTTTGTACTAAGAACCATGCCTAGGATGACAAAAGACTGGGACACACACACTGAGTATGAGCTTTTATTTTAATATAATCAGACACAGTGACAAAACCATTCTCCAGAGTTAATCAACATTTTAAGTTAAATTATAATATATAGTTACTATTTGGATAAGGTCTATATTGCACCTGGTACTATTTATATGGTTAGATTGTTATATTTGAATAATTCTATGATATAGGTACTAATTTTTTTACATATTAAAAATTGCACATACTTAAGAACTAGTCAAGCATATATGCAAGATAAATTTGATCCTACGCATAATGCTCAGTGGGTACACAATACTCAAAAACTCTGCAAACATTTTAGACTACCCTCCTCCCCAACCAATGGAAAGGGACCTACCACTCTACAACTACTGAAGGGTGTAAACAAATTAATTTTCCTTTGTATATCGGATGCTTTGGGGAAAAAAATATGTTTGTCTGCTTCGTTCTTTATATCCTAGATCTAACATAATTTCCATAAGATAGTCCCTTGGACCATAATTGCATGTGATTTTTTTTCTGCTTTTGAGCTCCCATAAATTCCTTTGTAATTTTTATAGCACTTATGAGATAATTTATTATAATTCTTGACTACTTAGCTCCTATACTAAAATTAAAATTCTAGATAGAATTGTTTCTCTTTGTTCCATCTCCATATAGCTGGCAGTTCTGTTCTTACATCTTACACATAATAAAAACTTAATAATTATTTACTAAATACTGCATGATTATCAACATTATGTAAAATAAAATACTGTCTTTAAGAAAAATATTCTTTAGGGATTTAAAAATGCCCTGAACTCTTTGATAAGCCTCTAATTCTGACCAGTTGTCATTTATCTTAATCTGTGTTGATTTTTTTCTGTTTCACTTGCATAAGTGGGGCTTCCAAGATTGTCTCAGACTACTTGATTTCTCTGAAATTTGCTGTAATCAGCAGTAATCATGAAATTGGCCACTTCATATATCAAAGACTTAAATCTTCCTAACACTAATACCTAAATCCCTCTCTCTCTATTCTCCCCCAGTGGATCTCAATTATAGTATCACTATGAGAAAATCACTCCTCTCTGTTCTTACTTTCATAATGTTCCAAAATGAACTTAAATAGAATTCTTCAAAGAAAGGAGAGGGCCATGACACAAGTCCATGGATCACTTACAAAGATGGTTCTTATGAACCTGCAATTTTTAGTGCACCCTGCCCTTTTCCTCAACTCTGTTGCTCTCAGCACAGCATTCACAATAAGTCTTTAGATTACTCTCTTAGTCCGTTGTGCTGCTATAACAGAATATCTGAGACTCCATAATCTATTGGGTCATCAGAAAAGTCATGATATGTTTTTCTATGCAAAGACATGTCGTGACTTTTCCAACCCAATTAAAAAATAAAAATAATAAAAATAATAAAAGCAGAAATTTACTTCTCAGAGTTCTGGCTGTCTTTCCCATTATACAAGATGGCAGGTGAAAAAGCTTAGAAGCAGGATCTTAAGGAGAAAAATCCTGAAGCCAAGAAGGCTGATGCCATTGGCAAGGCTAAAAAGGGTGATCCCCAAACTAAAAAGCCCAAGAAGGGAAAGCCCCATGGAAGCCAAACCTGGTCCTAGTCCAGGACATCAGCAGATACTCCCGATCCGCCATGTGTTCCAGGAAGACCATGTACAAGAAGAAGCACTCGGCCACTAAGTCCAGGATTGAAAAGTGAAAGAGTGAGAAGGTTCTTGCCACTGTCACAAACTCAGTCGGTGGGGACAAGATGGTGGTATCCAGGTAGTTGAACACAAAATGCCTATGTATTATCCTACCGAGGATGTTCCTTGAAAGCTGTTGAGCCACACAACAAAACTCTCTAATCTGCATGTGAGAAAGCTGTGAGCCAGCATCACTCCGGGGTCCATTCCCACCATCCCATTTGGATGCTGCAGAGCAAGAGAGTGGTTTTCCTGAAGCAGCTGAGCAGTGGCTTGCTCCTTGTGACTGGACTTCTGGTCGTCAACTGAGTTCCACTACATAAAACACACCAGAAATTTGTCATCACTACGTCCACACAAATTGATATTAGCAAATTAAAATCCCCAATACCTCACTGATGCTTACTTCAAGAAAAAGAAGCTACCACGAAGCCCAGACACCAGGAAGGTGAGATCTTCAAAACAGAGAAGGATAAATACAAGATTACAGAGTATTGCAAGCTAGAGCAGAAAACTGAACTCTCAAATTTTACCAAAAATCAAAGCTGTTCCTCAGCTCGAGGGCTACCTGTGATCCATATTTGCCCTTACAAATTAAGTTTATACTCACAAATTGATGTTCTACATTTCTTGCCAAGAACCTAATTAAGTAACTGATACATCTACCTATCTATCTATCTATCTGTCTGTCTGTCTATCTATATCTATATAAGAGTTTTGGAGGCTGTGAAGTCCAAAGCTGGTAGGCTGATACTTAGTAAGGACCCTCTTGTGTCATCACATGGCAGAAGGCAAGAAGGTCTAGAGGAATTCAAAGCTGTGTCCTTGCATGACAGAAGAGCAGAAGAAGCAGACCCGTTCTCTCACGCCCTTTTATAACGACATCGATCATAAGGGTGAAACGGTCATGACCTGAACACCTCTCAAAGTCTCCACCTCCAAACACCCTCACCCAAGGATCATATTTCTTATAATGGGTTTTGGAGGACACAGTATGATCATAGCAATTACTAAAAGTCAGAATGTAACTCTAGAGCTGACTTTTTCTCTCATATATTCCTTAAACAATCATAACAAAAACAACAAAAAGCATTCTTTTATGGGTCTTCAAAGCTTTGGGAGGAAGCTTAAAAATATCTTTAAACGTTTAAACTAAAGTGGTAACAGTTTGTAAACATTTAGAATAATTCATTTCCATACAACCAGTGGAAAATAATACCTAAAATATTCAGAAGAAATCACTTTAGTCATGCACAAGCACAGACAATATTTTTAAAAACAAAAGAACACACCTTTGATTCCAAAGCTCTCTTCTCTCTTCAAGGTAAAGGAGTTCTCTAGATATACTAAAAGAATATTTCATCTGAAAGGATTTTTGCCTTGAAATAGGGCTGTGATTGATTGCCAGTGACACTTACACAATGGAGATAATTTTTTAAGTATCCAAATAAGTAGAAAACTTTTTATACAAACAAAGTATTAACACTTTCAGAGACATTTCTGCTGTTTATCAGTAATGTTTATATTTGACATTTTTCCTATTAGTCTGGTTTCTAGTTTCTTTTCTTCTTTTCTTTTTTTTTTTTAAATTTTTTGCCATAGGGCATGTGTGCTTGCTGGAGAGGAGAGAGACAGAGAGAAACAGTGAGAGGGAAAGTGAGAAATCACCTGTAGGGGGGATGGCCATGCTGCAATCCTTTTTTTCCCCAATCTCTGCCTGGGATTTTAGACACACACACATGCCCAGTGTGATTTTCTAGTTGCCACTTCCAGGACTTGAACCATGGTTGACTATGTAGGAGTCCAACACCTCAACCACTATGCCACCTACTGGCCCTTAGTCTAGTTTCTGTCTTCTTTAGAAGGCTTTTCTAAAACAGCATTTCCCTGTTATGCTTCCCATGCAGTATTCCTTCAGGTGTTAACAGTAGCATTGTGGGGAAAGGCCCCCATGATGAAATATGTTCACATAAAGTGGTACAGCCCCTACTTTTTGTTTGCTTATGAACACTGGACACTCCAAACTTTCTGCCCCACTCCTGATGCTTCTACTTCTTGAATGGTAACTTTCAATGAATTCACATAATTCCCCAGTCATTCTCTTCAAAAGATGAGAACTTGGATAGCTCTTAATTTAAATACCTTTTTTGTTTTTTTTTTCATACTTCACTAGGCAAATTCCTTCCATGCAGGCTAAATATTACCCATTGCATGCAATATTCACTCTCTTCCCTAAGAAGAACTTTATTTTTCCTCCTATATTTCCATTTATACATCTAAATTATGTATTTTCAGCATAATTTTCTGAATTGTTCTGGGTTCCTATACCATTAGTTTTCAAATGAGGGTACTATGTCTTCTTCCATGGCCAATCAACACAGCTTGGGAGAGAGAGAGTAGAGCATAATTATTCTTCTATCATGTTGTAGTCACTCAATAAATATTTGCTGAACACATACAGGAAAAATGGCTGGCATTATTCGAGGCCTTGGAATAATAAGCCACATAGCAGTGGCTAAGACACCAGCCTTCATGGGACCTGTATTCTGTGGGCGAGAGAGCACTGGGAAATGCTATGAGAAAAAAATATTAGGTCATTGAGAGTGAAGTATTTTTGCATAGAAAAAGTGTGTCACGATTTTCCCTACAACCTAATGGAATGGGTCAAGGGTATAAGATCAAAGATGCTGCTATCTTATACAGAGAGGTACCAGGTAAGGTTGCTTTAAGAGAGAGAGAGAGCTGCCTGCATCTTGCTCACTCTGCATACTCCCACCCTGCTGTCTATCTGTAGGTTAGCCTAAGGTCAGCCCTACATTTCTGGACTTTCCAGTCACCAAAGCAATGAGTCAATAAACCTCTATTTCTTCACAAATCCCCCAGTCTCAGTTATTTCTGTTAGCAGTGCAATTACAGAATTAGATAGAGGAAGAGAGAAAGAGACAGGAAAGATTGAGAATGAGAAGTATTTGGATAGGGTCTCACCACTCCGTGATCCTTGGCCCAGGCTCCCCATTAGCTAGAAAGATAAGCATGTGCTCCCATGGCCGGCCTGTTTAGGTTGGTCCAGGACCTAAACGAGGGCCTCCCCTGTGGCTCCAGCCTCATATAATGGCACCCTACCACTTGTGCTGCCACAGCTGGGCCATTTATCTCATTCTAGATGGGTTCTGTTGATGGGAATGAGTCAAGAGAATGGATAAAGAAAAGGAAGGGGTAAATTCTAAGAACAAAATCTTTGCATCAGATCAAAGATGGAATGCTGAAGACAATACATTTTTCTTGTGTTAATGAACTTTCTTGTGTTAATGAATTAATGGAATTTTATACAATTCAAAAATACAGGTGTAACAGTGAACCAATGACACTGAGTATGAGAATCCTTGTATAACCTAATAGAAGTGGATAAAACTCATCTACTAGCACACCAGCTTATCTCGTCATACTCTCTCAGGCTCTTCCAGCAGATACCTTTTAGAGGATACATTGTGTATAATACATTTTCAATAATATTTATGGACTTTAATTAAATCTTTTTTTTTCTGGGTCCTACTAAAAATAGATCAAATTTCCAAGTATACTTGAAGAATGGCCAGAATGAATTTGAATATATTAGAGAACCAGAGTAGTTGTACCTAAATGAAAATTAGGACCAATGCACAAAGCATGTACCTCAGAGGTTGACCAGTATGTTAAGTGAACTGAAGGAAGAATTAGGGCAAAAATGGGATTTTGAGAAAATCTAAATATGAGATGCCAATGACCAGCCTGATGAGTAATGGAAATAAAGGATGAGATTTGAAATATATTGAGGGAAAAGTATCTCAGTATAAGATTGGACTCAATATAGGTTGGATTTGATATTCATTGAGAATTTTACATCTGAAATTTAGAGTTAGGAGATCTGGAAAATAAAACAGTATGGGAAATCAAAACGTCGAGGCAATCTTTTTAAAAAAAACTTTGGCATTGTTTTCTATATGTTTTTCTGCTGTTGTAATCTAGAAAACGAACTTTTGCCTTCTCAGTCCTTTGCCATAATGTTCATCGTTTATCACCCTTCCAATATCTCCTCTAAACTCTGCTTCTCATTCTAATCCCTAATGATCATTTATCTCTGGTATGTGGTCCAACTTATTGACATTATTTGACTGGGCATTATAAGCTGAAGAAATAGCAAGAAGGAGGAAAGCACACAAATAGGCATTCACTCACTCTTTCTCAGTTATCACCATTAGAGACTGAATCTTAAATGCTCCGAGAGACCAATGACCGCCAGGGTATAATTGTATGCATATAATGAAGTCTAAAAAAGCTGGCTCTAAAAAATGATACAAATTTTAAAAAGGTCATTATGAGTATTAATAATTTGAATACTTATTTCCAAAATGTAAATATTACTTATGCCAGACAGCATATATCCCTCCATTTTTTACTGTATTCAACATTTTGTCCTTGAGTATCTAGGAGGCATTCCAAGTAGTTTACGAAATATTTTCTGTTATATTTCAATAAAAAATTGTTTCTAGATTGAAAATAGACAGTGAAGCATTGCATTTTTCCATAGTGAGTATATCTAAGAGGTGAAATTGGTCATGATACACTTGACAACATGATCCTTTGATGTTGCTCTAATCTAGCACTGCATGTCTTGGTTTTAAAAAGTGCCTTTGAGAAGGGTACAGTAACTGATTTTAGTAATTAGAAATATCGGCAAAATGATTTCATAATCTTAAAGTGACGATTTTGAAGTGGATCACCTCATTTTAGTATGTATAACTTACATTACACACATACAGTCTATCTATATACTATATATATATGTGTGTGTGTATATATATGCACACACACACACACACACACACATATATATATATATATATATATATATATATAGTTTTTTAAATACTAAAATACATGACATTTGTCATAAGAGGTCAATGGTTTCATCATATTAAAGTGACAGTTCTAAAATGGATCATCTCATTTTAATGTATTTACACACACAGGATAAATAAATATATATGTATACGTTTTTAAATACTAAAATTCATCACATTTGTCATAAAAGATCATGGTAAAAAAGCAGCAATCCATATAACGGTTATAAAAAGTTTGTGGGAGTATATATATATATATATATATATATATATATATATACACATACATGTATTATATGTTATATATATTAGGTTGTTGGAAAAGTCAAATCATGATGTATTTTTTCCCTATGATTTTCTATCTAAAAATGTGCCATGACTTTTCTCATAACCCAAGATTATTTTTTCGTAATAGTATTTTAAAATTCTTACTACATTTTTGATATTTTCTCCAAGTCCTCACACATTAACTGCATCTCTTCATGCCTCAGAATATGACCTGGAGCCATGCGACGATCCTGGAGTCCCTGCCTTCAGTCGAAGGATTGGTTTTCACTTTGGAGTAGGAGATTCGCTGACTTTTTCCTGCTTCCCTGGATATCGCTTAGAAGGTGCAACCAAGCTTACGTGCCTGGGTGGGGGCCGCCGCGTGTGGAGCGCACCTCTGCCAAGGTGTGTGGGTAGGTGGTCACACGCTTTCATTTCATTCATCCATGGGACAGGACAGGGGCCAGCCAGGAAGCAGAGTTGGGGGTGGGGAGAGGCTTGACAAGGAAGAAGAGGAGATGGGTGGATGGTGAGGGGAGGGGATTCCTGTGTTTGAAAATTCTCATCTATAAAGTAAGTCTCTTTCAGCTCTAAAATTTCATGACTGAAGAAGAGCGAAACCAGGGTGTGTCAGGAATATTTATAAAGGGAAAAGATACACACACACACACACACACACACACAGTCTGGAAGAGAGAAATAAAAACTAGAAGCCAAGCTGTAATAACATAACCTCTGACAATTATATTGATTGAAAGCAGTGTGTCTCATCTGTTATAATGATGGTGGCAATTTAAAATAGCAGTTTTGTTTTTTCTTATCAGTTGAACTCTTTGGATGATTGTTGCTTACTCCTGCAAAAGTGGGCATTATAGACATTTAAATGCTGAATAGCTTTTTCACTGTGTTCTCAAGGAATTTGAGAGGTAATTTCAAAGAGTAACAAGACTTTTTGTTTTGATATTTTGCAATGAAATACTAGGCTCACATGCCAGGATTGGCGTGCTGATTCAGCGGGGAAGTACTCGTCGTCAGTCAGCAAACGTGCTGGTATTTGGCAGAGGAGAGTCACAGTGGCTCTACTAGTTTATGTGGGATGTGTTGCCTGCTCAGTCAGGGACAGGCTGGTAGCCCCAGAGACAAAGTCTAGTTCTGGCTATTGCTCGGCATATAATGGGTTTTATAAACTGTTCTTCAGAATTACAGAAAACTGCCTAATGTCATTACAAAGGGAGAAGGGGGGATTAGTAACCATGATTTCCGTTAACATTGAGCCTTGAAAGTCTATGGAGGGTCCATAATGTGTTCCACACTAAATATGATCAGTTGACAAACTCAAGACACGTGAGGATGTTCTGGAAATAAGATTTAAAAACCCAAGTGGGGCCAGCAGGTGGTTTGATGGTTAATGTGCTGGACTCCCACATGGCTGACCATGGTTCAAGTCCTGGACCTGGTAGCTTGAAAATCCCATAAGGTACATCTGTGTGTACACACAAGATTCCAGGAGTAGAATCAAAGAGAAGAGATTGTGGCATGGCACTCTCCTCTGGGGATCACTTCTTACTTTCCCTCTCACTGTCTCTGTCTCTCTCTGGTGAGCACTTGTGCCCTATGCCCAAAAATAAATAAATAAATATAAAATCTCATATAAAATACTGTTGTATTCTAACCATTCTTTTCCTATGGCACAGAATTTCAAAAATTATTGGCATTAATTGGGGATATTATATGATTCAAAGGATTTTTTTTTAATAATTTAATGAACCAGAGAGTTACCATTTCATCATAGAAAAACTTAATCAACTAGGACAAGCAAGTGGTGTGGTGGTTAAAGCATTGGAGTCCCACATGGTTCACTGTGGTTCAAGTCCCAGACCTGGTAACTGGAAAATCCTACCATGTGCATGTGTGTGTGTGCCCAAAATCCTAAGAGGAGAATGGTGGAGAAGGGTTTGTTGTGTGGCCACCCCCTGGGAGTGATTTCTCACTTTCCTTCTCACTGTTTCTCTCTGCCAAGCATACATGCCCTATGGCAAAAACCTTAAAAAAAAAGAAAAAATTTTAATTGAGAAAACATGAATATAACCATTTTGAGCTTTGGCAAGATACGTGTCTATACATTTCTACAATTTGACTTTCTCCTAAAAAAGGAATTCTCACTTTTTAAAAGTCTGGTATTAGTTTTAAGTTTTGATATTATTTTAAGGAAGAAAAAGATACCATATTTCTGTAGACACTCTGAGGAATTCCCAGGCTTTCCCAGAGTCTATTCTCTGTGTTAACAACTCCTATCTGAACTAGTTTAAGACTCGGAAAAACCTTTCAACTCAGTGTAACCAAAGCATCACTCTAGGTTAGCATTAAGTGCTCTATAGATTATACTATTTCATTTGCTGTTACTCCATTTTATTTAGATTTATTATTTTTGTACTTTTTCCTTGTTTTTCAGCTTTTGTACAATGTTTCTAAGATATGAAATAAGGAACTAGTGCTGAAATATTAGTTAATAGTTATTGGAGTTTTAACTCCAGACCAGGCCATACTCTGAGCTCTCTCCCTGTATTAATCCATTTAATCCCATGACATCCCTATGAAGTAAACATTATTGCTATCAGTTTGATTTTATAGATGGGTCTATTAAGATATAAAGAAGCCAAGAATTGGGCCCAGTTTTACCAAAGGACACAGAGCTAGTAATAGTCCAACCCAGGGAATCTGTAACCCAGGTTATAACCATTGCGTGGTACTGGGAAGGCACCCAGAGCTCCTTGGATTGGCTTGTTTGGATTTAGCCCTTTGCATTTTTATCTGCCATTTGCTAATTTTTCTTTTTTTTTTTTAGCATTTAATCCCATCTGGTGGGAAGATACCATTAAATAAGCAGGTTATTAATGGCTTATTATATACAATCTGCCCATTGACCCGTGCAGCACATCTGGGCATTAGCTTCCTTTCCCTCTTTCTCATTCTTCCCATCTAACTAGTGACCAGGTTGAAGGAGTCTGCCAGCTGCAAAGCTCAGACAGCTCCTCCCCATCTTCCCAGCCCAACCTCTAGCAGACTCACCATTCTCTCCTGATGACTGTTCAGGCTCCAGAGCAGACCTTGCTGATCCCAGGACCACCGCACCCAGGATGATGTTTCACTGGGAATGTCAACAATTCATTTCCCTTAAGAGAAGCTGTTAATTAGTTCCATGTGGTATTTCTGAAACTGTCTTTCAACACTATCATGCTACCCAAAGTGCTGGATTCATTGACCTGAACAGACTCTCCAAGGGTTTTTACCAACTCTCACTCAGCAACCTTATGCTCAAATAAAAAGAGTTTTCTCGGCCATCCCCCCCCGGGGGATGATTTCTCGCTTGCTATCTCTCTGTCTCTCTCTTTCTGGCAAGCACACGCGCACTATAGCAAAAACCTCTCAAAAATTTTTTTTTCCTTAGGTCCAAGAGCACAATGTCTTATTTATTTATTTATTTATTTATTTATTTATTTATTTATTAAGAGCAATATTTGCTTTAAGGCACATTTGCTCACCCGAGAGACAGAGAGACAGAAAGTGAGAAATTACCCCCTAAAAGGATAGCAATGCCACAATCCTTTCTCCTCTATTCTGCTCTTGGGATTTGGGGCACACATACACATGCACCCACTGTGAGATTTAAGCCACCTGATCTGGCACTCAAACCACAGTCGACTACATGGGAGTTCAGTGATGTAAATGTTACTCCATCTGCTAGTCCCCCCCCCTTTTTTTTTTCACTTTATACCTATCTGCAGGCTGCAGGCTGCTCTCTTTAGGAATACTTACCCCATCTTTCCTGTGAGGCTAATTCTTCCTCGTTTTTGAGCTCAACTCACATATCCCAATCCCAGCAGCTCTCGTGGAAGATCAATCTTCAGCTGGTGGGAAGGGTTGAGAACAGTAGCATAGGAGATAGCAGAGTGTTCCTGTGCCTTGGCCTCCTCATCTGTAAAATGTGCTTAGTATGGATATCTACTTCTTGGAATTGGTGCATTGATTTCAGGATATAACATTTATAAAATTATGTCCTATGTAAGTGACAAATAGACTAAAAGAAAAATAAATCGCGATAATCGAGTAAATGATTACTGTTTATTTGTCTTACAGTTACTTATTTAGATCCTCAAGGATGTATCTCTTTTTTTCTCTTCTTTCTTAAAGAATTATTGGGGGGACCAGCAAATTGTGTAATGATTCTGTCACTGGACTCACATGTAGTAGGCTGCGGTTCGAGTCCTGAACTCGGCAGCTTAAAACTCATGCTGGGCATGTGTGTGTGTGTGTGTGTGTGTGTGTGTGTGCGCATGTCCAAGATCCTAAAATGAGAATGATGGAGAGGGGATTGTGGCATGGCTATTCCCCCCACTGGGAGTAATTTATCACTTTCTGTCTCTCTGTTTCTCCAGTAAGTGCACACACTCCCATAGAAAAAACTTTCTTAAAAAAAAATTCTTTTTGGTTATCTGGAAAGTCATGGCACATTTTTCCATAGAAAAATACATTATTACTTTCCTTATGTAATTTTATATATACTTTTTTTTTTTGAGAGGTTTTTGCTATAGGGCGCTTGCACTTGCTAGAATGACAGAGAAAGAGAGAAAGCGAGAAATCACCTCTTAGAGGGGATGGCCACGCCGCAATCCCTTCTCCATTCTCCTCTCAGGATCTTGGGCACGCACGCACATGCACCCAGTGTGAGTTTAAGCCACTGGGTCTGGGACTTGAACCATGGTCGGCTACATGGGAGTTCAGCAACATAGCCATGATGCTAACTGCTGGTCCCCTTATGTAATAATATTTATTAATTTTGTTTATTTATTATTATTATTTTAATTTTCTATTGGTCATATATGGTCAACAGAGAGAAAGAGAGAGAGAGACAGAGAAAAAAAGGAAAAGTGAGAAAGCAAGCCACCATGTCTGGGACTCAAATTGCAGTAAAACATGTGGGAGTTCAGCACCTTAATCTCCATGCCACCTGCTGACCCTCGAGGCTATGTTTTTAGTCTTGGAATTCTATAATTTATTTCATAAGTTCATCTTCACAATATCTACACCCTTTGTTTTCCTTTAGGGTCTTTCAGTTTCAATTGTTTTTTTTGGGGTTTGTTTTTGTTTTTTTTTAAGGAATTTCCTCTTTCCCAAAAAGCTTTCTATTAGGATGCATGCGTGCTCCATGTTCCTTTAAGAACATCCCACAATAGTTTAAGAAAGCCACACATTCTCTGTAGTCTGGTCCAGTTTATAGCAGTGACTTTCTCCCATGATGCTCTGCCCCCGTCATGTCAATCAAGTCATGTGAACATCTGCTTTGTCTCACACCCAAGGCTGTCTGCATCCCTAGCATTTCTTCTTCTGCCCACATTGCCTTCCGGTGGTGCTAATCTGCTGTGGTGCCAAGGTGAAAAGAACCACTGAGACCCTCAGGATATAATGACTAAAGACGTCTAGTCTTTAAAGTAGATTTTGTTATTGGCTTTGACATAGAATCAGAAAACAATGACAGCAGAAATAACACACATCCATTGGAAGAGTATAAACTCACAAATAACTTTAAAATCCAGAAAACATGTCAAAGTCATGATTTAAATAGGACAGAAAATATAATTTTGTAATAATCTGCCTGAAAGTCTATAAAGAATATAAAACAAATATAACTGAAATAGTAATAATGCATAATTATTAAAACACTACACTAAATTTTTTAAATTAGCGTATCAAGTTTGTATAACCTACAAGTGATGTCATTTTCTTGGACAGAAATTCATATGAAAGATGGTTTTCTGGGCCAGTCCCACAGCGCAGCAGATAAGTGCTTTGCATAGAAAGCTAAGTCCCACGTGCCTAGTTTGAATGCTGGCTCCACTGACTTGAAAAACACACTGAAGACATGTGCATGCATGTCCAAAATCCTGATGGAATGGAGAAATAGAAGAGAAAGGATTGTGGCATCCTCTCTCTCTTTTCAGGGAGTGCACAAACCTAGTAGCAATAAATAAATAAGAAAGAAAGAAAGAAAGAAAGAAAGAAAGAAAGAAAGAAAGAAAGAAAGAAAGAAAGAAAGAAGACTGTCTCTGAGTCCTATACCTTTCTTTGAATAATGCAACCTTGCCCTTCCAATTTTTTTAATAATTTTTATTTACATCTAATCATCATACATCTTTATAGTGGCCTTTCCACATTTAAGTCTATTGGTGGAGTATAAGGTTTCTGGGAAAGTCATGATGCATTTTTGCATATTAAAACAAAAAAGTACATCATGACTTTCCTGACGTACTAATATATTTAAGTCCTGTATATAGATATTTATTAAATAAATGAGTTATCATTGACTATTTACTTAAATATATTAATTCTGTCTCAGGTTATGAGAAATATTTGCTCTGCTACTAGTAGGAGACTTCACTTTAGAGTGCTATTATAAATTGAGATGTTGAAGAGTTAGATGCTGGTTAACTGCTTCTACCTTATCTTTCTACAAGTTCAAGCAGCACTATCTGTGTACGCAGGGTTATCAGTTACAGCTGGACAGTTAATTTTGCACAGTTATTATTTTTATAGAGTGGACTTTCACTTAATTATCACCATTTATTTTATACCTACTCAAAAAATAATTCCAGTATCCAAACATTAATAAAAAGATATATAAAGTTACTTCCTTTGCCTTGATATTTTCCCTCTTTAATGAACATGCTAAATTCTTTCTACCTCTACTTTTTTGGTACTGTGAAATATTATTATATGGTTAATGTCCTAAATGCTAATGTAATAAGAAATATAATCTGCAATTAGCTGGTGACCTATTTTGAAAAAAAGCTCTTAAAAACACACTTTTTTCTAAAACTCATTATTTCAGTTTCATTACTGTTAATTATGAACAATATTCTGAATTATTCATTATAGCGTATCTAGCATTATGTAAGCTATAAAAAGAGTTACTGTTCTCTTTCTGAGCCTTTATAGTATATAGCAAATCAATAATTAATTTATTCTAGTTGTGTGACTTTGGGAAAGGCTTTGTTTCTTAAACTTCTCTATGACTCAGTTTTCTCATCTGTAGATTGGTTTTATTCACTTTTCACACAATGCCACTGTGAGGATTAATGATTCAACATATGCAAAGACATAGAAAAATGTGTGATGTAAAATAGCATTATAGCTTACATATCAGCCTTATCATGATGAATTAAGTCGACCTTTAAAATGCGGTACCCCTGGTCTTGATCTTTGGTGCATCTGTAATGCATTAGTGAGGAGAAACCAGATCCAGCATGGTGGCTACAGCTTAAGTCCTCAGCCTGATCAGCCTGAAAAAGAAAAAGACCGAGCATTCACATGAGCACTAAAGGTTCAAAGGTCTGGAAGACAGAAGGAAGGAGATTGGGCATGACCAGACCCTGTGGAGGGTGCCTATCTCTTCTCTCTCTCTCTTACTTTCATATGCATGAATGAAGAAAAAAATAAAAACAGAAAAAAAAAAAAAACAACAACAACAAAAACAACATGATATTCCAAATTGAGCCAGGGGAGAAAAACCTCTATGTGGCAATTTTGTCACGGAGGAGGAAAAAAAAATGTATATGGTGTGGTGAAGACCAACAATAGGTAATCCAACTATAACTAGACGAGCGCAGCTGCTGCCTATTGCAACATGCAGGACCTTCCAAATGGTGTATAGAGCTGTCTAAGCTCCCCTGCTTTGAGAAAGAGAAAGTACTTCTGTTGAGATCATGGTAGGCTCATGGATCACACTGGTTGGAGTTGATTCTCTTTGGCTGGCTTTCCTCTTGGAATTCCTCCCTGAAGACACACCAGGGCTTCTCATAGACAGTTTTCATACTTACCAGGGACATAAAGCTCTCATCAGATGTGTAGACTTGGGTCAGCAGGTGGCTTGATGGTTAAGGATCTGGATCCCACATGGCTGATTCTCCAGTCTAGTCCCAGATCCAGTGGCTTGAAAATGTGACAAGTGGTGTGTACACACATCCCAAATTCTAGTATGTGAATGGAGGAGAAGAGATTAAGGTTTGGTCATCACCTCCATGGGGTGATTTCTCTCTTTCTTCTTCTCTGTCTTTCTCTGTGAGTGCAAATGCCCTGAGGCAAAAATCTTTAAAAAAAACTGTTTAAATATACAGACTTAGCATCATAGTTGCTTAATTATTTCTTATTTCGTCCAACTCTCTGTTCACTCTCTTGGCTTCATTCAGTAAATAAAGAAGACAAAACATGTCACCGGATGACTAGATGGTGACCAGAGAACAAGACCCTCATTGTCACATTCACCTCCTGCCCACCTCTAAGGATGTTTGACCTCAGACAGCTTGTCCTTCACAATAGACATCTAATATACACCCTACATAGTATACTTGATAAATTCAAATGTATGGTGCAACAACATATATACAACTTCTGTGGTCGTAGCCACAAAAAAGATTTCTTTGAAAGTTTTTCTCAGACATGGGACCAGCAGACGGTGCAATGGTTATGTTGCTGGACTCCCATGTAGCTGAAATCAGTTCGAATCCTGGACCTGGTGGCCTAAACTCATGCTGGGCACATGTGTATATATGCCCAAAATCCTGAGAGGAGAATAGAGAAGGGATTGCAATGTGTCCATCCAACCTCCTGGTGGTGGTGGTGGGGGGGGGGGGGGGGGTCTCACTTTCTTTTTCTCTCAGATTGAAAATAATTTATTTGCCACTATGTCAGTATTAATTTTACCTTCATTGCATGAATTTTTTTCAAACATAAAAATAATAGATTAATGGACCTTAAATTTTGAATGAGTTCCTTTATTAGTCATTGTCAAATTCTATGTTAAATGATTACTAATATATATGACTAGGTTTCATTTACTGGTTGTTAAAATTTGATTATTTTCTTCTTTTATTCACTTTAAGTACAGTATTTGATTGTTTGAATCCTCACTATTCACTCCATAGAGCAGACAAAGGGGAATACACTGTTTTACGCTTTTGCTTTTATTTTCATTTACATTGTTTTTACTGTAAAAACACACTGTTTCTTCAGGAAGAAAAAAAGGGCAAAAATATCCTCAATAAGGATATTTAATATCCATGAATTATTACCTTTTCTCAGGGAACTTGTATTTACCTAAATTGTTTGTTGAACTTAAGTCATTTATGTTCAATCTCAGTCAGTCTGAGAATCATCAGGTTGCTAATAGTCAAGGAGAACTGTGCAACTTGAAAACCACCAGAACGTGGCACTGAAGGTGGACACCTCAGTATTAAACATAAGGACATCACTTGCCTTTCTTCCCATGAAAATTGTTTTCTGTTTTTAAAATAACTTTCAGGGGCCAGTAGGTTGTATGGCATTTAAGACGCTGGATCTTACATGACCGACTGCACAGTAGGAGTCCTGGACCCAGCAACTTGAAAAACATCCTGAGCACATGCACATGTGTGCCCCAATTCCCAAGAGAAGGGTGGAGGAGAAGGGCTGTGGTGTGGCCTGCCCTCCTGGGTGGGGCGCTTACTTACTTTCCCTCTCTCTCTCTGTTTCCAGTGAGCACACATACCCTATGACAAACTAAATAATAATAATAATAATGATAATTTCTAAATGATGATAATACAAATATATAATTATGTATAAATACAACAATGATAAATACTACTATACTTAAAAATTATTATTATACTATCCCAGTGCCATTGTGTTGGGTCTTCAATTGCTTGTGATTTTCTTTCAATACTTTCTCCCCTGTCCCCATCCCAAACCTGACTTTATGTCTTTATTTAAGGAGTGATAAGGGAGAGGGGAACTCAAAGTCTTGGGTATTTTTCTCCCTGATTTTCTCTTCATACCCTTTAAGGACATTATGAGATTCAATGGCACGAATTATGAGGTGATCATGAATCTGTAGAAATTTTCTTCTGGCAAGTATGCCTAGGAATCATAGCTGTTTTCATTAACTGGCAATGAACAAAGGAGACTGTCAGAGAAAATCAACATTATGGCAATGGGCATGCAGAAGATATTTACAAAAGTTTTATACTATCCTAAACAATCCACTCAAAATTAAACAGTGCATTCATGCTTTCCTTGTCTGGTTATTTATAAGGCATTTTACCAATGTTCAATTTCCAACATGACCATTCTTCAAACTAATACTCATTTTGTTCATTTTTTTAAAAAAAGTCATTGTACTTGGCATGTAGTGTGACCAATAAGCTAGGGGATGTGGAATCTCGTGAGTTCTCCTGTTTCTCTCTCTTTCTCTCATACACGCATCTGTGTAAATTACACACACAGAAAGATTTATGATTTCATAATTCTTTGGGATTCATAGAAATTCAGAGCTGAAGTTCTTAACCTAAATGGTTTACTTTCATAGATGAGAAAACAGGAACTGAGAGGTTAAGTGACTTTCTCCAGGTTGACAAAAAATAGAGAGCTAGATTTATTTCCGTAATTACCTTGATTAGAGGTATTTTTATGCAAAATTGGATCCAGAAGTCAATTGTCCTCTTCTTTCATTAGAAATGGGGGTTTTACTGTCATTGAATGCTCTCTCATCTCAAAATTTAATGCAAATGCTTCAGTGCCGTGACCTATTAGAAGATAATACAGTAGTTTGATCTATCGTCTGATTCCCCTGTCAGTGCATCCTGCCCGATGCCACAAAGTAACAATGCAAGAAGAATTCTATCATTACAAAAGTAGAATGATAGATCCAAAACGTAGGATCTGACTGGGGCATTTCATGAGGCAGAAATGAGGTGTGACGAGGTGACAATACCATCCAATGATACAGCTAAGTGGACCTAGGTGCTAGAGCACATCTGTTTAGTTCCAGAAACTCTCTGTACAGATAGCATGTTGCGTCCATAGAGTAAGAAGGAAAGCGAATCTTACAAATGGGCTACACAGGGTATGTTTTCAGTTCAGTTGGCCAAATAGTCAAAAAAAAAAAAAAGTCAGAAATCTATTTTAAAAAGATAAATGACTAAAGACATACATTGTTAGAAGAGAGGACTTTCATAATTTTGAAGTTTTAAATAGATTAAAATCAGAAATTCCACTTGTGAATCTTTCTTTTTTTTTAATGTCCTATTTATTTTAGCTGAATGTGGAGCAAGTGTCAAAGGAAATGAAGGAACATTACTGTCTCCAAATTTCCCATCAAATTATGATAATAACCATGAGTGTATCTATAAAATAGAAACAGAAGCTGGCAAGGGGATCCATCTCAGAGCACGAAGTTTTCAGCTATTTGAAGGAGACATTCTAAAGGTAAAAAGAATCTTCTTTAACATGATGACACTGTCTTTTCCTCTAAGGCACCTAACTATTTATCTATCTGTATATTCATACACCTTTATATATATTTGTAGCTATTTATGCAATGGTTTGAGAAGATGTTCGATTGTGTCACTTAGAAAAGTGTATGGAGACTTTGAAATAGCTGTTTTTATAGTTCTCTACCTAACATTTATTAATAGCGTATCTTGGGCAAATTATTTACAAATTAATATTTAGCTTTTGTACAGGTAAAAAGATTCAATGATACTTGCCTTTTCGGGCTGTTCTGAGAATTAGTTATTACCTGTGACTGTTTTTGGAATTTTATCTTGCACATAGTAATAATTCCTAAAATTTGTAGTGCCATTTAGGTTGATTCTCTGTTTTAGCAATTGTGAATAATGCTGCAATAAACGTGAAAGTGCAAGTGTTTTTCTGACTGGGCGTTTTCCTATCCTTTGGGTAGTTACCTAGGTAGCTCTATTTGTAGGTTTCTTAGAAACGTCCATATTGTTCTCCACAGTGGCTGTACTAATTTACGTTCCCACCAACAATATAGAGAGGGCAATGGTAGACACTAAAGACAGTATATGAGTGGATGGGTAACAGGCGGTGGGAGGGGAAGGATCAGGGAAAATGTTTTAAAAAGAAAAG
Organism: Tupaia tana; assembly: GCA_026018925.1. Lineage (NCBI taxonomy): Eukaryota > Metazoa > Chordata > Mammalia > Scandentia > Tupaiidae > Tupaia > Tupaia tana. Next base: position 186,132,180 of record JAKSZU010000002.1, read on the forward strand.
CATTTAACAGACACAAAAATGAAAATGTATCTGCTGATGATAATGTATATGGTAATATCTTTGACTTGACTAATATGCACTGTATTCATGCTGAGGGAAAACACTTCGTATGCTGTAAAGATGTACGGTGATTAAATGTAAACTTTTAAAAATAATAAATACATTTATTAATGTTTAAAAAAAGGGGAACCAAAAACCAAACAAACAAAAAACTTGCAGGGCCTCCAAACCGCAACTTTGCTATAGTTAATCTCAGTTTGTAAAAGATCGTTGAAAGCCGGAAGGATTTTAATATGAACATGGAAGCAAGTCCAACCATTCTCATTAGAACACCAAATAGGGCTCATGTGGAGAAGTGAGGCCCGGATAAACCGAATCTCACCTGGATTACAGGGCCACCCGGGTGTTCTGCTGATGTGTAAAACCCAGCTCTAACTGGCAATGCCCCTTAATTCCTAAGGCTTCCCAAATAATTCCCGCATCTCCTGCAACTATTTCAGGGAAGTTGGGGCCTTCCTGAGCCTAGTGGCAAGGGAGTGGGTACTGGCACACCTAGCTTCAATGAGGCCTTAAAGAAGAAAGGATTTGAACAACAAAGGCTAATTCTTTCAGTCCTCTAGACCCTAGTCACTCGCCCAGAGAGAAAGTAAGCAATTTGTTCGGTCATACATTTGATTTGTGGCAAGAGACAGCCATATCGCTCTTCTCCTTCACTTCCTCATTCATAGGATTTTTCAATTACACTTATATCTGCTTGGTTAGATGTAATGATTCATCTCAGATTCAGTAGCTTCAATTCAGTTTCAGCTGCGAGTGTTAAGAAAATATGCAAAAAGGTGACAAAAAGGGAAAAGTTGATAACTCCCTGTTTGTCATTTGTTTACACAATGGCTAAAACGGATCCAGAGAGGGCTCCACTTGACCCCATTAGAAGTTATCTGCAGAGGTTGAGATGCTTATAGAGTAAAGTGTCTTATTTTCTCCTAAGTTCCTGTTTGACTATTTTTCTCTTTAAAAAGAATATTTATTTAATTATTTTTGCATTCAGTCACTGTGTATCACTACAGCATGCCAAATGAATTTTCCCATGACGAATACACTGTATATTGGTTCAGTCAAAGCCACCACCATACACGTTATAATCAATAGGTTTCTTTGCACTTTTCTTCCCTTCAATGTTTTACCTCTCTCTTTTCCCCTTGATTCCCTCCTTCTCACAGTCCCCCATTCCCCACTGTCTCTTGCTCTGAATGCTTTGATACCTTCCAATCTTTCAGTTTCTGCCATAGAGTGCTGACATTTGGTATACCGTCATAATTTAGTAGGGAGTGGTTTTATTCTAGCTGTCCTTTTATTTTAATAGTCTTTCAAAAGATCATGCCAACAGGAGGATTAAGTGTATATATATATAATTAATAAGGGAATTTTAGGCAGGAAACTAGGACATTCTTACTAATTTAAAATTTTTGGAAACTAAGTTATGCTGTAAGTATGCATTTTCTGAGTTCTTTGATAATCTTAAATTTATGAGTCAGTAAACCTTTAAGGCAAACTTGTAAGTGATTATTAATTATACTTCAGTGCAGGTGAGTGATTAGCGATACTGTATAAAATATACACTGATAAATATTAGTGGAATAGAAGGAAGAAAACTATGTTTATTTGTGATTGCATGCCGTTTAAACTTGTTGATTATAACAGAAAATGTTTTTAAAAATCTTGCTTATCATATTTAATTGCAGAGAAACTGTCAATCACGGAAAATGCCTAGATGTTTTGCAGGCATCTATTTTGTTGAATATGCTAATACATATCTCTCTGTTTAAAATTATCTGAGTGAAATTATCTTGGTTTTTGAACATAAACGGTAGTCATGCTGCCCCTTTACATAGAACATGACAGTAATAAAGATTAAAATTTTATATACACACTCCTGGACACATGAACATGATTTTCTTTTGCCTCATAAGGAAGAATTATATAAGAGAAATATAGGATATAGCTTTCGAGAAAATGTTGTGAAAGGAATATGTAATGGAAAGTAGTTCATTTTGTAAACAGAACCCAGGGTATAGCTCCTTTAAAATGATTTCCCCAGAACTGTCAGCACTGTCACTATAAGATTCTACGTGGTGTTTTCTAACCTGTGATCGTCTGCTAACTCAGCTACATCCCTGAGAGCATATGGCATTGATTAAGTGCCAAGTACTGAGGAGGGTTTGTAGTGCAAATAGTTATAGCCCCTCTATTAAACAGATGACTCCAGAACCTTCTAGTAATATCCAAAAGGAGCCCTTTAAGTCCAGCTACTTTAGATGAGTAGATATAACTGGGCAACACCTTGTAGAACTGTTGATACTTCAGTTAGAATGAAAAATCAAGTCTTCTTCCATCCATTCCTAGCTGGTTTTTCATCTGTGATCAATGCAAAAGTGGAACCCCAATTTCTGACTTTCGAGAACTAACAAAATAGGGTTCCATACTAGTCAGTTAGGTGCCACTCTGGGAGTCCTGTTGTCGCTCATGGTGTCGCACTTGCTAGTGATGTGAGCAAAGAAGGCAGAATTTTGGAGAATGGGGAGTCAGCATTTGAGCTCCTCCTTTTTGGTGATTAAAACTCTGAGAGCACTGAAAGTGAGATGCAGCTCATGTGATTTGTTAGAGCTCCGTGGAGTGCTCAGTCTAACCCTGTGAGGAAGCCAAGCTCTAAAGGAGCTGACTATTTGACCATGTTTTAGTGCCAAGGAGCGGGTTCAAACATGTGTTTAGTTGTTTCATGTACTCTCAACCACATATATTTTTATGAACTATAAAAAATTACATGGTATATGGAGTGGCCTGAGATCTTTCTGGGGATACATAGACATTTTCTCATTAAACCAGGTCTCTCTGGACTTAAAAGTCCCTACAGTCTGTACTTCAGAACCCTCATTATGTCTAATAGAACCAGGTTTTAAACTAAACAATGTTTTTAAACAATAGCCTCTGGCTAGCTTTTTGTGAGAAAATTAGAGGATATTTTATACTACCATATTAGCATGAGCTTATGTCCTTGTAATGAGATAAAATAATGAACCCCAAAATTATTTTAATGTATTTTTGTTTTTTAAATGAGTGTGTGTATGTATTTGTAAGTCTGTTGAGTAATGCATATGCTTTATACATTTAATAGAAAAACAGACAACAGAATGAAAGTAAAAATTAGTCTCTGAGTATGAAAGTGAGTGGGTTAAATAAACAGATTTTAGAAGATGATACCAAGGACTCTAATTATTTAGTTTAGGTACATTTTTAATCAAGAAAAACTAGATATTCTTCAGTATAATGTAATCAGATTTTCTTTTTACTTTAACAAAGTCCTTACCCACCAGGTGATTTTCTTGTACTGAGAGAGGCAAATGGATTAACCATTATCCTTAAGCATGCTACATTTATTGGAATGTAAGGGGAGGCCTGTACCTGAACTCTGAATGCTAGAGAATGTCCCTGCTGTTGATATCAGATGAGCTCCACGGCATTAGCAGAAAGTGCACTATGTGGTATCCCACAGCACACAGCCTCTGAAACAGTTTGACCCAACCTCATTCATGATATGAGATTGGTACCCATCCACCCCCATGTGATATAGCACCTTGAAAATGGGAAATTCTTTGAAATGTCCCTCTTCCTTATCTGTAATATCTGGTTCAAACCAAGTCCCCTCTTTTTTGTCTTCCATACACTGATTATATCCATTCAAGTTTTACAACCACTTGGGAAGAACACATATAATACAAAGGGTTTTGCAGCAAGATGACATACTTGCCTGCTATTATGGTGGGTAGGGATTCTTTTATTACAACAAATTAAATACTGAAGTCACCTCAGGTTCAGAGACTACAAAAGGTAGTAAGATTTTAGCATACTGTATTGTCTTTTCACGCCTTAAGATAGAAGGGTCAAAAGGGAATGGGATGTCCCATTATTTGTTAATAGTAGTTCAGAGAAGACATCATGGCTGAAATATTATGAAGACTTTCCACTTTTAAAATTGGACTATGAGGAAGGGAATTTAAAGGTAAATCATGGAACCTGGAAATACAAAGTAATATTTGTTTAATTTTAAATAAAGACAGCATTCTCAAACTAATGAATGTAAAATAATCTAATCCCAAATGAGAAATGGAATATTTTGTCTCTAGTGTAAAAGGATAGCTAAAACTTAAAGAAAAAGGGTTATTTAGCACTATATTACCTAGCTTTCTATGAACTGTATAACTTTTTAAAGTAATCCATAAAATTAGGTCTTTGAATAGAATTAAGGGATGGAGACCTGATGCTGTGTATTTTCATTAGGTATATGATGGAAAAGACAGTTCATCACGTCCATTGGGAGCCTTCACAAAAAATGAGCTCTTGGGGCTGATCCTAAACAGCACTTCCAATCACCTGTGGCTAGAATTCAACACCAATGGATCTGACACAGATCAAGGTTTTCAACTCACTTACACAAGTAAGTAGAATATGACTTAATCATATTCTTTCATGTTTTCATTTTGTCAGGACACATCTGTTATTTAGCTTATGTGGTAAGTTTTACATACTGATTTATTTTTCTAGTCATCTGTGGTATTTAGAATTGCAATTTAATTCTATATGCTATTGACCAAATAGTAACTTCAGACACGTTTTTAGAAGCAGTAGTTTGAGATTTATTTATTTAGGTGTATTTATATTTTAATAATAAATATCTGGAAATGAAAAGTAGACATGACATTGAAGAGCTGTAAAGCTTAAAAATACTGATTTTGATTTAGAATATAATGACAAAATTCACACATGCATATGTGAAAGTTTTAGAGTGAGACTTTGATTTAATTAATATTAACAATGTTTAAAAATTATTTAATTTTATTTATTCACTCACTTATTTTAATTTGACCAGAGTGAGACAGAGAGAGAGAGAGAGCGAGAGAGAGAAAGTGAGAAAGCAAACCACCAGTCTGAGACTTGAACTGTGGTCAGCCATGTGGGAGTATCCAGCACCTGCTGCCTCAGTAGTAACAATTTTTGAATCGCTGATATATATGCATATAATTATACGTATATATGTATATATATATATACGTGTGTGTGTATATATATGTGTGTGTATATATATATACATATATATACACACAGATATGCATATATGTCTATATATATATATATATATATATATATATATATACACAAAATAACATATACATATAAATGCACATTATATGAGAAAACCTATATCAATAATCTGAGTATTCACCCAAGAAACCCAAGATAACAGTTTTATGAGCTGGTGGACCCAGTATTTAATCTGTATTTAATCACAGTTTTAATCCATATTCTGTAGTGTCCTCCTATGATTGTAATATATACGATAGGAAATGCATTTTCATATAAGTAAAGAAGACAAAAGAGAAGGAAACTAAAGGAGAGACTGTACTTTCAAAATGAAGGGTCTTATAATATGATAACTGATTTTCAGCATCTTCAGTTCTTAACAAAGTAAAACCAAAATCTAAATGCTGTTTGGTGTGGATAACTAATTAAAATGAAATAATCAATTAACTAAAATGCTTAAAATCTATAATCACATGCAAATCATCACTATTCTGAGGATTATAAAATGTATGACACAAGAACATTTTGCTGTTTCCCTTATTTTACTGGGTAACTTTGAGAAAGCTTCGATCTGTTCATCTGTTTATGGGCACTTCCCATTTACATGGACAGTTTGTTTATTTCATAGTAACACAAATGTTCTAAATATAGAAGAGAGAAATATTGGCAATAACTTCTATTGTAAGTTCTTAGTATAATTATGTAGTTAATAGTTTATCTTTTCTGTCTGTCTCACCTCCCTGACTCTTCCTACAAAAACATAGACACTCTTTGGTCTGAGTCTTGATGACAACATTGTCTTAGAACTCACTGCTAGATGGGTAGAGATATTTGGAATATAGTATTGATGGTATTGGTGGCCCTCTAATCAAGATGGTGTTAATCTGACATTAAATCTTTAGACTTAAACACTGAGTAATTAAGTTTAAGAAATCCCAGGCCCCCACAATGTGATCAAACACCTGAATCAAATATTTATCCCTCAAAGATGTTTCAGAAATGAATAATTACAAAATATCTTGAGCAAATTATGAAAGCTTAAGACTGTATAAAGACACACTCAAAAGACTTATCAAAAGACTATTTTCAAAAGACGTTGGTAATTGCCTCTTGCTCATTAATTGCATTACTTAAGGAAACATTAGTATTTCGATGTTTCATTTTCATAATTAATGTACATACATGAGCAGATTAGAAGATATCAGCAGAGCATAAATAAGCATCCTAAAGTTCTTAGACATGGGTACAAGCAATATTTGTATATCTTTTAATATTTACAGCATCCTCTTATATGCCCTCTAACTTTACCATCTTCACAATTCTAGGTTTTGATAAATAGCTCCATTTACTCTTTGTAAATTACAAACTGATTTTTCAAATCCTTAAGTGATCTACTGAAGTTTAACAGGGTGAATAGGTACGGTTGGACCTAAACCCAAGTTTTCTAAGTGATGTCCAGAGCTGTCGATTGACTTATTTTCAAATATTTTAGATGATCCCACTTTGATAAGTACCACATATACTGACTGATATTGATATGCACAAAGGCAGTGGCAAGGAAGAAAACTCAGGCCAAATGAGAGTAAAAATGTTCCCTAATAGGCACCTATTAAGGAATTAATATCTTTTGAGTAGTAGATGAGACTAAAATAAAACTTAAAATGTTTTCCTCCATTACAAAACACTGCTTTTTATTTCAGGTTTGTCTATGTTATTATCAAATAATATTCTTCTGGTATATGACTAGGTCAAATGGAATAATAACCCATAAACACTTTGAGATAAGATGATGGGTATTGGGGTTTTTTTAACCGTCTTTTGTACCTTACACAGATGTGTAACTGTGTTACGAAAGGCCCAGATAGAATCATTGTTATTCAAGCTGTATTGCACGAGCAGTAAGAGTCCACAGAGCTGTCTCAGGCAATAAACAAAAGTTTCACCTTTTTCAGCATAAGCATTTTTGTTTTGCCTTTTTACAGTGATTGTAAGCTTCTTGAAATATCATAAAAATCATTTTGATAATGGGTTACTTTCTAAATATGTGGATACATAGTATTTTACAGAATAAAAGTTCTGGACATTTTAATCCTATATTAAATGTAGGGCTCTTTTTAATGTATATGGCACTTTTAGGGTTTCATAAGTAGGTCCCCAGAATAGTCGCTCTTATTAAACTACTTGCCCCAGGACTTGTGAGGAAACTTAGAGATGAAGCAGACTTTCTGCATTGTATACCCTTAGTTATTTAAGTAGTTAGAAACTGAGACCGTACTATAGCAAAAACAAAAACAAAACAAAGCAGAAAACTTTGCAGCATGAGGTTAAAAAGAGTTACAGTTTGGACAGGCATCTCTGGGCTATCATGGGGATCCTTTTCTAGTTGATCAATGAATGAACGTGCATTACATGGGTACTAAATGTTTAGCACTGCTCTGAAACAGTGAAAGCAAAAGCTCTGGTTTCTATCATAAATAAATGACATAAAAGAGTGACATTTACTACTTGTAAAACAGTCAATAGAGATGTGATTTTTTTTTTTTTTTTTTTTTTTTTCCGGTAGGAGAGGTTTTTGTTATGGGGCACGTGTGCTTGCCAGAAAGACAGAGAGAGACAGAAAGCAAGAAATCACCCCCATGGAGGAACGGTCACACCACAATCCCTTCTCCTCCATTCTCTTGGGATCTTGGGCACGCATGAACACGTGCCCAGCGTGAGTTTAAGTCACCGGGCCTGGGACTCAAAACATGGTTGACTACATGGGAGTCCAACAACATAGCCATTATACCAACTGATGGCCCCAGATGTGACTATTATTTTTAAATAGAAATAAAATATTGGGTAATTATATTATCAGTTATAGGATGGATCTGTAGGACTGAAGGAATCAGTTCATGGTCCTGATCCAGTGACCAGTATGTTAATGTAGTTGATCTTTTATTGAGTTTAACCCTTCATATACTATTATGTTTGTCATACAATATATTTTATCTCTATTAGTTTGTCTCTTTCCTCAAATAACTGTAGCTCCTTGCTGATAATATGTTGTCTATTGTACCACACATACATATACACAGCCCCCCCCCATACACACACATAGCCACACACACACAAACACACAAGTATATTTGTTTAATGATGATGAATAAAACTTTCTGGAGGAATTGGAGATGATTCAAGCTGGAATAGTTATGGAAGATTCAAGAATTGTCCTCCCTTTCTCCTTGTCTTTTTCCTCATTCCTCAAGGTTGAGTGCTGAATTATTTGCTCTTTCTTCTGCAACATCCTAAAACCTCCTACATTTGGTTTCTGTCTCTTCTGTTTTCACCCATAAGATATGACTTCTCAAGAGGGGGGTTCTTAACTTGATCAGTTTTGAATCACCTACTAGCAACTTAATAATTGAAAATTAAGTGAATTGGTTTCAAATTTGCAAGGAAGGGGACATATAGACCAAAATCCAATAGGTCATTTCAGGAGAGGGGACAGATATGGAGAGTTGAATTTGACCAAAGAGATAATGAACATAAAAGACTCACTAGAATTAAAGACATAAATCAAAGAGAAACAGAAAAAGAATATTAGGTATATAGGTTCCTGATTATGGAAGTCTTGAAAAGCTGGGTATTGATCAAAATTAAGGCAAAGCCACGGATAATATTTGAACAGTGAAATTGCATGATTATCTGGGATTTAAAGCATAACAAGCCATCTGCCATGGTTTAGAGGACACTTAGGACTCCAAATGACCCTTTCTGTGCCATTACTCATCCACAGGTAACTTGAAAATAAAGCCACAACAGTACTTGCTGAATTGACACTAGTACATGTGGACCTAAGAAGGAATATTTACTCATCATTACTCACAAATTGAGTATAAGATGCTTTATATCTGAAAATAAATGTCTTGTCATGCCAGAGAGAGACACACAGAAGCATCTTAGTGACGGGAGATTTGCAGGGGTCATCCAAGATGTGTCAGGACAAAGAAGAAAATAGATGCTAGGGAGCAGCAAATGGCATAATGGTTACATTGCTGGACTCCCATGTTGTCGACTATGGTTCGAGTCCTGGACCCAGTGGCTTAAAACTCACTCCAGGAGCATGTGTGTGTGTGTGTGTGTGCCCAAAATCCCAAGAGGAGACTAGAGGAGAAGGGATTGCCACATGGCCATCCCCAACAGGGGGTGATTTCTCTCTTTCTGTCTCTGTTTCTCTCTGTCTCTCTGGTGAGCACACATGCTATATAGCAAAATTTTCCCTCAAAAAAAAAAAAAGAAAAAAGAAAAAAAAACACATGCTAAGGTTAGATTGCACTGGAAAACCTAGTGCTATCATGGAAGTACACTCATTGGCTTTATTTAATTCACATCCACAGTTAGTTCAGCTTACCAGGTAGTATTCTCATTATGATTTGGATGTCAGTGAGGCTTTCTCAGTAGAAAGAGGATGATTTATTGATGTTGACATAAAAATTCTTTTTTTAAAGTAAGTTTTATTTTATTTTCTTTTTTTATATTTTTTTCTTTTTTCTTTAAATTAATTTATTTACATAGCAAAAAAAAAACTCTCAAAAATTTATTTATTTTCATTCATTCACTATACATCATCATAGCAAACAAAATGAGATTTCCCATCCAGAATACACTGCATATTGGCTCAATCAAGCACATCAACATATGTGTTATCGTCAACAATTTTCCATTTCCTATTTCCTGTATGTTTTGTTGTTTTTGCCATTCTTGATTCCCTATCTCTCACCATCTGCAGTGTCCCACCCTCCTCCCTCACTGTCTCTGGTATCCATGGTTGCTTTCTATGCCTTTCCCCCCATTTTATTTATTTGCTAAAGAACTTAATTAATCTAAATACTTCCAATAGGAAGAGTAGCTGATATATACATATCCATGAACACAAGTCTGACCCTAGGCATAAACCTCAGTGAGTAGAATGAACATACAACAAAGTAGCACCCAGCTGGGACTATATAGCTTACTGCAGTCCTCAAATATGCATTTTTTAAAATTTCATGGAAAATAGTTTTTATGATTTTTTCTCCTGAAAAATTTTTAATTAATTTATTTACATTCATCCCCTAATCATTGTCACAGCATACAAAAAATGGTTATCCATCCAGAATATACTGCATAGTGGCTTAATCATACATGTTATCAATAATTTTCCATTTCTAGTTATATATATATATATATATATATATATATATATATATATTTATTTACACCTATGTTTGACCCTCTACCCTTTCCCACCCTCTTCTCACACTCCGTAGACTGACTTTGTTAGTTATTTTAAATTAGGAAATTGACCTTTGGTCTTATCTTGAAGTCACACAAGCCCCCCATTATATGAGTCTATTCTGGGTACACTGACAAAATCAGGTGTCTCAACCTACAAAATCACCTCTGGTAGCCTTCTGCAAGGCAGTTTGTGATCTGGCCTAGTGATCTGATGAACTGGATCCCACATGAATGACCATGGTTAGAATATTTTGGGTCATCCAAAAAGGCATGATATATGTTTACATAGAAAAATACATGACTTTTCTGATGACTTCTGTTTTTTAAGGGTCCAGTAGCTTGAAAAATAGGCCAGGCACATAGGTGTGCATGCCCCCATCCTGAATAGATGGAGAAGTAAAGGATAAGGAATTGGGTTGTGATCACACTCCATTGGGTTTTTTCCTCTTTCTGTTTCCCTCTGTCTCTTGCTGGTGATTGCTTATGCTCTCTGTCCAAAATAGAAATAAATAAATAAAAACAAGACTGCTAGTTTTCCTGGGGCCACCCTTCCCCTGGCTTTTGTTAAGTCTCATTTATTTTTGTTTCATATTTTTACAGTTATAGACCTTGGATGGAGTAGGTAACTGATAAATAAGGGCATCTCTAAAAATGGTGTAGAAAAAGCAACTTGAAATAAAGGACTTGTGAAAATAGACAAGAAATAACAGATGGGTATAAAAGCTATTTCAAAGAACTATGGCAAAGCTAGAGATAAATGATCAGTTGAACATGATAAAGCTGTTAGTATTTCATACGTCACCAATGCTTACTCATTTGTGTATTTATTTATTTAAGTTTTTGCTATAGGGCATATTCACTGCCAAAGAGAGACTGAGAGAGCGGGTGAAAGTGAGAAATAACTCCCCTGGTGAAATGGCCATACCACAATCCCTTTTCCATTTTTCTCTCTGGATTTTGAATGTGCATGTACACACACCTGGTTTATTTTCAAGCCACCACGTCTGTAATTTGAACCATGCAGTTGACCATGTGGGACCAGCTACCTTAACCACCATGCCACTGCCTGGTCCTATACATGATTTTTGTTGTTGTTGTTGTTTGTTTGTTTGTTTGTTTTATGTGGGAAGGAAGCCCTTACTTTGAAAGGTAGCAGCCCTCAGAGGAACTTTTACACGACTGCCTGGACTGCTCTGAGCATGAATAAACCACCAAGCTTGAAATTTCAAGCAAGGCTTAGCCTGTAGGCCTAAATAATTTGCAGATGACAGTGTTTAATTTGGAGATTGGAAAATATGTATAATCATTTGGTCTTTTCTTCATCCTGCCCCATCACCAAATTTCTCCTGGGTAGTTAATTTTCATTCTTAAGTTTCTAAAGTAGTTTCCCCTATCTTCTGCCCTGAAGTCCCTGTCTGTCCTTTTGTAATACTTAGCTTAGTTGCATTCTTGCTTGCTTGCTTTCAGTTTGTCAGGGGTTGCATGCACTACCAGTGAGAGACAGAGAAAGAGAGAGAGAGGGAAAGTGAGAAAACCCTCCTATGGGTAATGGTCACACTACAGCTCTCTCTCTTTTATTTCTCCCTGTGTTTTCCTTTCTGGGTGTGAGGCACATGTGCCTGTTATGTGTCTCAAGCTTCCATAACCAGACACAAACCATATAATTGACCGTGTGGATTCCAGCCACCTTAACTATCAGGCCATGAGCTGCCCCCTTAGCTTTATTTTGATTTACGGAATTGTCCTTATTTCACCTGTGTACTTGGTTAACTGTTCATTGCCCTCATTCAATTGATAATTTCCATACAACAGATGCTGATGCTGAATGTTTTATTGTGACATACCCAGCATCCAGGACATTGCTGATCTACTCCATAAATGTAGTTGAGTGGATAAATGAGTAACTCGAATAAGTGGATGAGAAAGCCATGCACATGCAGCTTAACAACTGTCCTCAGATTTTTTACTATGTTTTGTGGATAATTTTAAATCCTCAAATGGATTATAGACTCCTCAAGAGGTATCCTTTTATTTTTTTATTTGCATTTATTTTGAACACAATTCCAATCCCATGATTCCTGCTCATCATTAAGTGTCATAAATGATGTAGCTTGGAAAAGAGAAACAGTTGCAAAAGTAGGAAGCAGGAGATCTATCTACTGTGTAGATGTGGCAAAGTGATTCATCAGAGAAAAATCTCATCCTATCTTTCCTTCTATAAATTGCCAGAGATTTCCTGGACAGAGGATATTGGCAGAAGTTTGACAAGAGGGAGAAAGGATATCATAAACAGTTATGGTTTGGGCTTGTGACTGAGCCACCCAAAGGGATATTTTTGTTTGATGACATATAAAATAATTGGGCCGTTATATACTAAACTTCTCTACAGTTACAAGACTAATTCCAGTTTGGTGTGTAGCCAGTGACTAACCACACAGGGAGCCCTTGGTTTCTGTGACAGACGGGGGATCAACCTTCTCTTAAAACATTATGACATATTTGAATTAAAAGCTGTGAGTTAGTCTATCCCAGTCTGATGTGGTAGATAGGAATCCTCAATCCATTAGCATTAGATGTAGTATTAATAATGAAAGAACAGCTACCATTTGTGAAGAATTTACTGTCATTTTTTTTTTTTTTAAAGCTAGCTTGGCTGAGATTTGAAGTTCAGTTGACCATGTAGAATCTGGCTCTTTTAACCACGAGTCTATGTAGTTAGTCCATTTCTCTATCATTCTTTAGGTAAGACCATAAGCCCTAATGAGATCTTTGATGTCATACAAATAGTCCTAAGCTTATAATTCAGCTCTAGAATAAACATTGTAGGTAAGGGTCAGGTGTGGGAATAAATATGTGAAAATATTTCAACCTGGCTTATAATATGTACTTCAAAAAATGTCTTAAATACACATAACATGTTTAATAGAGTAGTGATAGAGAGGGACCAGTCCATGACATGGTGGTTAAGGAACTGGATTCCCACATGGCTGACTACATAGTTTGAGTTCAGGACATGGTAGCTTGAAAACCACACCAGGCATGTGTGCATGTGTGCCTAAAATCTTGAGAGGAAAATGAAGGAGAAGAGAGTGTGGTGTGGCCATCCCCCCTGTGAGCGATTTCTCACTTTCTCTCGCTCTCTCTGTTTCTGTCTCTCTCTGGTGAGCACATGCACCCTGTAGCAAATAAATAAATAAATAAATAAATAAATAAATAAATAAATAAATAATAAAGGAAGTGACAAATAAAAGCAATTTACTTCATTAAATCCATTATGCTTTAAAAGCTTCTTTTTTGTTTTCTTGAAAAATTCTGAACACTTTGCAATAAAAAAGGAAATGGAAAATAAGGGAGGAGCAGGTCTGGCATGTTAGCATGCTGTGACATTGTGTGTCTGACCTTTTCCTTGTCATTGTTATCCCCAGGGATTTTGGGGCTTAGTCAGAGCAGGCCTTCAGGCAGGCAGGACAGTGATGCTTGGTTAGTCCAGCTCCCAGCCTCTCTAGCCCTGGCATTAGACATGAGCTGTGCCCGTCGTGGAAGCTCAAACTCAGCTCAAGCTTGGCAGAATCCTGACTCAGAATGTATTCTGAAAATAAGTGGTTTTGTGAATGCAGCTCTCTCAACCCCAAGAGAAACGCAGTCTCAGGATCACGTGTCTCAATGAAAGCTCACGGGTATTGTAACCAAGGGTAGGTTCTCAGTGTGGCCCTTGCCCTGCAGTAAGTTGAGACAAACTTAGACTGGCGTGAAAAGGTTTTGATACAGTTCTTCAGTCTCAAAGCTCAGCCACCAAACTTTTTCCAATTTTCAATCTTTCTTTCTGTGAAACCAGGACAGTAATAATTTATGTTCCTTACTTGTGCAGGAAACATTTATGAAATTGCTTTAAAAACTTCAAAGTGTGGGCCAGGCCATGGCCTGGTGGTTACATGAGCTGGATCTCAAGTAGCACTTGTATATATATGCTTAAAATCCTGAACGGAGGGAGAAATGGAGAAGAAGGTACTGCAGTGTGCTCCTGTGGGTGTGGTTCCTCACTCCCCCCACTCCTGTTTCTGTGTCTTTCTAGCAGGCCCACATGTCTTCTAGCAAATTATAAACAACAACAAAAACAAATATAAAAAGACTTCCAAGTGCTAGATGTATTTAAGTATAATTTTTCAGACTTCTGTATAAAAGGAATAAAGGAAGCCCGCAGGTGGTGTGATGGTTAAGGTGCTGGACTCACACATTTCAAGTCCCTGACCTGGCATCTTGCTTTCTCATTCTGTCTCTCTCTCTCTCTGTCTCTCTCTGGTGAGCACATGTGCCCTATAGCAAATAAAAAAATAATAATGATAATAATAAATAAAAATAAATATTTTTTAAATAAAATTTTTTTAAAACAGAAATACGGTATGATGGAAACCTAATGGAGGGTCAGCAAGTGGCATGATGGTTAAAGTGCTGGACTACCACAAATGACATATATGAGTTAAATAAATGGCCAATCGTGGTTTGAATTCCAGACCTGGTGGCTTGCAGATCATGCTGGGCATGTATGCCCATGTGCTCAAAATCCCAGGGTGAAAATGGAGAAGGGATTGTGGCATGGCCCTCCTCTAAGGAGGCGATTTCTCACTTTCCTTCTCAGTGTCTCTCTCTAGCAAGGGTACATACCCTATGGCCAAAAAAATAAAATAATGGAGCATCATATATACTTGTGACAGTACTCCTACAACTTGTGATAGGAAGAAGGAGTGCATGCAGTGGTATCAACCCTCGGATATACTTGCAATACCGCTGGTCAAAAAGGGTTTGGCTGGCATTCATTATAACTCATAGATCTTTCATTCAAGGCCAATAAAAACCTTATAGTTATTATTCACGTCTCATTATAAATGTATGACCACAGTTTCGAGAAACCTGCTCATGCTGGCAAGCTTGATGAGTGGAGATAGTATTCCAACTTATGTGTTCAGAGCCCTGTGAACAGTTATTTCTAACACAGGACTCTAGGTGTATTTTCTGTGTGTAAGTTTTGCCTATAGTCCTGCACATGGAAATCAATCCAAAATAAAATTCTACAAGAAGTGTGTAGGCAAGTCAAATCTCTAGGGACAAAAGTTGTGGATCAAGCATTGCCTTTTGCTGCATAGACTCTGTTATGTGAATCACTCTCTCTGGGCCCCAGTCTTTACCTGGTAAAACTGAAATAATCAGTACCACACTGATTTGTAGTAAGGATTAGAGGATAATTTACAGATCCAGTCCCATGACCTATCAACTATTGAGGAGACACTCTAAAAACAAAAGCTACAGTAACCATTCATTTTTAGTCTTTTGCAAAATGGGAGACAGTTCCTGTGTGTGGGCACATTTTAGAGTTGGAAATCTATTCTGCTTGCAGTTCAGTGCATGGTCATCATAGCAGTTAAAAGAGTGTGGGCCTGTTAGTATCCAACCCAGAGCAGAGAGTATTGGCACATAATACTGGTAAGGCCAGTTCACCACATGGCCCTCACAGTAGCATGAGAAAGAGGGGAGACACACCACCAACAACCGAAGATGACAGGGAGCTTTGACTGGGTACGCCTTCTGTGTTCTGTACCCTAGGTAGCATAATGACTGATAGCTGTGATTCTCGTTTTGCCACTGAGATGCTTCATGAGTGACTGAGAGTCAATATAGCCTTGTTAACGCAGGCATTTTTAAGGGAAACATTATTGCAACATTATATTTAATATAAGCCTAAGTAGATTGGGAGCTGACCATTTTAAGACAGGTTAGATGCTACAAACTATTTGATTGTTGCACATTGTGGTTCCATGGTGGTCTGAAATGTAACCAAAATCGTGTATCTGCAGACTGCCTGCTCAAAATGAGTTTTAAAAACACTACATGGGCTGGCCCCATGGCTTAGTGTTTAAAAGAGCCAGTTCCCACGTGGCCAATTGCAGTTTGAATCCCAGCCCAGCAATGTGAAATACTCATGGGCTCTTGTGTGTGTATACTCCAGATCCTGACATGATGGAGCGATGGAGAAGAGATCCCAGTGTGACTATGCCCCATCAGAGGATGCATTCTCCTTTTCCTTCTCTCTCTTTCTATCTCTCTCTGGAAAGTGTGTGAAACTTCTGGCAGTTGGAAAAAAAAAAAAAAAAGTAAAAACAAAAGAAGTTTAAAAAGAAAAAGGAAGACTAGAGAGAGGCCTAGGAAGTCCCATTACCATTTAAAACAAAAAAAGATTAGGGTCCATAGCTGGCTGCCTCCTCTACAAAACAGCCCGTCCGTTGGCTGCCTCTTCCACTGTAGCTCTTTACACGTTTCTGCCACACGAACTAAGAGGCAGAGGTGGGACTTGGCATGGATGACTGATTCTGAACAGACCACCACACATCCTGTGGGATGAGCAAATTAAAACCCAGAGGTGTGGGCTTATGCCGCTGTCCTCTTGATTTTATTAGCATGCCAATAGAATTAGAATGACAACATTAAATATACTATTATAAATGAGAGAATGGCTCTGGGCATGACTATATTCTTTTTATATATACATACATTCAATCACATTGTTTATTCTCAAGGCTGATAAAGAAATACTAAGTATTGTCACTTTGTGCTCCAGAACAATCAGACCTATTGCAAGCATCGAGTACACACAGACATGAGTGCAATCAATTATTGAAAGCAGTCCTGAAGGTGAAGAGCAAGATACATCAAGATCTATAATGTCAGGTCCTTGAGATCATGGATTGATAGTGATAACTCTTTATAGGCTTGGTTGGTATCCTGAACAGGTTGATGTCATTGTCCCTCCCAATGTCAGCAGTCACTGTGTGCTTTTCCAGAGTCTTCTGACTCTTCAGCCTCCCTGACTCTGAGACTGAAGTGCACACCCATGTGTTCATGGCATTGCTGATGGCTTCTTTCAGCTTATTTGTTTTATTCATGATAAAAAGTACACATGGAGACATGAGAGAAGGAGAAGGAGAAAGATAAAAAGGAAAGAGTTGGTACTCTCTATGGGATCTCACTATTCGATGGTCCCCTTCTCTAGCCCCACAGCTGGTCAATACCTTGGGCACATATATATGTGCATAGCATGTTCCAGGCCAGCCAGGACCCAACCTGGAGTCAGCCTCATGGCTTTTAGTCTTATGGTTCAGCATGCTACCAACTCCATCCCTGAGGTCAAGGTTTTGTATTTATTTACTCATTTTATCATTAGATTTTGGAAGTTCCCTGCTTGCAAAGTGCCACTCCTCAAATGTAAATTTTGATTTTATAAATACTACAGACATTCTCAAATTTTCTACTTTCCTGGTTGTAATGCGTAAGGCCTCACTGTCTGGAATTAAAATTGGCCATATTACTCAAAGAATAGCTTTCATCTCCTTCTTGAATTTTATAGTGTAGTCTATTGTACAATGTCATGTCAAAGCATGTGTGTTCAGTGGGTAGTTTTAAAAATTATTCACAATTGTGCTACAAACAAAGGAAAAGTAGAATGAGATCAAGAAAATAAGAAAACAGAAAAACAACCTGAACTCAAGTCTACATTAACACCAACAGGTTTTTACTTTCTTACAGTGAAGATTAAAACTCTGGCAAACATATTGTGCTACTGTAGCATCTCCTCATATGAAACTACTAGAGTATCCATGTGTAGTTTTCAAATACAGGCTTATGGAGCAAGATTTTGTTCTTAAAGAGCTATTAATTTAGCTGAGACACTATTGGAAGGAATGTGATAAGCATTATCTGGTTTTTCCACAGTTTATTAGTAGGTGATTTTGTAAAGGTGTTTAAAAATAACAGGCAGTTAGTTTGTATATTGAGTTTCTATTGCTGTGTAACAAAACTGCAAACTCAGGGACCTAAAACAACATACATTTATAATCTCACAGTGTCCTTGGGTCTGCTTGGCTGGGTTTTCTCCGGGGCTCTCACAAGGTTATAATCAATCTATGGACTCATTCCGGCCTGGTGGCAGAATTCAGTTCCTTGGAGATGTTGGATGGGTTAACTGTCTCCCTCCTGGCTGCTTGCTTCTTTAAGGCCAGTGGAGAAGCTCTCACCTCACAAAGGGCCAAACCCTCTTTGAAGGACTTTCCTCTGACTGAATCAGGTTTGCTCAGAATCTCCCTCACATTTACCTTTTTAGAAATCTGGTTGTTTAATTCCTTTCCAGATACGTTCATTAAACAAAAAGTCTGTGTGTGCATGCATATTTTTAAATGCACATACATACCCCCACACACTTACAGATATAAAATAGATTTCTGAAAAAGACACAGTTTGATCACTTATATGTACTTTTAAATTTTTAGAAAGGGTTTCAGTTTATGACTAAGAATTTATTGTCACACATAAAACAGGTTGCAGAGTCATTCTGCACTTTCTGAGATATGGTTTTCTTATGTGCCTGCACCTTCCCCACGCATGAGCCCACCTGTAGCTGCAGTCTTCCTTGCAGGACTGTTTCTGCCCTTTCCCATCCTAGTTCTGGTCTTACTTGGAGAGATGCTCAGAGAGGCCTGGAAGGTGGATGGGGAGCCCCAAGCAAATGACCTTTTAAGATAAAACTAGTTATTTTCAAGCCACTCAATCAAAAAATAATTTCTCATGTGTCTGTGCTAAAAGCATCTAGGACACATCTCAACAGGCATTTATGTTTATCTGTCTGTCATCTGTCTTTCTATTCATCTTTCTACCTACCTTACCTACCTGCTGACCTACCTATCATATATCTCTTCATCCATCCTTAATTTATTGTATATCTGTCATATATGTATCTTGCAGTTGACCAATCAATAATTCATCAATTAATCACCTGTGACCTATCTATTATCATTCTATCAATATCATATAGCTACCTACTTATTGATTATACAATTACCTATCAGTCTATCATCTATCTATGATCTATTTATTTGTTACCAACACTGACTGTGTGAATTTCTCTCTGGAGAACAGGACCCTATAATTGTCTTCAGGCCAGAAAAATTACATGTTGAAATGAATCATGTTTACATATAAAGGAATAAGAATAGTCACTTTAAAAATTGAATGATATGCAGTATATTTTTGCTGGGAAAAAACATGCTGTACTCTGTAAAGATGTATAGTGATCAAACGTAATTACACACACACACACACACCCCACACACACATGTGTGTGTGGGGTGTGTGTGTGTGTGTGTGTGTGTGTGTGTGTGTTTATCAACATGAAGCCCCCATGAGATAAAATACCAAACTGTCCAAGGCAGAATAACATTGGCTAATATATTAATGAGCACTAACACTGTGCCAGGTAATTCACATTTATAATCTCACTTTATTTCTAAACCGCATCTTTGAAGAGAGTCCTATTGTTATTTCCATTTTAAAGACAGGAAACTGAGACTTAGGAAGGTTCAGATCACAAACCTAATGAGTGAGTTCATATCACATACCTAATGAGTGGGAAACCTGGGGTTCCAACCCTGGTGACTGTGACCCAGCACTCAAGAGCGTCACATCTACAGACACTGAATACTTTATGAAACTCTGTATTACACCTTCAGGTATCATCTTCAGGCTGTCTTGTGATCCTTCCTCCTAGCACCTATTGTGATATTCCTTTCTTTTTCTTTATGGTCCATGGTAATTACCAGTTTAGGTCCAAGTGTCTCCAACATACATATCTGAGCATGCACAGTCATAGCAGGGTGAGTAGCACAACAAGATGGCATTCAGCTGTTAAGGAGAAGTAGCTTTCCTTTTTTAAGAGTAATTTTATTTATTCATTTTAATTTGACCAGAGAGGTACAGAGTGAGAGAAAGTGAGAAAGCAAGCCGCCAGGCCCAGGACTCGAACCACAGTTGACCATGCAGGAGTCCAGCACCCTTAACCATCATGCCACCTGCTGGTCCCAGTGGGAATAGCTTTCTATTAGACTTTAAGCTGATATTTTTAAAAAGATTCATGTCTTTGTATAAGAAAGATACTATTACCAAAAGGGCATACATTAATGTCAGTGATTGACAAGAACATGGTACTATGCTTACGTGATTGCATTATTACAAACCTTTCCTGTCCCTATATCAAGACATATTCATACATTTTTATAAGCATATACCTCCTTGTAAGAATACTGAAAGGGACCAGCAGTTAGTGTAATGGCTATGTTGCTGAACTCCCATGTAGCCAAAAATAATTTGAGTCCTGGACCCAGTGGCTTAAACTCACGCCAGGTGCATGTGTGTGTGTGTCCAAGATCCCGAGAGGAGAATGGAGGAGAAGGGATTGCAGGGTGGCCATCCCCCCTAGCGAATGATTTCTCGCTTTCTGTCTCTCTGTCTCTGTCTTTCCAGTGAGTGCACGCACCCTATAGCAAAAAACTCACACACACACACAAAAATATATTGAAAATTGCAGGACCAGTAGATGCTATAATAGTTACATCGCTGAACTTTCACATGTCTGACCGCAATTCTAGTCCCAAACCTGGAGGCCAGGTGAATGTGTGTGTGCCCAAAATCCTGAGAGGAGAATGAAGGAAAAGGGATTATAGCATGGCCATCCCCCAGGGAGTGATTTCTCACTTTCTGTTGGTCTCTCTTTGTCTCTCCAGTGAGTGCATGTGCCCTATAGGAAAAATCTCTCTCTCTACAAAAAAAAAGGGAACCAGCAGTTAGCGTAATGGCTATGTCACTGGACTCTCATGTAGTCGACTGCAGTTCGCGTCCCGGACCCGGTGGCATAAAACTCACGCCGGGCACGTGTGCGTGCGTGCCCAAAATCCCGAGAGGAGAATGGAGGAGAAGGGATTGCGGCGTGACCATCCCCCCTGGGGGGTGATTTCTCGCTTTCTGTCTCTATGTCTCTCTCTGTCTGTCTGGCAAGAGCACGCACCCTATAGGGAAAACCTCTCAAAAAAAAAAAAAAAAAAAAAAAAAAAACAGAAAAATTGCATTTTACTCTGCTTTTTCCAAGAAAAGAAAGCTTATAGGGTTGTATACAATCTATTCTTCAAAAGAATGACCTTCAGTGGAATTGTAACAATAGACAAGGTAGTTCAGGTAATTCAAACAGAATAGAGAAGAAGACTGCCTGCAAGTATCTACAAGGAACACTATATTTATTGTAAATAAATAGATAACAGATGGACATTTTAAAATGAGGAGAGACATCGCATCTCTGAGAATGCCATACTTACAGCAAATCCTCATGTACAACATGTGGTATGTGCTAGAAAGTTTTGTTTTTGTGTGTACATTTTAAACTAAACATCAAAATAAATGTCTAAGAATTGTAAAATATCATTAAGGCACTTGATATAAAACTTGTTAACATTTTTAAGAGGGGGAGCTTGGGGGTGTGCCTTTTTATCTCTGCTCTACTCTGAAACTGAAAAATCTTCCACTTAGGCTGCCTCAAGGTGAGGCTTCTGTAAAAGCAAGACATACATTTTCATTCATTTCTTGGAAGAAAGCAAGTCAAAAGCAATGTGATGGCCATTTTAACAAAGAAAAGTAACATGAGGTGATGCTTAATGTCAAATCATAAATCAGAGGTAGATATGGGCCTATAATAATCCAGTCTGTTGCCTTTTAATTGGGTGTTTTATTGTATTTGCTAGCTTACTGACACAAGTATTATCACAAAGACTAGAATATAAGAGTTTGCAGTAAGGTAAAATTTCCCAATGAAAGCCTTGTCTGCTTGAGCTCTGCAATAATGCAGATTTTGCCTACTGAGAGTCTTAGGTCTCCTGGAGACCTGAGTCATGACCTCCACTCCACAGAATCCATTGCTTGCATGTCAGTGTAGGACCAGCTCTTATAACCCTTTTCAAAATTTTCCATGAGGTTTCATTTTATTAGTTATCTTTTCTTATGTAATGAATTATAGTTTTCATTTTGTGACAGTAGGAGAGCTGATACACACTGCTATTTATTTTTATTGTTCAGAATTGGTGATTATGTTCTTGGCCACTAGTCCTTTGAGAAAGTCAAAAGAACCCAGCAAATGTGTCATAAATAATTTAATTACAAGGATTAAACTCAAAGCTTATGACTTGAGTGAGAAATAAAATGAAGGCCAACAGATGATATCACCAAATGCTATAAAATCTAAAATTAATGGGAAGAGTGGTGACAATTTTTTTCATTCTTCTTTAAGGGTAATAAAAAGTAATAATTATTGTATTAGTCAGTCATAGGTATGTTGCCTTTATAAAGGGTCATTTGTGGGAAGATAAGAAACATGGGGACCTGGATATATTTTTTAGAAAGGAAAATGCTAGGAAATGGATCACAGATCATTTATTTTTTATTTTATTTTTAAATGTTTTATGGTATCCTTAATGATGGTCTAAAGAAATGTATAATATCTACTTAGGATCAAAGTTTTTGTTTTTCTCCATTTCACAAGTTTTGACATAAGGACATTTGAAGGCTAGTTGGGTTTCTTTGACATCATCAAATGCTTTAAAAAAAAGAGGAAGTAAACATTTAAAAAAAACAGTGATATGAAAATAATCCCATCTGTTTATTCCCATCACTAGGCAATTAGACTGAGGGATATGAAATAAGTAAGACTATTGGGAATACTGAACTTGCAATTTGCAAAGAATCTGAAGTGATACAATTAATACCATTCAGTAACGGATGCCAAGAAATAATGCTCACTGTCAAATATTTTGACTTAATAGTGAAATGTGAGGTGCAGGAAATATACCTCCCTGAGTATCTTCAGATTAGGAGTACCTTTTTTTATCTCGGTCACCTGCCAACTGTTTGACCTATCATGTCCTAGACAATACTTTTCTCCTATAAATAATCAATTGTTTTGGGACTTCCTTAGTTCTGAAATTCGAAGAAATTGAAAAAGTAAAAAAAGCTCTTAGCTCTTAAAAGAGATTTAAAGTTTTGCTTGTGGTGATTTCAAGAAGGTTTATCTTTTAACTCCTTTTAATAACTGGGCAAGGGAGGGTGTGAGCCTAAAATGTGAGTGGGGGAAGAGCTGAGGGTCATGCTCGCATCTCTGGCCTTGGCGAGTCTTACCTACTGATTGAGAAAATTGGGAGAGTAGATTTCTGAAGGTAAATAAAAAGAGTTTAGGCTTTATTCTGGGGTGCATAAGTCTTAACATCTTTCGTATTTGGCATTAGGTTTTTAATATTGCTGTGATATATAGTATAGACTGTAAAATAAAAGCTAATGAAGGTAGAAGTTACTGGAAATTATATAATCTACTACTGAGTAGATTATACTGAGGTAATGAGAGTATGACTATGGTAGCAGAAGTGGAAAAATAAATGACACATATAAAAATCATAATAATGTGCAATGGTCCCATTGCCTAATGGTTAAGGGAGTCAGATCCCACATGGCTGACGGTGGGTTTTAATCTCAGCTTTGGGGACTTAAAAAATGTGTTGATCATGTGTGCATGTATTCCCTGAATCCCACCAGGGTGGAGAAATGAAGAGAGGACTGAGACATGACCATGCCCCATTGGGTAGAGTTTGGGGCGGAGGGGAGGCGTGGGTTCTTTGCCCTTCTCCCTCTCTCTGTCTCTCTCTAGCAAGCATACATGCCTTTTTTATTATTATTTATTTATTTTTAACAAAGAACCTTTAATTTACAGGAGTCAATGATGAACTGGATTGTTCAGTGAGATGAAGGAAAATATATATAACTATGAGGTTCTTTGTTTGTTTGTTTGTTTGTTTGGAGAGGTTTTTGCTATTGAGTGCATGCACTCGCCAGAAAGACAGACAGAGACAGAGAGAAAGTGAGAAATCACCCCCCAGGGGGATGGCCACGCCTCAATCCCTTCTCCTCCATTCTCCTCTCAGGATCTTGGGCATGCCGCCAGGCATGAGTTTAAGCCACCGGGTCCGGGACTTGAAGCACAGTACATGGGAGTCCAGCGACACAGCCATTACACCAACTGCTGGTCCTGACTCTCAGATTTGAGTTCTGATTGTTAGGGGAGATTTCAGCACTATTAAGCTCCATGGGTATGGGGAACAAGACTTACTGAAGAATCATTTCCTAAGTTAGGATTTTGCCATCATATTACTCAGAAATCTTTTTCCATTATCCAAAATGCAGAAATGATTTTCTAAGCGTATTTGACAGGAAAAATGCCTCCCTGGTGGCATGAAGATTTTGCGTTAGGTGGTAGCAGTGAAGGTCTGCGTCTGAGTGGATAACCAAGGCACCGTTGCCTGTAGGGGCCCCAGTCATTCAGTCTTACATCTCTGTAACACAGCAACATCTATAGGTAAGGTATTGAGAGGACTCCCTACAGCTTTGACTATTATTAAAATCTGAGGTATTGGGACCAGCAGATGGTGTAATGGTTACATTATTGGACTCCCAGGTAGTAGACCGTGGTTTGAGTCCCAGACTTGGTGGCTTAAAACTCACACAGGGCACATGTGCATTCATGCCCAAAATTCTGAGAGGAGAAAAGAGGAGAAGGGATTGTGATGTGCCCCGCCCCCCCCCCCCCCCCCCCCCCGCCAGGGGATGATTTCTCACATTCTGTTTCTCTCTCTCTGGTGAGTGCATGTGCCCTAGAGCAAAAATCTTAAAAACAAATACAAACACAAAAACAAAACCTGAGGTATTATAAATCTTTTCCAATGAACATCAGTTGAGGAACCAAGATATTAAAGTTCCAGAGGTAGCCATCCATGCACATGGAAACTTCTGGAGGTGAAAATGCACTCTAGCATGACATAAGAGCAGTTTGAAATGGTCCTGTTTTAGAAAAGAAATTATTTATCTGTTCTTTTACATAATACAAAGAAATTATATTATAATTGAAAGACATATGAGAAAATTGCTCATTTATATATTTTATTTCTTCCTGAAGTACTTAATCATGTAACCAGTATTTAAAAATTTAAAAGACATATTCCCATACCTAATTCGAAGTGAAAATATAAATAATTTATTATTTAGTAGAGGAAAAGGTTCTGCTTCTGTTGGAAATTTCTCTGCTCTTCAGTTTTGGTTATCAAAAACTGTTTGAAATCTTTGTTGTCACTTCATTTATCACCCTCAAACTAAATTCACTGTGACCATTTTGTTATGTAAATATGTCACCAGACATTTCCACATTGAAATGTAATGAGAGCTGATGGGATTCTCTGGTGGAAAATCAATTTATGGAGAAATGTGAAACTGTATAGCTTTTGTTCTAGATTTATTAAATAATATTATTAAATCTATTTTGAAAGTTTACTAACTACATATTTCTGATTGAATGATGTTTTTAAATCCTTCCCAATTTGAAAGGCATATGCTTATTTTTATTATTTTGAAAGCCAGATCACTAAGTGAAATAGCAGTGAATTTTGTGCATTGTTTTGTTTTGTTTTAAAGGTCCCAGAGGGCGCAGGTGCTCAAAGACTGACAGGGAGACAAGGAGGGAGAGGGAGGAACATCCCCCAGTGGGGCATGGTCATGCTGAAATCCTTTCTTCTCCATTTCTTCATCTCTTCAGAATTTCGAGCACACATGCACACACAGGCACTGGCATGGTTTTCAAGCCACTGGAACTAAGATTTGAACTGCAGTTGAGCCATCTGAGATCTGGCTCTGTTAACCACTAGGTCAAGATCCAGGTCTAACAGATTTTTAATTATTTCACACTGCTATTACTAATAGTAATCATACTTTGCAATTATTCAAAATTTCATATTTTATTTGAATCCAAAACACTTATAAAGAAGCCTCAATCAAGCATAATAACGTGCATAGAGCTCACTGTTCCTATTTTAACTGCCAGGTTTTCTTAGATGGTGCAATAAACAAAGACTATGTACTCGACCATCCCTGTCTTCAAGGTTTAGTTTTCTATATGGAGTAATAAACCAGTTGCATAGGAAGGAAGGAAGAATGAAAAACATGCAGAACACCAATCACCACGTATTTATAGGAGAATTCATGGGAAATTCAGGTACAATAGAGCCCTCTCAGGAGGAACAGCTAGTATAGTTTTTAGGAAGACGCCAGCAGGAATGAAACACTCTTAAAGGACGGGCATGACATGAACAGTGATAATTCTACCACACAATAAGATAACAAACCTGGAAATAGAGACGCTGGAGAAAGATGGGTCATTAGAAGACTGGAACTAGAGAATTTGCTTCAGGCTTATTGGTGACATCTCCCACATGCCAAGGCATTTCCTTAAAAGTTTTAGTTGAAGTTTATTTATTTATTCCATGAATGGGAGACAGAGAGAGAGAGAGCGAGAGACATAGCACCTCCAACAGCATTCCAACAATGCAATCCATCCCCAACCTGCGCCAGCCTGGATCACAGACCAGTGTGCTATGTGTACTCAGGGAGGTCTCTGGGTGTGAACTGGTAACCTTCCCACTGGTCTGCCTCACAGAGCACCATCACTATGCCCTCTCCCTGCAGGACATCTATATTTAGTAGGAAGTAGCAGTGATTTCTGTGTGAGGTGAGGAAGTTTTGAACTAAGCAAGTGACAGTGAAGAAGGAAAAAGAAGATCCATTTGAGAGCAAGTGAAAGAGAGATCGTGTATGACTTTGATGAAAAGGAGGCAACGGTTATTTCAAGATATCGAAAGTTGTGCCTTTTTGATGCCTTGGGAGATATAAAAACAGTGGCAATTTGGGGAAAAGATTGAATGTATGGATTTTGTTTATGAAATGTTTTGCATTACATAGTTTGTTTTGCTTTGCATTTGGGTTTCATGACAGCATTTTATGATGCTTAACATACATGACCCCTCATGCTATGTGTGTCAGAGTTCACAGCAACCAGGCATCATCTCTCAGCGCAGCAGTGCGAGATTGTGCAACAGTTCTTCAGTCAGGTGACTTACAGTTTTAACATCCCAGAAGCAAGCTGGGTGAGGACGGGCTGGCACTTACGAGTCACCATTTGGCTGATGGATAGCAGTCACTCTGCAGAAATTACTTCAAAAAATGAGATATTGAGGACAAGGAAAGGTATTCTTACTTCCTAATGCTGTGCTATGCCCCCAGTGCTCTAGTCGTTGCTGTCGTTTCTCAGAATTGATGACCTGACTGCATTGCTTGAGGTGGTGCATTTGTGCACATGGTAGGGCAATTCCTGCGTATTTATTAGTGGTAAAATAATAAAAGTAACAACACATGAATTATAACAGCAGCAGTAAATTCAAGTATTGTTGATAATCCCTTATATTTATACAGAGCTTACTTATGACGAGCTGAAATTGCTTTCATAAATCCTTTACTTTTTCATATAAAAATCCCTACAATATGGGGAAAGGAAGAAATAAGCATTATCATTCACATTAACTCTTAGGAAACTGAAGAGGGACAAGCCAATGGGAAGAGAATGCAAAGACTTATTCTAGTACATTATTGGGGAAGAACTCACTTATGCCTCCATTTCTCCTTATCCCCCTTCTCTCTTACAATCATTCTAGTGTACAAAGGCCCTCTGGCGTCTGGCGTCTAGTGTGGAGATATATATATATATATATATATATATATATATATATATATGTATTTTTTAAGAGAGATTTTAGTGTATGCACTTGCCAGAGACACACAGAGAGACAGAAAGAGAGAAAGTGAGAAGTCACTTCCCTGAGAGGATGGCCACACCACAGCCCCTTCTACACTATTCTCCTCTTGAGATTTTGGGTGCACATGCACATGTACCTGGCATGGATTTCAAGCTCCTGGGTCTGGGACTCGAACTATAGTCAGCCTTAACCACTATGCCACTGGCTGGCCCTAGTGGGGACATTTTCGCTCTCTCTCTCTAGTACTATCTTCACTCTCTTTCTCACTGTGTATCATTTTATTTGTCAGTTATTCTACTGATTCTACTTAGGTTCTTTAGATATTGTCCATTTTGGGCTTAGCCTTTCTTCTAGGCTTTGTTGGGGGCAAGGAATAGAAACACAAACTAGAGAGAAGAGCAGTATCAGAGAATCAAGACTCTGGCCGCTAGTTGTGCCAAGAATAATCTCTTGAGGCTTAGTGACAGAATGGGTAAATTTGGGTATATTTGCATGGGTAAATTTGACATAGATATATTTCTTACATTTCTTGATACAGTGTTGAAAACTTTTCTGGAATATAAAAATGTATTTGAGTGAAAAAGAAGGAAGTCCCCCATGGGGGAACTTAGTCATATTCATTATGTTTTTGGCAAAATCAAGTGGATTTCTCTAGCTGATAAATTGTAGTAATAGGTGGGGTGTAGTCTGTCAGAATGTGTTTTACAGAGCTCATTTTACTGTTACCAGTATGATTAAAGGACAGTTCAGGTGATTTCTACTGTGTGGGGGGAAGCTCCACTGAAGTCTGAGAATCGGGAAGAAGCCATTTGTAAGGAAACTCAGTCCTCCTGGGGAATCATCTTAAAAGGTCTTATTGTGCATTCAGCCCACTGTCTCACTGTCTTCTGCCTTTGGGTTTCACAATTTGGCTTTGACTCCTTATACTAAGGTCTGGACACTTGATGTTTATTAAACTGCTGGGTCTGTGTGTTTCTCAAAGGAGCTTAGACTTCTCTGGGCTGTTTATTTTGACTCTGACAAAACCCTTCCATCTGTCTTGCTTAGGATCTTGTAAAGTTAACATTTTGTAAGATTATGTTCAGGAAAAGGCATTCAGGTGGTTTCTGTTGGCCAGGAGGAAGCTCCCGCCTGATATGTTCATGATACACAGTGTGTGTTCTATAAATGCTAGTCACCAGCCTCTTCATGTTCACAATCACAGTCAGGGAAATATTCATCTGAAGTCTGGGTCTAGTCTATTTATTTCATTTCTGGAAACAGTAGATACTTAAATTTATGTGTAAAAATTAAGAAACAACCACAATTTGTATTCATCAATATAAAATAAACCATTTTTTAAATGAGATGTCAATTTGGATATTTCTACCTAAAGGCAAATACATATGAATTTAAGCATCATTAATTTTAGGCAACAGAAATTACATGCTAAAAATCTCTACTGTTAATAAACGATTATTTTACAAATAACTCATTTGAAGCGTTCCTAATTTTCCTCTTTCTATTTTCCCCACCATTTACATTTAATGGATTTAATTTTCTTTAAGCAATATAGTAATAACTTTTTTTGACAATTTTTCTACCTTTTAAAGTAATATATAATGCAGTTTTTCAGAAATGCTCACATTAGAAACCATCATTGTAAAAAGTCTGCATTGGTGTTTAAAAATATGAAATTATATTGCAGTATATACTTTCAGTATATTTCAGTACAATATTTGGGATACATTAACTTCTCAACTAAATCTATATATGCCTTTTATTTATATTGGTATTTAATTTACAAATTATCACATTCTATATTCAATTTAGTTTTAATTTCTATACCATTTGATATCAAATTCTATAATGTTATTTTAAGTGTGAATTACAAAGAATTTCATCCATATTTGGCCATAAGTTTCTTCGGGAAGGTAAATTCCTATGGCTGCATTCTAAAGAATTAACACCAATCAGATGTTTGGAATAGTCCAAATAGTCAAGATATTTTAAGCAATTACTATTTGAGTTTCAGAGTTTAAAATAAATTTTTTTAGATATAGTATTCCTATATAAAACCAAAAGGACAGATCTGTTCAGAGAGGAAGTTATATAAGACAGAGTATAAACCACTAGTTTGTTCTGCGGTACTTTGTGAAGATAATCAAACTGCATTCTCTGTAATACACTGTACACACGCTTCGTGGGATTCATTTTGTTTGTACTTCTGGCTATCCATTTGTGTAAATGTACATATGCATGTATGTTTGTAGGCTTTTTTTATTCATAAAACTGGCAGAAGCGTCCAGCACCCAGCATAGGACTGTGTAGTTTCACCGCCAGCCACACAACCCATGGAAAGTCCAGGTGGCTCATTTAGAAGCAGCCATATTGCACGGTGCGTGGCTGCCTGTACATGGGCTGCCCTGTACTCCTCATCTGCTTTCACAGACAGGCGGAAGTAACCATCAGACTCCAGCTGGTGAACTCCACTGACCACCACCTGACAGGGTTAGCACTGCCCATTGTGTTCTCTTCCAAGGCTTGATGTTGAATCATGAAAAGCGAGCCTGTGTTCATACTTCACAATACGATATGGTATCGAGGGAAAGATACGACATATATTAAGGGCTTAGTAAGAATATGTTAGATGAAGGAAAGGGTGTCCCTTTAATATACAGTACTATTGTTAGCTGTTGGATGTTCTCTTTTTATCCTGTACAGATTGTGAGCTCCTGGTGGGCAGCAACTGAGATGAATTAATTTTCTATGTTCAGTATTTAACAAAATATCTGAAGCTGAGTAGGTACTTCATAAATATATGTTAACTAAGTGATTTAATTAATAATTCAAAGTTATAGATCAGAGGGTAATATATTCCCGATACGTATTCTTTAGAGAACTAGAGAGATTATATATATTTTTAATAGCTAGCTCTCTCTTTTAATGTTAATGTATTAGGCCACAAAAAATAGACCATTATATTAAGAAATCATACTCAAATGTATTTTGTCAATAAAAATGAAGTATTATTAGTCTAAAGTACTACATATAATCTACAAGGCTGATCAACAGGCAGAGATAATCATTAAAAATACATTTTAGAAAAATTGTAGTAACGGTTTACATTTGTAGTTAGAATAGCAGTTTTACTTAAAATATATAAAAGAAATGTATGATATGAACATATTTCATGCCAGGCAAATGTTAATATTAACCTTATAACTGTAGGTTGATTCTATGATACAAAACGTGGTATTGGCAAAATATTACAAAAGTTCCTATTAAAAAAAAATGTATCTGAACATCCTTTCACATTTACCTTTCTCCCTGTAAAAAAGTGGATGAGTACAGCATAATCCATACATAAGTAGAAGAGAAAGAAAAAAAAAAAAGCCAAAAGAAACTAGAGATCAAGAATAACAGAAGACAGGGAACCAGCAGTTAGCGTAATGGCTATGTCGCTGGACTCCCACGTAGTCGACCGCGGTTCGCGTCTCGGACCTGGTGGCTTACAACTCACGCCAGGCGCGTGTGCGTGCGTGCCCAAGATCCCGAGAGGAGAATGGAGGAGAAGGGATTGCGGCGTGACCATCCCCCTTGGGGGGTGATTTCTCACTTTCTGTCTCTATGTCTCTCTCTGTCTGTCTGGCGAGCGCACGCGCCCTATAGCGAAAAAGCTCTCCAAAAAAAAAAAAGAATAACAGAAGACATAAGTGTGCTTTTGCTTTGATTGTGTTAATGTCAATTTGTATTTCACATATTTCTATTGCTAGGATTGTGATTACTATTTATTGCTGTTTTCCGTTCTGTGTTATTTACCTACTGAACTCCACGAGGATAGAGAGTTTCTTGTTGTATGCCTCCCAGAATGTTTGAAACATGATTATTTCTAGATCAGTTTACAGAATGCGTTATCAACAGAGGCTTTTCATGTTTTCTTGCACTAACACAGAAGATCTCTGATGAAATGGTCATAATGTGCTGAAGTCCCTGGTGCTGGTGTTTCAAACTCCTCTCTGTTGTGCCTCTCACACAAGCTTGGTTGTTTCTTTCATCTCTGGTCCTCACCCCAGGCTCTCTCTCCTCTATGGCGTCTTCTGTCTGCACTCATCTTTCAAGCTCCATTTTCACAGCCATAAGCTCACATGCTTCATACATGCACATAATCTTACCCCATCCACGATGCGGCATCCCACTGGTGCCACCTCCCTTCCAGCACTAAAGAAGTCTCTGCAGTGTTCATGCTTTATTTTTCTTGTTTCTCCTCATTCTATTCCATACTCTCTGTTGCTATGATAATCTCTCTGAAATACAACAATACATTTGCTACTTTCCTATGGAAATTCTTTTTTTTTTTTCCTCAAGTACAGAAGTGCTCCTTGATGATGTCAGAGAGCCCCATTCAATCTTTCTCATACTTTTCCAGTCTTCTCTTCAATCTCCATTCACAGTCAACCTGTCCTTAGAACAGAGCTTCAGCATATACAGATTGTATTGCAATTTGTTCTTGCCTCCCAGCATATATCATGTTCTTCCAATTCTTATGCTTTTGTAAATACTTTCTTTTTATTCCCAGATGGCACATGTGCATGCACTTGTAATAGAGAGAGAAAGAGATCGAACCCCAGCTGTGCATAGTCATGCCACAATCCTTTTTTCTCTGTTTCTCTATTCCATCAGGATATGGGTTATGTATGGATATGTGCCTGGCATGTTTTTTGAACTACTGGGGCAAGGGTTCAAACCATGATTGATCATATACAATGAGACTCCCAATACACAGTGCTTAATCACTATGCCACAGGCCTGTCCCTGTAAAGACTTTTCTATCTGGAGTGTTCTTCTCTGCTCTAAGGACTTCCAGAATGCCTACTCATCCATCTAGGCCAGCTAAAATATACCTATTTTTTTAAAAAATTAATTATTTATTGACTTAATTCTATGTGTTTATTATTTTTGAATTTGTCCAGAGAGAGATAGAAAGAGAGAAAGGGAAAGCAATAAAGCAAGCCACCAGGTGCAGGACTCGAACCACGGTCAGCCATGTGGGAGTCCAGTGCCTTAACCACCACACCACTGCCAGTCCCTAAAATATCACCTCTTTTACAAAGCTGTACTCAACCTTTGTGCTTCCCTTTGTGGCTGTTTCAACCACTACATGAACCTCAACTGTACTGTATTATTTAACAGATTCTTATTAATTAGACAGTGGAAGGCCAGATATGTTACTTTGAACTCTTTGCCCAGTATCCAATAAAGTTCCTAGCTCAGAACTGCTACTAAATATGTTTTGAAATACCATAATCACAAGTTCATACCACCTTGTATAGTTGTTTTTATATTTTTAGTTTTTTTAAGTTTGTTTATTTTCTCCATGAGTAAGAGAGGTAAAGAGAGTGATATAGCAACCCTGACAGGGTCTTGATGCTACAATCCACCCCAGCCTCAGCCAGCCTAGATCATGGGTAACTGCAGCCCAGCATACTCATGGTGGTCTCTGGACAGGAACCAACAATCTTCCCATTTGAGTTCCCATGACACTCAAAGGTCACATTTTACCACCTTGGCACTGTCTGGCCCCTTTTGGTATAAATTGCGACATTTGCCAATTGATTTTATTTAAAGACTAATTTAGAGTGAAATTACTTCCGTCCATTTGTTTTTCCTCTTCTCTATGTGGATGCCTGATCTCAGTCTTGTTCCAACTTTCAACTCTCTTGATTTTAAATATTCTCAACATGGAAAATAGGTGTAGTGTTAAAAATCTGGGAGAAGCTGAATAATTCATTTTATCCTGATTTATCAGAACGATATTAACTATTTGGATTACTGGTATTTCTGCACAAGATCGGAGTGTATCCAATACTGAAAATTCTCTTTGGATGTACATAATATATTTTTATAGTTTTTAAATATTTCAAGATTGACTGCAGAAACTTTTATCTCTGAGTATCTTGATATATAACTTTTAGTGATTTATTTGAATTTTTAAAATATAAATAATTATTTTATTTAACTTTACTTATTTACTCATTTTAATTTGACCAGAGAGGAAGAGAGAGCGAGAGCGAGAGAGAGAGAGAGAGAGAGAAAGTAAGATGCTGGCTTTGGACTCAAACCATAGTTGACCATGTAGGAGTCCAGCGCTCTTAACCACCACACCACCTGCTGGCTCTAAATTAAATATTTTTAATAAGACATAGTGCCAGCCCCAGAGTACAGTAGTTAAGAGAGCTGGATTCCAGCTGGCCAACCATGGTTTGAACCTGGCCCTGGTAGCTAGAGAAATACACTGCTCACGTGTGCATACATGCCCGAAATTCTGACAGGAAGAAAAAAAATGAAGGAAAAAGGGTTGTGACATGGCTACACCCCTTTTCTCGCTCTTACTCTCTCTTTGATGAGCACATACATCCTGTAGGGGGGGAAATATTAAATAATAAAAACAAGACGGTTGCAGAAAAATAGTTAATATATTTGGTCATTTGATTTTCCTCTGGACTTTATTAGGAAGTTGATGTTTCATTATGGAGCTCAGGAGTTGACATTTCTGATTAGATATCATCAGCACTCACGCCTGTTTGCTAATGCAAATTTTGGAGAATTTGGAGTATTTTTCCATAAGGACTGCTTACACAGTCACAAAATAACCAACACAGAAACTTAACATTCGGGGAAATTAATTAAATTTCAAAAAGTAGCTGACAAAAATTTATTTAAAACTAATAGAAGTTGAAAAGAAAAAAAAAAAAAACTAATAGAAGTTGTAGTTCAAAAAAAAAAAGAAAAGAAAAGAAAAACAACATTATGTACTCTAGTAGTTTAACAATAATCAGATAAACAGGCCAGCCTGTGGTGTAGTAAAGGCGGCTGACTGGGAAGTTTGCGTCCCAGACATGGCAGCTTAAAAAAACATGCCAGGCCTGTGTGTATGTGTGCTCAAAATCCTGAAAGAGGAAAGAAATGGAGATAAGATTACTATCTGACCATCCTCCATGCAAGAGGTGCTTTCTCACTTTCCTTCTCTCTGTCTTTCTCTAGTGAGTGCATGTGCCCTCTGTCAAATTAAAATACACACACACACACACACACACTTCACTGAAAATTTCATTTTTTCATTTTCCAGAGGGTGTGTGTGCTTGCTAGAGAGAGACAGACAGAGAGAAAGAAGGTACCTCACATGGGGGACAGTTATACCACAATCCCTTCTTTTTCATTTTTCTCTCCTTTCAGTATTTTGAATTTGTGCATTTGTACTCATCATGTTTTTCAGGCTGTGAACTCAACCACACAGTTG
The DNA here is from genome assembly GCA_026018925.1 of Tupaia tana. Classification (NCBI taxonomy): domain Eukaryota; kingdom Metazoa; phylum Chordata; class Mammalia; order Scandentia; family Tupaiidae; genus Tupaia; species Tupaia tana. The sequence goes on from JAKSZU010000002.1 coordinate 186,167,397, forward strand.
GTCTTGTGGGATGCAATTGCCTTAACCAACATACCACCCACTGGCCCCAGAATTGCATGCATTTTTTTTTTTTTAAGAATGATTTTTGCTCCCTGGAAAGATGACAGAGACAGACAGAGAGACAGAAAGCAAGAAATTAACCCCTCCCCGAGGGATGGCCACACTGCAATCCCTTCTCCTTTGTTCTCTCGAGATCTTGGGCACACACACATATTCACCTGGCCTGAGTTTAAGCCACCAGTTCTGGGACTTGAACTGTGGTTGACTACATGGGGATCCAGCAACATAACCAGCAACATGATTTTTTGGCCCCAGAATTGGATTCTTGAATAATAACAGTTATGTTTTAAAAAATAGATCAATCAAACATTTCAAGCAATGTATTGTTACTGGACTTCTTATGTAAACCACAAAAATCAGTTTAAGTAACAATCCCTTCTTAAACTCCTTTTATTTCCCCAAATGAATACAAATAAATAGAGTTAGAGCTGACAGGAGGCATGGTGGTTAAAGGTGCTGGACTCCCATATGGCCAACCGCAGTTCAAGTCCCGAACTTGGCACCTTGCTTTCTTACTTTCTCTCTCTTTCTCTCACTCTGTCTCTCTCTGATCAAATTAAAATAAATAAAGTTAAATTAAAAAAATTTTAAAAATAGAGTTAATATAAAAGACTATTTAAGTTTTTCAATATAGTTAACTATTTCACTAAATGTGTGCTGCCCCTGTCTATATTTTGGCACATGACAACCTTTTGTGGATTGCTGAAAGTTTTTTTTTTTTTTTTTTTGCCAGCAACAAAAATGCATTATCTAAATGAAATGTCTTAGGTAAGGTTATGAGATAGTAGGTTTCTATAAGCATTTGAAGTTTATTTCAGTTGTTCATGAGAAAAGATATCATGGATTCATAAATGACAAGTATTCTTCTTCTTCAATTATGTTTTCAATGGTTGCCTGAGCATAAAGGTATTTCCTCAAGAGAAGCTTCTAGAGAAGCTGAAGAAACATACCTCACTGTGGTCTTCCTTGTTCAGCGTGGATGTATAAAATAGATTAGTCTGGAGAAGGTTCTCTTTTATATACAAGTGTTTATCTGGAAAGCTAAGAGCCAGTCCAAATGCATGAAAGCTAAAAGAAGTCACTTATATTGTTAATATTTGATTAAGACTTAGAAGAGAAGTAGGATTTCATAAAAAATGTGAAGACCAGTAATTACTGCGAAAGATATGGATAAGTCATTTTCATCTGTTTGATGTTTGAAGCTTGTTTTGACTAGAATATGTGGTTTGTATCATCGTTGTTGTGTGGACTTAAGAAGCAACCACTAGAAAGCAGAAGGAAAGGAACTGTTAGATACACGCATCAGTTGTAACTCTCAGTTATGTTTTGACACAAATACTGTGATTTAATCCTTTCTAAAGGTTCCACAGCATAAAGAAAATACAGAAACAGTAATCTGTACACTGAGTTCTGGCAGGCTAGTGGTTTCAAGACAGAAAATATACCGTCTCCATTTCTCAAGTTATTATTCTTCAGCACCCTTAAGACTGATAATTCAAAAGTCTTTTACATTCCCATTAACATGGAGATATCTGGTTTTTGAAATAATGTCTTTATAGATAGAAGCATAATCCCTTGAAAACTTGAGATTTGGAAAAATAAATCATAAAGAAATCTTCTCCTGAAATAGTGCAAAATCAACATCACAGAATTTTATTTTGTCATTTCGTATTACTGCTATTATATATCAGTGCAAGTTATTTTATCAATATTTAAAGGCAGTGCTGAAATTTTTAGGAGTCTGATTATATATTATTCTTTAAACACATTGCAAATAAAGCACAGTGGAAATGAATGTCATGCAGTTTGTGGGTAGCAAAGCAATAGACGAGGGCTGCATTCCTGATAAGTGCAGACAAACTAAGGGTCCAGACGTCACACTGCCTGAAGTTCTACGTCAGAGTCTACCTGGCTCTGAGAACTGGACAGGTGCTTGAACTCTGAGCTGCAAAGGTGCCCAGTGTAAATGTTGGAGACAGCATCATGTTCTCCAATGGGCAATTAAGTTGGTCGATAACATGTGCAGCACACAGTAGGACCTTTGATTGTCTAGGAAGCTCTCTCTAGGCCTTTCTTTTCTAAATGTTTTTAATATATATTTATTACTTACATTTAATCACTATACATCTTTACAGGGTACAATCTGGGTTTTTTCCAGCATAAATATAGTGCATATCAGTCATGACAAAGACATTACCATGTGCACTATCATCAACAAATAACTTTTTTTTTTTTTTGGAGAGGTTTTTCCTATGGGGCGTGTGCACTTGCCAGACAGAGACAGAGAGACAGAAAGCAAGAAATCACCCCCCATGGGGGATGGCCACACCGCAATCACTTCTCCTTCATTCTCCTCTCGGGATCTTGGGCACACACGCACATGCACCCAGCGTGAGTTTTAAGCCACTGGGTCCGGGACGCAAACTGCGGTCGACTATGTGGGAGTTCAACGACATAGCCATTACGCTAACTGCTGGTCCCAACAAATAACTTTTCATTTTAGTGTTCATTAAATGTGTTGTTTTTTGGTTTCCCAGTTCCCCTCCCTCCCTGCTACTATTACCCATACCCTAAATACCACTTCCTTACTATTTCTAGGATCTACGGTTGCCCTCCCTGCCACTATACCTTCGAGTCTTTCAGTGTCTGCTATATAGTGCTTACATGCTGTATATATTGAGTGGGGATGTACAAAGTCTGTCTTTCATATTCTGGCTTGCTTTGTTTAGCATTAAGTCTTCCATGTTTGTCCATTTTGTATCAAATGTAAAGGTCTCATTGTTGTTTTTATGGTTGAGTATTATTATTCCAGAGAGTATTTATGCCACATTTTTTTTTCAACCCACTGCTCAATTTGTGGACATTTTGGTTGATCCCATGTCCTAGCAAGTGTAAGTAATACTGCAGTAAGCATGGATGTAGCAGTGTTTTTCCAGCTGAGAGTTTTCCTATCCTGTGGATAGATACTTAAGAGTGGAACGACTGGGTTATATTTAGTTCTATTTGTAGGTTTCTGAGGAACCTCAATATCATTTTCCATAGTGGCTGTACTAACTTACATTCCCACCAACAGTGTAGGAGAGTTCCCTTTTCACCATAGCTCCACCAGCACTTGTCCTTTTTATTTATTTATTTTTTAATTTTATCTATTCTGACTGGAGTTAAGTGGTATCTCGATGTGGTTTTGAATTGCATTTCCCTTATGACAAGAGATATTGAGCATGTTTCCATGTGCTTTTTGGCTGTTTTTATGTCTTCCTTGGAGAGTTGAACTCATTCACTCATATATAAACATATTTCATATAAAAACATTGAGTAGTCCTAGAGGCTTTAGATGCATGGGAATCAAAAGTGGGACTTTGTACAAAATAACATACTTCATAATAACATCAAGTTCTTCCTCTTCTTCTTTTTAAAATTTATATGCATATATACATGTATACATACATATGTATTTATTTACTTAGGTTTTTGCCATAGGGTGTGTGTGCTTGCTGAAGAGGAGAGAGACAGAGAGAGACAAAAAGAAGGACATCCCCCGGAGGAGATGGCCACATTGAATCTTTATTCCTCCATTCTCCTCGCAGATTTTGAGCATGTATATCCATATGCCCAGCATGATATTCAAGCCATCAGGTCCAGGACTGGAGCTGTGGTCAGCCATGTGGGAATCCAACTGCCTTAACCAGCATGTCACTGCTGGCCCCTTATTATTATCAATTTACAGAGGAACACTGTACTTTCCAGTGAGAGAGAGAGAGAGAATGAGAAAGCACCCCATGGGCAATGGCCATTCTGCAATTCCTGCTCCTTCATCTCTTTCCTTTTGAGATTTTGGACATACATGCACACATGACTGGTATGTTTTCAAGCCACTGGGTTCAGGACTCAAGCTATGCAGTCAGCCCTATGGGATCTAACTCACATAACCACCAGGTCAAGTGAGACAGATCAAGTTCTTAAGTGATCTTTAAAAAAATAAAAATAGAAGGCAAAAGAAGCAACTGGTAGATAAAGAGAAAGACCATGGCATAATAACTTGGCTTAACTTGTGTACATGAGAACATGTGGGGTTGAAAACACTGAACATCTGAAATTGAATAATAGAAAATCAAAAAGACAGGCCTCTAAAAATAATTACATCCAAACAATGTTTAGGAGACATTTTAGTCATACATCCTTATTTGTTCTCTTGCTTTTATTAACAATATAGCCAGAGGGTGCATACACTTGTCAGAGTCAGAGAGTTAGAGAAAGGGAGAAAGAACCCTTAATGGGGCATAGTTATGCCACAATTCTCTTTCATCCCTCTCTCCATCCTAACAGGACGTGGGTGAGTATGCATATGGTACTGGAATTCCCTCAAATTTCAGTAGACCACATGGGATACAGTTCTTTCAACCAGTAAGCACTGGGGCTGACCTTACTTGTTTATTTCTTAACACTCCCTATCTTATTCCAAAAATGTTTTAACGAATGTTTTGGGACAGAGAAAAATGTGTCTTTGAGATGATTTCAATATAATCCTAATTTTGTACTTTAGCAATTTGGTAACTTAGATTAAACACCATTTTCTCTGAATACAGAGACATATTCTGAATGACATTTTTAGGCATTAATATCTACAAACTATCTCTAGAACTTATGGCTATAGCTACTAAAACAGGTAATCAGGTGGGACCAACAGATGGCATAATGGTTATGTCGCTGACTCCCACATAGTTGATCACAGTTCGAGTCCCAGATATGGTACTAAAACTCATATTGGGCACATGCACATGCATGTCCAAGATTCTGAGAAGAGAATGGAGGAAAAGGGATTGTGGCATGGTCATCCCTCCTGGGGGAGTGATTTTTTGCTTTCCATCTCTCTGTCTCTTGGGCGAGTGCATGTGCCTTATAGCAAAAATCTCTCTAAAAACAAAAAAGTTAATTAGTCTCACAAGAAAAGCAGTGTCATTACTTTATCAATATAAACATATGTCTCTAGCAAGTAAAGCCTTTTTTTGGGGGGAGGGGGGTGTTCTTTTTTATAGGGCATGTGCACTCGCCAGAGAGACAGAAAGTGAGAAATCACCTCTCGGGGGGTGGCCATGCTGCAATCTCTTTTCCACTCTCTTTTCGGGATCTTAGGCATGCACGTGCATGCGCCTGGGATGAGTTTAAGCCATCAGGTCTGAGACTCGAACCATGGTCGACTACATGGGAGTCCAGTGATGTAGCCATTACGCCATCTGCTGGCCCCCAGCCTTTTATAATAAACTCTTCTGTAAATCCAGAAAATAATTTATTGGTAAAATGAATAGTTATCTTGACCACTATTTTGTTCAGGGTTTCATCATCCCCGACAGAAATATGTTTATATTTCAAAGCTTAGTTGAAAGCATTATGTGGAAAATATGCCAGGTTTTCTCCATTCTGAATCTGAAGAAAGACTTGACCACCAGTTGACAAGATTAAATGAGGCCGGGCATATATGCAGCTTTAAAGAATTAATAAGTAAGCTAATTCTTTTAATGTTATTTTAACAATGTAACCCAGGACTTAAAATATCTCCATGTTCATAATATCTAATCATTCATCGGACATTTTCATAAATTTTAAAAGATCCAGATTTCTGGTATCCTTTAAAAAAATGAAAAGCTGGGACCAGCAGATAACTTAATGGTTATGTCACTAGACTCCTATGTGGTGGACCATGGTTCAAGTCACGATTCTGGTGACTTAAAATTCACTCTGGACACATGTACTTATGTGCCCACATCCCAAGAGGAGAATGGAGGAGAAGGAATTTTGCGTGGCCATCCCTCCTGGGGGGTGATTTCTACTTTCTGTCTCTGTCTCTCCAGCGACCACATGTACTCTATAGCAAACATCTCTCTTAAAATTAAAAAAGGAAAAGAAAAGAAAAGTGAGAAGCTGCATCACAGCACCGTGAACCTGAGCGGGTCAGCAGTCCCTGTCTGCCTCGTAGGAGTGGCACTCACCAGTCAGGTCTCAGTCCATGGGCCCTCTGTCATACACAGTCTCAGCCTTAATTGACAGAACCTCCATGGTCCTCTTAGCATGTGAGGTGGAAATTCTTCAGACTGATTTTTAATTTACGCACAATTCTGCTACAATGGTATTGATAAGAGAAATAGATGTTGGACACTTCTAGTTTCTATTTTTGTACCCATATTTTTGATATTTCCAATTTTATATTCCATTGGCATTTAATGCTCAGGATACCTTGTCTAGGGGACCAGCAGTTAGTGTAATGGCTATGTCGCTGGACTCCCACGTAGTCCACCGCGGTTCACGGCCTGGACCCGGTGGCTTAAAACTCACCCTGGGCGCGTGTGCATGCGTGCCCAAGATCCCGAGAGGAGAATGGAGAAGGGATTGTGGCGTGACCATCCCCCCTGGGGGCTGATTTCTTGCTTTCTGTCTCTATGTCTCTCTCTGTCTGTCTGGCTTGCGCACAAGCCCTATAGCGAAAAAACTCTCAAAAAACAAGAGAATACCTTGTCTGAATTTAAGACAGTGAAATGTTGGGTTGTCAGAAAAATCATGACACAGTTTTGCAGAGGAAAACATAGAGAAATACATGATGACTTTTCCAACAATCCAATAGTTTAAAATATTGCTTATTACTTGTAGAGCTCTACCCCAAATGTGGTTAATAAAAGTCATCTCCTCCTAACTATAGAATTGTCCCATCCCTTGGTGGCTGTTGTCCTCATTCCTGGGTAAAACTGTCACTGAAGCATTGTTCAAACCTGTCTGTTATAAACTCCAAAACCAAGTAAAACCACAAGTTGAAACAAAAGGGAAGTGAGCACTAAATAATAGGGAATGTCTTTTTAAAGGACACTGAAATTCTATGACGTCCATGAGTTATGTCACGCATGATGTAATACTTTCACAGTTGACCATATCCTCATGTGCCTTGGGCCATGCAGGCAGAACACACAGGTCAAATATGGGCAGGATTCCAAAGACCATGTGTATTGAAACCCATTCCCTGAATTCCTATCTCCTTTTGTGGCAATTTAAAATATCCCTTTCTTTTGCACCAACATTTTATTCTTACACTCTGGCCTCCTGGGCATCTTAGATGGAAGTTGTTTGTAGTTCTTCAATAGATTAGGATTATTGTACAGGTAATAACTGACACTTTATGGAAGGAGACTTGATAGAAGGAAAGTTTTCTTTGCAACTCAGTGTAAATTATTAAACACATAGTCTTTTTCTCTCCTCAAAGTTGCAAAACCCTCTCTAGATTATTTAGAAGTCAGTGGACTAAAATTATATTGTGAATTTAAGGACCTATTTTCCTCAGTGGAAAGCATCTCAAAATGGAAGTGCGATGGGCAGACTGCATAAAAATCATTCATTCAACTTTAATTTTTTTTTGAGAACACAAAAAATTCTAAACTTAGGTAGAACTAAAAGTAAACAGAGCATGTGGACTCATCAGGTGCCAGCTCTACATTGAAAAGTCCTCAAAATTTGCATCATGGTATGAAGAGAAATATGTTACTGTAAGGCTGTCTTCACAGATGGCCTTAAAATATTGCCTCCCATAAAAGCAATATACAGCTCTCAGTACGGTAGGAGCTAAATCTTCATTTCTGTCATCTATTTCTCTGAGTTTAAGAGCATAGTTTGATGAAGTCGTTAGAATGATTCATTTCTGGAAATGCTGCTGTGCATGGAGTTGCTCCAGAACCTCAAAACTCTGTGCCATGAGGAATCTCCTGGGTGGTAATTCAAAGGCCCCTGGTTTTGGAGGGCAGAAACAACTTTTTAGTTTCCCATGGAATTGGAGTGCTTGGAGTTTGGGGGAAGTTGTGCAAAGGGGGATGGTTCTTGATGATGAGGTGGAGTGAGCACTGGCTGTGAAGACCCCACAGAGTGCTCTGGTGATCCCATACCCATGAATAGCTCCTCTTTCTTGGAGGGCCTGGGTTGTGTCAGGGACAGGAGGTGAAGGCAGCAAACTCTGCAGTGCAGAGAAGGCATCAAGGCTTACTGGAGAACCCAGCAAGCTGACCAGAGGGAAGGATGGACAGATGAAAACACGTAACTCTTTGGAAAAAAGATCAAATACATAGGGTAGAGTGGGACCAGCAGATGGTGTAAAAGTAACATCGCTGAATTCTCAGGTAGTCAACAATGGTTTGAGTCCTGGACCCAGCAGCTTAAAACTCATGTCCGGCGCATGTGCGTGTGTGTTCAAGGCCCGAGAGGATACTAGAGGAGAAGGGATTATGGTGTGATCACACACCCCCCGGAGGTTGATTTCTCACTTTCTATCTCTCTCTCTCTGTCTCTCTAGTGAGCATATGCACCGTATAACAAAAATATCTCTTTAAAAAAATGAGAGAGAGATCACAAAAAAGGTGATCAACCTCAAGAAATAATGGCTTGTTAACTAGTAAACCCAAGAAAGACCCATATTTCCTCCCCCCCCCTTGTAATTTCACAGCCTTTTTTATTTTTCTTTCTACACTTCAAGGAATGTTTAACAACCTTGTTTATTTCACCCTTATTTTAAAGCTAGCATACCTTCTAATATGGGTTCCATTCATTCCTTCCTTTTATCTCTTACAGGTTTTGATCTAGTCAAGTGTGAGGATCCAGGCATCCCTAACTATGGCTACAGAATTCGTGATGAGGGCCACTTCACGGACACTGTAGTTCTGTACAGTTGTAACCCAGGCTACGCCATGCACGGCAGCAACACCCTGACATGTCTGAGTGGGGACCGCAGAGTGTGGGATAAGCCACTGCCTTCTTGTATTGGTGAGTGGGGAAGGTGTTCAGATGACTGTGTGAGTGTGAGACCCATGATCTCTCACTCTATATTGCTTTTATTGATTCTTTTGTAAAAGAGGAGTAATTTTATTACTTTTTTATTCCTATGATTTATATGTGTGTGCGTGTTTAGGTTGCCAGGTATGGAAGAAGATGGACACTATGTCCAGAGTTATTATTACAAGATAACATGAGTGTTTCATTGTTTTCTACTCTAATTTCATGGAGTATGGAGACTTCCTATCAAGATCATGGCTGGGAAGAAGCAAAATGAGGGAGACAGATGATTTTGATTCTCTTCCTATCTACCTAATGCAAGCATGATGGTTTCATATTTCAGAGTAGCAAAATGGAAAGGAGAGACACGGTAGTAGACTTGCTCAGCTCTCTATATATTTTGCAGCGGAATGTGGAGGTCGGATCCATGCTGCCACATCAGGACGTATATTGTCCCCCGGCTACCCTGCTCCTTATGACAACAATCTCCACTGCACTTGGATTATAGAGGCTGACCCAGGAAAGACCATCAGGTACTTGTTGTATTTGGGTTTCAGTGATTTGAGAAGAGGGCCACATCTTTTTTTTTCCAATTTTATTTTATAATTACTTCTTTACATGTAATCATTATACATCTTTATGGTACAATTCAACGCATACATGCAGAGTGTGATAATCAAATCAAGGATATTACCGTATACATCATCTTGAACAAAGAGCCTTACATTCTATGATTGTTAAATGCTCTTTTCCTGAGCCCCTCTCACCCATCCCCCACTATCCACTCATCTTTCTTATAGTCTTTGGTATGTACATTTATCCTGACTACTATCATGTCTGAATCTTTTACCTTCTGCCATGGAGTGCAAACATGCAGTGTATATTGAGTGGAGACATTGTTTGTCTTTCATAGATTGGCTTATTACATGCTTACTTACAATTGCTTTGAAATCTTGTATTAAGACATATCTAATAAAAATGAAAAGAAAATAGGTGAATCATTTAGCTCTTGCTGCCTAACAAACTGGTCCCAACATTTAGTACTTTAAAGCAACAGTTATTTGTCTGTTCGTGACTTTGTAGATTGTCCAGGTTGATTAGGGTGAGCTTGGATGGTCTAGTCCTTTAAGTATGCAGACTTCAGGTGGGATGCTTGAAAAGGCTGTCACCCTTTCACAACAGATGTCTGTTCCCACATTAGGCTAGTCATGGTGGAAGTTTCCTAGCAGCAAGAGATGACAAATTTCAAACTTCTGCTCACATTATATTTGCTAATATGCCATCTACAAAAGCTGGTCTTAAGGGCCAGACAGGATTCAATATGTGAAGAAATAGATTCCACTCCTTCTTTAATGGAAAAGGAAGCATTATAATATTGAGAAGGAGCTTTCATACAGAGATGGGAGGAATATATGGTCATTTTTCAATATCAAAATTAATTTGAGGTAGGCCAAGAAAGTGTTTTAACCTAAAATTACATACATAAAATGGAAACTATTAGAAATTACAGAATATGGTACAAAGATTCAAAGTATATCCTATTTCATGAGAGTCTTAGTTATTATGATGAAATTTTTAAATCAACAAAAAATAACATTGTTAAGGTAAGTTCTCCATGCTCTAGTTAAAAGGCTGTGTCTTAATCCATTGCACTTAAGGCAAAGGTAACTTTAAAAATTAGTTAATTATATTTCTTGATGAACAGGAAGAAGACACACAGTCCTTAGCAATATATCCTAAAATTTTTTTTCTTCTTTGATCAACTTTCCTCTTGCATTGAAGTTGATTTTGTTAAGTTTATCCATTTACTTATTTTGTTTATTTATCTAACTACCTAAATATTTATTCCATGCACAAGAGTGAGAGACAGGCATCATCCCTAAGAGTATCTTCATGCCATAGTTTCTCTAGCTATCTACTTATTTATTTATTCTATGTCCTGGAGTGAGAGGCAGCAACCTATAATAGCATCTTCATACTCCCAGACCCTGCCAGCCAGGATCATGCATACACATGCAACCTGCATATACAGGGAGACCTCAAGACACGAACCTGGGACCTTCCTATGTGGCCACTACATCATGGAGCATTGTATAAATGTTGTGCTCCCACAACTGGCCTCTAGTTGTTGCTAAATCTTTCTGACAGGCTCAGTCTCTGTGGCACAGAAAGTATTGGGTTGTCAGAAAAGTTATGATGTATTTTTGCATAGAAAAATGTGTCATAGCTTTTCCAGCAATTCAGTAGTATATCAGACTGCAGAGCTAAAAGATACTTGTTAACCGCATTTGAGCCCTCTGGAAGAAGAAACTCTCAGTTCTCTCATAAAATAAGTAAATCAATGAAACAGTCTACATCTCTACAAAATTTGCTTTTGAAAATCTCTGACCCCTCCAACAGCCTTCATTCACATGGCTTGGATCTTCATGCTCTTCCCTAAATGAATCTGTGTGCCCACTCAATTCAGTCTTAAAGTATCTGAAGATGTAAGATAATACAGGATCAAGGCCAGAAGTCTCTTTCTGGAGAAAGTGGGAGGATGACAGTGTTCATTATATAATGACACTTGTCCTTATTTTGAAAAGATACCCTAGCGAACTTAGTCATGTATATTAAAGAGCTATCATAGACTCATTATACTGAAACTTTACAATTTGACAAAAGTAAACAGGATGAAATAGAGTGAGAAAGATGTGTATTGTATTCCCTGATGTTGTGTTTCTCTTCTTTGGAAACTTGTATGCCTTACTTTTTATATAATCACATTAACAACCTGGGAGTGAATTGAACTAACATAACATAAGCCATTGCCATTTATAAACCCTATGTAAGAAAGATTCTCACCCTGTGAGAGGAGCAAGTAAAACTACTTAAAGGAAGTGTGTAATTAAAACATTATTTTATGACTCATTTAATAATTAATGTGTATACTTAATCAGAATAAATGATTAATCATAATTATTGATATAGTGAGACAACACTAAGCTGTATTTGAGTAACTGAATCTGATACCACATTCTCATAAAAGTCAATTAAATTGGGGACCAGCAGTTAGTGTAATGGCTATGTTGCTGGATTTCCATGTAGCTGACCACTGTTTGAGTCCCGGACCCAGTGGCTTAAACTCATGCCAGGTATGTGTGCGTGCATGCCCAAGATCCCAAGAGGAGAAGGGATTGCAGCATGGCTATCCCCCCTGAGGGGTGATTTCTTTCTCTCTCTCTCTTTCTCTCTCTCTCTCACTCTCGCTCTCTGTCTTTCTGGCATGTGCACATGCCCTATAGCAAAAACCTCTCCAAAAAAAAGTCAATGAAATCACCTTACTATGGGACCAGCAGTTAGCTTAATGGCTATGTTGCTGGACTCCCACGTAGTTGACCGCAGTTCGAGTCCCGGACCCGGTGGCTTTAACTCATGCCGGGCGTGTGTGCGTGCGTGCCCAAGATCCCGAGAGGAGAATGGAGGAGAAGGGATTGCGGCATGGCCATCCCCCCTGGGGGGTGATTTCTCGCTTTCTGTCTCTCTGTCTCTGTCTGTCTGGCAAGCGCACGTGCCCTATAGCAAAAACCTCTCCAAAAACAAGAAAAGAAAAAAAATCACCTTACTATAAAAAATAAAATTAAATACTAGTTATTAACTTTTTAAAAATATGTATTTAATTTTTTTATTAATCGTTTTAATTTGCTATAGGACACATGTGCTCACCAGAGAGAAACAGAGGAAAAGTGAGACTGAGAATGAGGGAGAGATATTGAGAAAGCTAAGCTCCAGGTCTGAGACTCGAACCATGATTATGTAAGTGGGAGTCCAGTGCCTTATCCACCATCCCCCTGCTGGTCTCCTAGTTACTAACTTTTAATTGATGAATACTTGATGTCAGTAATATAAAAACCACTACACTGGTTTCAATTATGAAAAAATTATTAAAATAATGTATAATGTAATGACTTTATATAACAAAATCTATTTTCCTTTAGGAAGATTTCACATTTTTGCTTTTCTAACAAATTCCCGTGTGATTTATTTTGTTTAAATTAATGTAAGTACTATCTTCCTCAAATGCAAATCAAGTGATGGATTCATTCTTTGCAAGTGAATCTAATGCTTCATTCAATTTTAATAAAAAAGAAATGAACAATATTTGAAGTAATAAAAATATAAAACTTTTGTGGCATGAGCTGATTTGATAATTAGCAAATAGCATTCTAGAAAAGAAATGTGTGTCTACCAACGTGTTGATTTGAAAACACTTTTTTCTCACATATATCGTTCAAATTCAAGAGTATGTATTATCAAGTTTACAAACATATTTTAAAATTTAAGGCATGAACTGCTTCCTTATAAGAAAGTTAAGAAAAAAGGAAGCATCAGTCTTTATAATTAATTTAATCATTTTATGTTCAATTTCATCCCCAAATGTTTCTAGTGATTGAGTGATTTTTCATTATGAAAATTTATGCAATTTTTGACATGGTAGTTGGAAAAATTAAAAATACATCATTAAAATATTTAATATTCAACTTCAGCATTAAAATTGTTCTGATACTCAGAAAAATAGGGTCTGGTCTCTTACTAGTCTTGGTTATTTTATTGGTATAGAGCCAATAATATCTACACTGTTTACTTGAAAATAAGGAATTCCTCAGCCATGTTAACATGAGTCCAGGGATTAAGTATTTAAAAATATCTCATATAAGTGAAAACCACTACTATGCTTTAATACTTTTTTTTTAATGTGAACGTTTTTCACTCTCAATGAGTGAATAAACAACAGGGTACCAGAAAAAGTACAAAGAATGTTTTCAATACTTCAGGGCAATTGTTACGGGGTTACTTTAATTTCATTGAGGCTCATAGAAATTTTTAATTGTATATTGCTATGACTCTGTTTAAGGTAATAGAAAATCCCAAAATAGTTATTATTATGGGACACTTGGGTCTGGGAGAGGTATGCAATTTTAGCATATAAGCTATAAAGCAGTTACCTGAGCCAAATTTAATTAAAAGTCTAATCACAAGACATCGTAGCACATTTAGCCACATTAAGAGTTATAGGTAAACATTTCTCTAAGAGACCTGGTGTATTCCATTGTGGAGCACAGCTGTGATTTATGTAATAGAGGTAAAAGTGTTATAAACATCTTCAGCGAGCAGGATTAAAGACTATGTTTTACATAATCATATGTGTATATTGTTTCTTAGTTTTTTTGTTTATTTGTTTGTTTTTGGGGGGGGAGGTTTTTGCTTTAGGGAATGTGTGCTTGCCAGAAAGACAGAGATAGACAGAGAGAAAGAAAATGAAAAATCACCCCCCGTGGGGGATGGCCATGCCACAATCCCTTCCCCTCCATTCTCCTCTTGGGATCTTGGGCAGATACGCACATGCGCCCAGCGTGGGTGTAAGCCACTGGGTCTGGGACTAGAACCATTGTCAACTACCTGGAAGTTCAGTGACATAGCCATTATGCCAACTGCTGGTCCTGTTTCTTAGTTTTAACTGCTCTTCTGTAAGTGTAATTGTCTGTAAAGCTCACTATGAACATATTTCTGTTCCTAATTGTTCATAGGGAATTGTATTCGGTAGTATAGTTGAAGAGAATTCTCTTTAATAAGATTAAAAATATTGGAGTTTATAAAAACATTGGAGGTATATCAACTACATATCAAGATTGTCGAAACCGCCCCTGTTTAGCCTTCTAAAGGAAGTTACACATGAGCTGATGAAGGTAGTCTCCTTTGGCCATGTTCTAGATTTGTTTTCTGGAAAAACAGACTATGGAGAGAGAAGGTGACCGCTGCTTAGAGATCTACGTGTAGTTTGATCTGATGTTTGCCAGTCTTTGAGGTAGATCCCTGTAGGAAAAATACTCCAGAGTATAAAGGTGAGCAAATGACCTCCTTTCACTGGACATTTATCCCTAATCTCCATGTCAGTCCTTAATAAACGTATTTAGAGTATGAGCTAGGAAGATTTTTTTAACATGTTGGATAGGCTTGGGACTGGCCAATTTTAGCGTCTTAAATTCCTTTTTTCCAGTTAAGATCTCAAAGAGAGGTCAGTCAGTGGTACAGTGCGAATGCAACTGGGCCCACTTGGAAAAGGTCCTGGGTTCACATCCTGGGACCTCCCTGGGTATCCTGGGTACATGCATGCCAGCCTTCTAGGCTGCCTGAGACATGGTTGGACATGGCATGAAGACTCTGTTGAGAGTGCCTCTCTCTCAGAGAAGTAAATAAATAATTTTTTAAAGGTCACAATGGTACCTCCTGTCTCTATTTTTTTATATTAGGTGATAAAATAACTAATTCAGAGAATTTCAGCCATTGAACAAAAAGACAGCAGTAGAGCTACCACGTTTGCCCCAATACTATGACTGCTCTCCCATACGTCCTGAGCTTGGGGACCTGGGGCAACTGCTGGATTTAGCTGACCTATCCAGCTACTTAGGAGAAAATGATGGAAGAAAATTATAAGAAAACCCCTTCTCACTTTTCTAATACACACAGTTTCAGGAACCACAGCTTATTTAAATATAAACTAGTCTCCCAACAATACAACTCACATTTCAATCACCATAACCATGAGGAATTACAAAAAGGAATTACATAAACTTCGCTATTCATTCTTCCGGTCCCAGATCACTACATCAGTAGCAGGTGGACACCATGACTAGTAACTGATCCCCTCTCTTCTTTCAAAGTCTGTTGATGATGGGTCACTGGACATGACATAGTTGATTCATGCATAGACACCAAATAGGTTGTTGTGTGACCTCATTGTCTCTCAGTGAAAAACCACTTGATGTTTAACAAAAATGAAGTATCCAAAGAGAATATTGGCCCAAGGAGATGGAAATTCCGTTAAGTAATAAAAGAATCATGGTAAGTGAAATTTGAATCACACATAAATGGAGTTATTGAAGTATTGCTGATGGAGGGAACCTTGGCATTTCCACTGTTAGACTCTCCAATACATCTGCAGTCAAAGGAACTCAGCAAACATACAGATATAGGGGAAGAAAGTGGTTGCATTGAGAAGGATGGAGATATTCAAAAGTAATGACCTGAAAAAAATTAAGGAGAGTCTAGAGATATTTCAAAATAAAGAAAGCACAAAATATGAAATGGTGGAAGCTGATCCAAACTTCACTAGAATCTCTCCCCAGAGATTCTATCATATGTTCCCAACTCCTTACAGTAGCCCTCACAAATGTACTCAAGACACATCGGTTTTATCATTTTTAGTATTTTTCTACCCAGGCTTATTTCTACTTTTTATTTCACTATTTCTCTTAATGTTTGTCTTTCTCCAAGTGAGGATTTAATCTTCAGCACGATCTTCCACTGTTCCTCATTTCTTATTTGCTTTATAAACACCCACTCTCTCAATAGTTAATGAACTCTTGCAATAACATGCTCTCTGAATAACAACATTGATCCATTCAGGAGTACTCGGCCCTCGTGGCCCAGTCACCTCTCATTAGACTCTACGTCCATCAATGTTGTATTAGGGGTTAAGTTTCCAACACATGAATTTTAGGGGCACACAGTCAAAGCATATCATTTGCCTTTACAAATTTTTTTTTTCTAAATCATCAGACAGACTTTATAATGCAGCAGAACTTAAGCAATAATGAATCTCTGAGCAAAACCTGTGTTACTAGAGTTCTCTCTCTAAATTTTAACATTAGAAAACATCAGCCAGCAGATGGCGTGATAGTTAAGATGCTGAATCCCACATGGCTGACCCTGAGATTAGGGTCCTGGACACGGCAGCTTGAAGAACGCACTGGTCATGTGTG
The DNA here is from genome assembly GCA_026018925.1 of Tupaia tana. Lineage (NCBI taxonomy): Eukaryota > Metazoa > Chordata > Mammalia > Scandentia > Tupaiidae > Tupaia > Tupaia tana. The sequence continues at coordinate 186,184,058 of JAKSZU010000002.1, forward strand.
CACGCATGCCCCAAATCCCAGAGGTGAATGGAATGGAAGGGACTGTAGCATGCCCATCCCCCCTGGGGGAGGTGATTTCTCATTTTTCCTTTTTCTCTGTCTCTATCTGGCAAGTGCATGTACCCTGTGGCAAAATCTCAAACAAACAAACAAAAAAAAATAGATCTCATCTATAACTTCTAAGGACTTGCTACAAGTGAACATTTTTAAATGTTTGATAAATCTTTGATTTTCTATTTCTGATAAGCTTAGTTACAGTTAATGCCAGTGTATCCTACCATGAGTAAATATTTGGATTTATTATTTAAATCTAGTACAAAATAGTTATACTTCCTGGGAGAATGAAGAAATGGGAATAATAGATATTCACTTTAAGTTATTGAAAGTACATGCATTGTTCTAAATGTAACAAAAAATTATTTGAAGTAATTTACATGGTTTGGTTCTTCAGTTTAAATTAGAACTGTGGCTTATTTTATGTATGCTGTTATAAATGATATCTAACTGTTTTATATGGTTTAAAAATTCCACCCTTAAAGAAATTTGGAAATCCTTCATGATATACATATTTTGACCTCTTAAGAAAGTTTTATTTGTATCAATAGAATTCTGGCCAGTGCTCCAGTATGAGGAAGTTATCAAATAAAACAAACTTATTTTCCTTGGACCATTAAGAAAAAGAAAAAATAAACATAAAGAATGTGTGCATGCATGTGTGTGTGTCTGTGTGTACGTGTGTGTGTGTACATGCGTGTGTGTATGTGAGAAAGAGAGAGAGAGAGAGGGGGGAAGAGAGAGAGAGAGATAATCCTGAACAGAGTTTTTCACACTGTGCTCCCTGTCTTCAGCCCTCCAGTTCCTCAGGATCTTGGGACCCTCATGCATTTTTAGCAGATTTTCAGGCCAACCCAGGATCCGAATGTGTAGTTGGCTATGTGGGCATCAGCACTGCAGTCTATTAAGCCACCTCGGCTGGGCCATGGCTTTCTTGGTATACCCTTTCTTTCAATTTCTTCTCATTGCCTCACCTCTGTTTCCTTCTTATCTTTTAGGGCTCATATAAAATGTCAACTCCTCAATAAAAATTTAATTATTTTTATTCCTTCTAAAAATAATCTGTTTCTTCTCTGAATTCAACATCTCCCTCCATTAGCTACCTTATGTCTATACTTACTATCTTTCTTAGTTTCATAACCATGTGTCCAGACACCCAGGGAAAAATCCTTTAGTATCAAAACAACCCCCCCCCCGATGTAATTGATAATTCTCATTAATTCTACATCTGAAGCCTCCCAGGTGCTCCTCCCACTGCAACCCCTGACCTGGCCACACCTTTGAAACTGACCATGCCTGTTCCCTGACCATCCTGCTACTTCTGACTTTCCTCTGCTGTTTTCACTCTTAGCAACTTCTTTATTTCCTTCACTAAAAGAAATTCACTATATATGACTATATACTAATGCATACATGGAGATTTTGAAACAGTAAAAAAAAAATATGTATTATTTTTCTAGATCAGACATCATTGTGAATATTTCAGTAATGGTAACTATAGGTATAAAAGATAACTATAGTAAAAAATACAATAAATATTTAAAAATAATTTTTGTATACATTATTTTTCATGGCTGAGTAGTATTCCATAGTGTAAATGCTTCACACTTCTTTAATCCATTCGTCTGTTCATGGACATTCGGGTTGGTTCCATGTCTTAGCACTTTGAATAATGCTGCAATAAAGAGATATACAAGTGTTTTTCTGACTGGGTGACTCCTATCCTTTGAGTAGATACCCAGGAGTAGAATTGCTAGATTATATGGTAGTTCTCTTTGTAGATCTTTGAGGAATATCTTATCATTTTCCACAGTGGCTGTACTAATTTATTCCCACCAACAGTATAGGAGAGTTCCCTTTTTACCACAGACTTGCCAGCACTTATCATTCTTTATTTTTTTAATCTTAGCCATTCTTACTGGGGCGAGATTATATCTCATTGTGATTCTGATTTGCATCTCCCTTATGATAAGGGATGTTGAGCATTTTTCATATGCTTTTGGGCTGTATGTCTTTCTTAGAGAGTTGTCTTTTTAGCTCTTTTGCCCACCTTTTTTTTTTTTTTTTTTACAATTTTTAAATTTCATTTTCTCTTTTACATTCAATCACATTATTTAGCTTACAAACTGAATATTTCAACATGTGAACATTTCTCCCTAGTCCAGTTGATAAAACTATAAAAGTATCTTCAGCAGATAATACCACATTTCTTTGTCTCATTAATGCTTTGCCTCTCTTGCCCACCTTTTCATTGAGTGGTAATTTTTTTTTTTTTTTTTTTTTTTGGATGAGCTGCTTGAGTTCCCTATAAATTCTAGTTATCAATCCCTTATCTGGCACATAGTTTACAAATATATTCTAGCATTATTAGCAGTGCCCATTCACTCTAATCATTGTTTTTTTGTTTTTGTTTTTGTTTTTGTTTTTGTTTTTGTTTTTTGCTGAGCAGAAGCTTTTTAACCTGATGCAAACCTACTTGTCTATTTTAGGGATTATTGCCTGTGCTTTGGGAGTCCTATTTAAGAAGTCTTTGTCTACTTCAGTGTCTCCAAGAGTTTCCCCAGTGTTTTCCAACAGTAGTTTTATACTATGAGGTCTCAAGTTTAGATCTTGGATCCATTTTGAGTTGATTTTTGTTAATGGTGAGATAGAGGTCCAGTTTCATCTTTCTGCAGGTAGATAGATAGAAAGAAGACAAAGATGGAAGACTTACTCTTAAATGAATCAAGCCAGTCTATGAAAGAGAGGCATTGTATTCCCCCAATTAATATATACCAAATATCTGCACTTTATGGCAGAAACTGAAATATTGGACAATATAAAGGCACGGAGAGCAACTGTGGACACCAGTGACAGTGTGGGAAGAGTGTGGAAGATGGCAAACGGTGGGAAATGGCAGAGGGTGAAAGAGAGGGAATCAAGGGGAAAAACGAAAGAAGTAAAACAGTTAAGAAATACAAAATGAGAAATTATATGTTGAGGATAATAGGTATGGCAATATCTTTGTGTCAATATTCAGTGTATGTGAATGGCAAAATTCATTTTGTATGCTGTACAGTGAATGAATATGAAATAAAAATAATAAAAATAGTTTTATATGCATAGAAATATATTAAATGTAACACATTTATATATCTATTAGATTAGTTTTATAAAACTAATATTATAGTACCACAATGTTATTCTAAATATTTTTTTCCAGTTAATAAACATGGTCCGTGTTTTATGACCTTACTCGTAATGCTACCTCATTCTATTTACTTGTCGAATACTATCTCATTGCCTAAATGTACCATAATTTATTTAAACTAAACCCTTGTGAGATATTGTCACTGTTACAAGTTACATTGCCATCCTCCCAATATATCACTTCCAGGGTACTTTTTATGATGAATTTCTAGTGCTGGACTTGTAGTGTATACACATCTGGATTTATATGCCCATTACCAAATTGCTTCTAAAAGTATGTATGACCAAAAACCATATATGGAAAAGTGGCATCTCCACGTGCTCCTTGAAACTGAACGAAGTCTTTTCCATATTTTCTAACCTGGGAAGAAGACCATCTTTAAAACATTTCATTTGTTATGTTTTTTGTAATTTTGATTATTTTTTTTTACATTTTTCAACATTCAAATACATTTACTTATTCTGCTCTTCACACTTTTCTTCTGTCTCCAAATTCCCATCATCTTCTCCTCTTGAAATCCTTTTCCCTTGTTTTCCCAGCCCAACAACTTGACAGACTCCGTGAGGAGTAGACACACGCCCTTCTGTGCTGGCTTCCCTTCCATTTATACCCATTGTAGCTCGTGACAAAGTACATTGTAGTGTGCGTGCACATGTGTGTGTGTGTGTGTGTGTGTGTGTGTGTGTCTGTGTTTTCTCTCATGTGCCTTTGACTGACACAAATATCCATTTCTTTGGAATGTTACCTTTTCAATATATTTTTTTCAAAATTTAACCTCCTTTCCATGCCTCGTGGTAATCTGTCTGGTATTTTGACTTCCAATAATTTTTCACTTGACTAAAAGAGACAGTTATTGTACCTCTATTTAAATTTGGTTATGTTATCATTCCTTCTGAAGTCACAAGACATTTTTCAAAATGGCGGAACTCAAGACCTCAGGATGCTTACTTGTTGTCCATGTTGTAAGCTCATTAGCATATAATAAGCATGCCTTATTATAATATAGTATATTGTGCCTTCTTATTATATAATATGCCTTATTATTATATATTATATATTATATATTATATAATATAATTCTTTTTATTCACAAAAAGAGCACCCTCTTGTCATCATCTCCCAGATAAAGAAACAGAAACTTGTCAGTACCAAGATGTACCCTTCGAGGGCTATTCACATCTTCCATCCTCAAGGATAGCTTTTCTGACTACAGAGGAGTTTTGTCAAACTTGAACTTTATATAAAATGGAATTACACCTAATAGTCACTTTGTATCAGTTCTGATTTCCTGAGTCTTCACTTTTATCGACATCAATAGCTATTCTATTGTAGATCTTAGCTATAATTTATGTATCTATTCTGGGTTTTGATGGATAGTTGGATGGTTTTGATCCAGAAAGTGTTAATTACCAGTGGTGTTGTGCTGAATATGAGTATGGCTTCATATGGTTTGGGTGAATGTGTGTATATTTTCCTCTTGGGTATGTGCTTAAGCTTGGAGTTACTGAGTAATTATGAGCCATATATTCAATTAACCATTATCAAAAAATTTTTAAAATTGATTATATTTATTTTCATCCCCATGAGAATGCATCTGAGATTTCTAAATACTCCATATTCTCAACTATACTTAGCATCAACTGACTTTTTGTGTCTTAGCCATTCTAGCAGTATGTAACAGTTTTTGTTTACATTTCTAGATGACTAATCAAGGTCAACATTTTTAATATATTTATCAACTTTTTAATATCCTCTTTTATGAATTAACAGTTGAAATCTTTTGCCCATATTTTTCCATACCAGAGTATCTATCTTTCTCTTACTGATTTCTATAGTTTTTTAAAATTATTTATTTAATTTTATTCATTCATTCATTTTAATTTGACCAGAGAGACAGAGAGAGAGAGAGAGAGAAAGAGAGAGAAAGTGAGAAAGCAAGCCACCAGGTCCGGGACTTGAACCATGGTCAGCCATGTGGGAGTGTCCAGCATCTTAACCACCATGCCACCTGCTGGTCCTTCTATATAGCGTTTATATATCCTAAATGCAGTCTTTGTTGATTGTGTATTTAACACACTCTTATAGTCTATAGTCTGTGTTTTCAGTCTCATAATGATTTCTTTTGATTAGCACATGTTTTTAATTTCAATGATGCAGATTTATTTTTACTCTTTTTTCATTTATTGTTAGTGTGGTTCTTATTTATATTTGAATTACGTTAGATTATGTATTTTGTACAAATTGACCTTAGTGTTTCTGTATCCAGATTGAGATTCTACCTCCTTGAAATTTATAATAATATCTTGGGATTTTTTTAGAGATTTGTTTTTTCTTACACATTTACATTTAATCTCTTCTGGGATAAATTTCTGCATATGGCATTGAGGTGGGATGTTAAGGTTGTTCATTCATAATGAAATCCAGTTGACAATGTTGAAAAGTTGACCTTGCTTTCATTGTACTATAGTGAGACGTTTGTCATTAACCAGACAATAATATCTGGTGTAGGTCTGTTCCTGAACTTTATTGCATTCCATTGATCTATTTGTCTATGCAGTTCAATACCTTTCTATCTCAGTTACTTAGTTACTTCATAATAAGATGTGAAATTTGGTACTCTACCCCTTCAGCTTCTTTCTTCTTCATCTAGATCATCATGATTCCTTGTTTTTTTCTTTTTCTTTTTATTTTCTTTGCTTTTTTAATGAAAAAGAGCAAGTGAGCATAGGAGAAGAAGGAAGGAGGAATGAGAACAAAAACATGTGTTTTGGACAAGGTCCCACTGCTGTGATGCTCTGCCTGAAATCTTCAGTTTATAACCACAGGCATACGATGTCATGCCCAACCTGTTCAGATTGGTCTGGAACTTAAACCTGGGGCTCCCACAAGGCCCAGCCTTGGACAGCAGTACACCCCCACCTACACCACTGCAGTGGGCTACCATGACTGTTTTTGATTCTTTGCATTTCCATATAAATTTTAGGAACATGTTATTTTCTACAACAAATACTTTCAGGATTTTAATTATAATAACTTAATATTAAGAGATCACTTTGGAGGAAACATATATTTTTAGAATTTCCTGATCCCCACAATGGTGTATTGCTCCATGTCTTCAGGGCTTTTTTATATGATTTGTCTCAGTACTATTTTGCAATGTTCTTTGTAGAAGTCTTCACATCTTTGATTAGAATTATTTTTAATTGGGCCAGCAGGTGGCATGGTGGTTAAGGGTGCTGGACTCCCACATGGCCGCAGTTCAAGTCTTGGATCTAGTGCCTTGCTTTCTCAATTTCTTGCTCTCTCTCTTATTCTGTCCCTCTCTGGTCAAATACAAATAAATAAATAAGGTTAAAAATAAAATAATTCTTTAAAAAAAGAATTATTTTTAATGAAAGAGTATTCATAGATGGTAATGTAAATAGAATTTTATTTTATTTATTTATGGGTGCTATATAAAGTTAGTTTTGTTTTGATTTTATCTTATATAAATATTCACTTATAAAGTTTTTTTTTTTTTCTAATTTTTGCTAGAGGGTGCACGTGCTCACTTGAGAGAGATAATGAGAGAGAAGGAAAGCAAGAAAGCCCTTCCACATGGGATAGTCATGCCAACACCCCTTCTTCTCCATTTCTTCCTCCTTTCAGGGCTTTAGACTTGTACACACATGTACCTGATGAGTTTTCCAAGCCGTAAGACCCAAGACTTGAACTGTACGGTTGACCATGTGGAATTCAGCTACCTTAACCACCACATGTAGGCTGGCCTGTCATCTATTCTAAAAGCTTACAAGTTCTTAAAATTTTTCTGTGTGCATAATGATTATCTACAAATAATAAAAAAAAATTATTACTTTTTTTCCAAATCTTAAGCACTTTTATTTTTTTCTTGCCTTGTGGCAATGACTAAAACTTCCAGAATAATACTTATTAGAATGTGATAGAGGGAACCAGCAGTTAGCATAATGGCTATGTCGCTGGACTCCCACGTAGTCGACCGCGGTTCGTGTCCCGGACCCGGTGGCTTAAAACTCACGCCAGGTGCGTGTGCGTGCGTGCCCAAGATCCCGAGAGGAGAATGGAGGAGAAGGGATTGCGGCGTGGCCATCCCCCCTGGAGGGGTGAGTTCTCTCTTTCTGTCTCTCTGTCTCTCTCTGTCTGTCTGGCGAGCGCACGCGCCCTATAGCGAAAATCTCTCTCAAAAAAAAAAGAATGTGATAGACTGGTGGGTTCCATGTGGCTGACCACAGGTGAGAGTCCTGGACCCAGTGGCTTGAGAAACATGTTGGATGCATGTGTGCATGCCCAAACCTCAAAAGGAGGGAGAGAGAGGAGAAGGGATTCTGTGACCAAGCCCTATGGTGGGTGTTTTCTCACTTTCTCTGTCTCTCCCCAGTGAGGGCATGCACCCTCTGACAAATTAAAAGAAAAAAAGTGATATAGTGAGTCTCAATGTTCCATGCCCAATCTCTGAGAAAAAAATTATTATTTCTTTTCAAATACATTTTAATTATTGAAAATACCTGCATAGTGCGAAAAAATGTGATAAAACTCCCCTGAAAAATCTATAAGCATATTACTGAAATTAACTATCTGTTGAAAAAAAATAGTTATGGTAATATATTTAAGCCAATATTCAGTGTATTCTGGATGGGAAAATTCATTTCATATGCTGTAATGATACACCGTGCATGAATGTAACATAAAAATACATAAAATGAAATTATTTACATAAGATAAATACAAAGCATAGTTTTATAAATTACTTTTTTTCCCATAGCATATTTTATGGATTTCTCTACATATCAGTATTTACTGAACTTTTAGGTCCTTCATTGAACATTTATTCTGTTATCATTTATTACTAATTTTAAAATATTTTGATAAATAAAGTGTGACTATTTCTGCATATTTGTCTATAAATTGATATACTTTAGTCGATTTTGGTAATTTATACTTTTATAAAACCATTTCATACAGTGTTTAAAAGGTTGTACTATGAATTTGATAAATATGCCTGGTGCAGGCCTAAATGATACTTTTGAATGTATCACTGAGTAGACAAACAACTGACAAGATTTATTAAGATAAAACACAGGAGGTCCAAATAATTGATATTTGGAATGGAAAGAGAGTATAGTTATGAAGCAGAGATTATTTTTTAGAAAAATTGAGAGACTAACAGATTACATTATATTGAGGTATTGAAAAATCTTTCAGACAAAAGAAAAAATGTATAATTCATTTAGCAAGGCTAAAATACCCATTTATTAAAGGATAAAGACAAATTAAGAGCTCAACTCAATAATTCATCTCATTTCTATACTAGGAAAAATAATACTATGATTGTTTTAATAGGCATACAAAATAAATAGAATTTAATACATTTTTAGAACCAACAGTGTAATCGAATAAAAACAAACTTGTGCTTGCAGAGCAAGTACGTAGGGCTTTTTCTTACATGCTAATAAAAAAGTAACAAAAGTTCTCAATTACAATGTCCCGTACAGTCAGTAAGAGAAGAGCTGAACTACACATTATGAAAATGGGAAACGTCAGGTAACTCAGAGTCCTCAGTCACACAAGCATTGGTCCGTGATGCAGGCTCTAAGCAGTTAGTTACAAGAGAGAGCAACTTGGCAATTTCTCTTTCTGATGTCTAACCTAGAACAACTGCTGGATTGTGCACCAGGTTCCCCATTGCAGGGTGATTTGCCATCATTAAAAAGAAGAAACTAGCCTTTCGTAGAGGCCTGGAAAAATAAAGCACTTACTCGTGTTTCTGAAGTAAATGAACAGCATCCTGTGTTTTTCAGCGTAGTGAAGTCTCACATGACACCAAATGTAAAAGCAAATTGAAAATGATACAAGCACATATATACCAAAATGATACATCTTACGTTATTGTTAAACACAAAAAGTAGTACTCTACATTGAGCATGGATACACAGTCACCACGGCTTTATGACAGGGATACCTTCCGAGAACTACGCGGCTGTGTGAATGACATAGATGTACTCACTCAAACCTCCATGAGTAACACCCCTAGGCTATTGGGATGAGACCACCATAAGAGACCACGGTCATGTATGTGGTCCGTTGTTGCCTGAAGCATTTTAGTGTGGTGTCTGATTATACACACATGTGGAAAATATCAAAATATAAACGGGATCAGTATATTGCAAAACCAGAGTATGTGATGAAAGGAAGAACAAATAAGTGAGAGGAGTGAAGGGAAAGTATGGCTTGAAGATTTTATTTTAGAAAAGATCTTGTGCAAATAGGGCATAGAGGTAACACTGATGACGAGAAAGTGAATGCCTGCTGCGTTCTGTACTTGGCCCTGTAGTCAATATTTTATATGGAAAGCTGAAAGAATATACTCCATGTTTTATACTCTATTGAGGGCGAAATAAATGTTTCCTCTGAATTTGTACTATATGCCAACCAAAGGTATCAAGATGTGGGCACCATTTTTTGTATATCATCTGTTAGGATTTTGTCATCCTTCTAATTAGCAAAAACGGTATCTGAAAAATTATACACTGACATAGTCAGGATATACAGATTTCTTGTTTGTATTTTAGATAAATATTTATATTTATGTGAACTATCTAAGCAACACTACATTAACTGCTCCTGGCTCTGAATGGGAGCTTCCTGAATCACAGAGATTTTTAAATTGCTCTAGAAAATGTTCATCAGTCTGATAAACATGTGTTAAATTGGTATAAAGAAGAGAGTTTATATTATGCATCTCTGTCTTTGTGTTGGTATTTCAAATAATGTACTTTTCTGGAAATAAAATTTATAGAAATAAATTCAACAAAGGAGCAGACTATTCAGATACAAGTAGAAAATATACACCTAGTATAAACATTCTTTTTGCCTTTACTGTCCTCCTGGAGTAGGTGCTACCACCTAGTGGGCATTTCAAGAACAACATCGATGCGTGTTAAAAACTGACTTGGATTAGCTTCAAACAAAGCTATGTCAAACTCATCTTGGGTTTGTGTGCCCTGGAAAGCTTTGGATTATAAAAATATCTAGCAGTCCCCGTAAGAATTGCTTTATCCTTAAGTGGCTAGCTAAGTGTATACCTCAGCTATCACCCTTCACCCGTAGCAGACTGAAGTAGTCTGTGCTATATTCTGCTTTGCCCAGTGAATTAATTTCAATGAGCTTCAATTCCCTCATCCATAATGATCAGCAAGTACTGAGGCACATTCTGGTGGGGTGTGTAAAAGTGAGCTGAGCTCCTCTGTGTAAGAACTTGGTAGTGAGAACACACTCCATGAATGAGCAGTATTGTTGCCATTAAGCAGACCAGCTGTCATCTCTCTTTACAGCCTTCATTTCATTGTCTTTGACACTGAGATGGCTCACGACATCCTCAAGGTCTGGGATGGTCCGGTGGACAGCAACATCCTCCTGAAGGAGTGGAGCGGCTCCGCCCTCCCTGAAGATATCCACAGCACCTTCAACTCCCTCACCCTGCAGTTCGACAGCGACTTCTTCATCAGCAAGTCTGGCTTCTCCATCCAGTTCTCAAGTAGGTGAAATGGCTTCCTTTTCCTTATCTTGACATCAAACGCGTGCTGTGAACATAGAGTGCCATTTATGTTCTTAAACCTTCCTCTCCGTGGACATGAGTTTCCCGGAGAGCAGTTTAAGTTTGAAAAATTCTCTTGTTAGGGAATCTTCTCATCCATTGCAGAACTCATGGCTGAAGCCTCCATAACAAAAGACAGATGAATTAGAAAGATGCATAATCAAAATGATTTAAGTTCTGAGTCACACAGGAATCTTCAAAACCAAAAACGTAAAACCATGTATTTTCCCGGATAGTCCAATGACTGGAGAGCGGAGGGGTATGATCTAGTGGGAGGAAATGAGCGAGACCGGCTTGTTCAGGTTGTTCTCTGATCCATTCCTTTCCTCTGGGTATAGAAAGGTCCCCTCTGAATGTCCCTGTTTCAGAGGAAAGTCAGAGAACTCTGTCATGGCCTGCTCAGGGGAGAAAGTGGAAGGGCATGTCAGAGAGACCAAAGAGCATGACTGTTAGAGCAACCATATGGTAAGGGTGAGCTTCCATTTCTTCTCCGTTGTTTCTTCTGATGTTGACGGGCCATATTTTGGAGGTATAAGGATAGAACCCCAACATTATCAATAGAATGCCTTGTCTTAGGAAATTCTGTTCATCATATAATAGGGTTAGACAGTGAATCTACTTAGTTAGATGGAAAAAAAATACTTTAATGGTTTTAGTTCATCAGCAGATATTTAAACTTAATTCTGGGACAGATGTAGATCTCTACATGAATCTAAGATTTATCTTTGGGCACTCTCAAACCTGGCACCTAACACAGGATCCCTGCGTACTCTACTTTAGCCATTTGGGCAATAAAGTTTCAAGAGTGCTGATCAGATACGCTTTGATTCTCTGTGGAAGAATCCTGTATTTTATCCCTCCTTTGGGAACAGATTCAAGTAGCTCATATAAAATAGTAACCTCTGCTGAATTACTTGTGGGAAACCACATTTGCGCGCTTGAACAATTATCTAGCGAAGATAGTTCTCGTCTTTGCTCTCTAGCTCATTTTTAATGAATGATTTCCAAAGAAGGAAGGAGTGGAGATATTTTGTGGCAGTTCAACCTTTTAGTACCCTTCAAATGGCACCATGTAGAGATGCTGTGTAATTCGGTAGCACACAAGGTCAGTCATCGTCATAAAACAAGTGGAATTTGCACATAAACACATTCAGACTCAATTTATCTCTTGGCAGGTCACTGGTGAGCCATATTTAGGATTTACATAAGAAAATTGACTTAGGTCAATTTAATGCTTTAAAAGGTTGCTAATAAAATTGAGGTTAGAGTCTGTACAATCACTTACCTCTGGTTTCACTGTGCTTTGAGGCAGTAATTTGCAAACATGTGCCTATGGCATAGTATCTATATGGGATACGATTTTCACTGGTCTGTTGCAAAAATTTCAAGGTAAGTTTGCTTGAGCTGCCCTGCCTTGGGGGAAAGATGTCCTTTATGCTAAGATTATGTTGCTTTTTGTTGTATAGAAAATTGTCCTTTATTTTCTGAAATGGTGGTGAGACTAGATGGTAGATTTGTGATTTATTGGCTTTAATTAGAAAAATAAAAAATGTGGTACAGTTATGAAATTTCCTCTCCCTCCTATTCTATAGTCTCTTGCTTTGTTCTGTTCGGTTCTGTTTTGTTTTGGTGGACATTATTTTAGAAAGTAGGTTTAGGTTCACAGCAAAATTTAGCAGAAGGAACTTATCGTCAAATTGAGGGAAAGATACGCCGTATCTATGTCTTTTCTGCCCCACATCGGCACAGCCTCTCTCACTATCAAACCCTCTACCATAGTAGGTATTTTTTTTTTTTTTTTTTTTTTTTTTTTTTTTTATCAATAAATGAACCAACATAGGCATGTTATTATTGACCAGTTGATAATATGAAGTCTTTAGTTTACATGAGGGCTTACACATGGTGTTGTACAGACTATAATTGAGTTTGGACCAATGAATGATGGCAAGTATTCCAATCCATGGTAGCACACACAGAATAGTTTCACTGCCCTAAAAATTCTCTGTGACCTGCCTGTTTACCCATTCCTCCCTTCTAATCCCTGAAGCCACTGTTCTTTGTCTTTGCCAGAATGTCACATAGTTGGAATCTCACATTGTGTAGCCTTTTCATATTAGCTTCTTTCACTTAAGAATATGAACTTAAGCATCCTCCATGTTTGTTTGTGGCTTGGTGACATTTCTTCTTGGTGTTGAAGACTATCCCACTGTCAGGACATGCCACAGTTTGTTTTCCATTCACATTCTAAAGCACATCTTGGCTGCTTCTAAGTTTTGGCATGAATTAAGCTGCAATAGACGTGTAGGTTTTTGCGTGGACATAAGTTTTCAGTTCATCTGAATAAATGTCAGAAAGCATGATTTCTGGATCATGTGGTAAGAACATGCTTAATTTTATTCATAGCCTTGTAAAGGTTTTTACTTTATAAAAAAAAAATTATGGGGGCCAGCAGATGGCGTAGCAATTATGTCACTGGACTCCCACATGGTTGGCCACAGTTCAAGTCCTGGACCTGGTGACTTGAAACTCACGCCAGGTGTATGTGCGTGTGTTCCCAAAATCCCAAGAGGAGAATGGAGGAGAAGGGGTTGCAGCATGGTCATGCCCTCTAGGGGGTGATTTCTCACTTCTCCTCTCACCGTGTCTGACTTTCTCTCTCTCTAGACAGCACACTTGGTCTATGGCAAAATATCTCTAAAAAAAAGAAAAAAATTTCTTGTGAAAACTCAGAATTCGTTTCCTTTACTACATTCTGTCATAACTCTCTCAATGTCCTTATTTGACAAAATAAATATTTATAATTATTTGAATATCATAGACATACTTCTCCTTAAAAAAAATAATTAATGTATCACTGTTTAGGTCATAATAATAAATATGATCACACCCATAAAAGTTACTCCAGAAATGAAACTTTATTACATCTTTGCTTAGTTTTCTATGTGTACTATTTTGAAACACATAAAATACTGATCCCTCCTTCAAACTCCATACTAATTCTGGTATGTACATGAGGAAATACTATTTTAGAGGTAAAAATAGAGGGCAGATTCTTTTGGGCTTTTTTTATGAAAGAATATCTACAAGATCATTTTTTAAAGTTTATAGAGGGGCTGGAAAGGGGTGTAGCAGTTCAAGGCGATGTTCTGCAAGGTCGACCCACACAGGAAGGTTGCAGCTTGTGCCTGGAGCCCTCCCTAGTTCACCAGACACTCGCCTGCTTTCATGTTTCAAAGCTGGCTGAGGCTGCAGTGGATCAAGGTGTGAAGATCCTGTCATGGGTGTTAGAGCTCTAAGTCTCTCTCTCAGTGTTTCTCTTCCTCATGGAAGAAATAAACAAACTTATACACAAAAAAAGTCTACAGAAAGGAAAAAACAAGATTAAAAAAATACTTTGAATGGTATAATATAGCAAGGCAGCCTGAACTGTCCAGAAAAGATTCTATCTTGGCTTCCAATGAGTTGAGACTAATCTTTTGTCTCTCTCCTTACTAATTTAGTACTGAAATGAAGATATTGTATCAATTTTTTTTTTAGAGGTTTTTGCTATAGGGCGCATGTGCTTGCCAGAAAGACAGAGAGAGACAGAGAGACAGAAAGCGAGAAATCACCCCCCGAGGGGGGCTGGCCTTGCTGCAATCCCTTCTCCTCCATTCTCCTCCTCTCGGGATCTTGGGTACGCATGCACATGGTCTGGGCATGATTCAAGCCACCAGACGTGGGACTCAAACCGCAGTAGACTTCATGGGAGTCCAGCGACATAGCCATTAAGCCAACTGCTGGTGCCTAATATTGTATCAATTTTTGAAGATATTTCATTTTACAAAATTCTACCTTCTGTGTTGTATATTTTCCCTTGATCCGCTCAGATCCGCTCAGATCCGCTCATCTCCTTATTGATCTCCTGGGTGGGTCCAGAGGCAGACCTGGGGAATTTTAATATAGTAAGGCTATTAATAATAAACATTGAAATACTAATTCTTATAATGATTCTTCCATCTGTGAATTAGTATCTGTCTCGTGTTGACAGATACAGGGTAAGGGGTCTTTCTATAATGTCCATTATCAGAAGTACTTACCGCTGTGGACTTTGTTTTCACTAGTAAAGAACACATTGTACCTATTTGAGAAAAGATACACACTTTTGTTAACCTTTTACGTATTAAAATTCTTTATACATTCATTTTACTTTTTATTACTTAATATTTTGATGTGAGTTGGTCATGAGGCAGAATATTTTCCCTCTCCCTTTACAGTGTTGAATATTCTTATTAAAAAAAAAATAAATAAAAAATAAAAAGATTTCTGCCATAGGATGACAGAGAGAGAAAGAAGGAGGGGGTGGTGAGAAATACCTTCCCAGGAGGTATGACCACACCACAACCTCTTCTCCTGCATTCTCTCCTTGGAATTTTGGGTGTGTACACACAAATGTTCAGTGTGTTTTTTCAGGCTGCTGGTACTTGAAACACTCAGCCATGTCAGCCATGTGGGACCCAGCTTCTTTTTTTTTTTTTTTTTTTTTTTGGAGAGGTTTTTTGCTATAGGGCGCGTGCGCTCGCCAGACAGACAGAGAGAGACATAGAGACAGAAAGCGAGAAATCACCCCCCAGGGGGGATGGTCACGCCGCAATCCCTTCTCCTCCATTCTCCTCTCGGGATCTTGGGCACACACGCACACGCGCCCGGCGTGAGTTGTAAGCCACCGGGTCCGGGACGCGAACCGCGGTCGACTACGTGGGAGTCCAGCGACATAGCCATTACGCTAACTTCTGGTTCCCGGGACCCAGCTTCTTAACCTCCATGCCACCTGCTGGCCCAAACATTTTTTTTTTTCAAATGAGCACAATTTAATCTATCATATGGATAATTTCCTTATTTCATTAAAATCAACCTTTTTTATTCCCCCTGTGGTTCGAAATAATCTTGGGACAGGCACAACTGTTTGCTGAGCGTGTGACAATAGTAATGTTTATCTTCAAGGTTGTATCTCGCTTTAATGGCTGTGGATGGAGAAGGGTAAGTGTCACATTTCTCTTTAAATGTGTTTACCTTCACTTCATGATAAGGCAACATTTTCTCCATGAGAAAAATGAACTGTGGATGCTCACAAGATATTCAAAGCCCATTAAAGGTCCATTGTCCTGCCAGCCCTGCACAGCGTGTAAAACATGAGGACATGAACTGACTACTGCAATTATGTTAATTGTAATCAGCCTAACACTTTTCATTAAAGCTTAATTACCATTTAATCATGCATAAAACGCAAGAAAATGGAGTTCAGCACACAAAACTGACCTTTCCTCTAGGGGTTAAATAAACTTGAGTTGAGTCTTCGGTGGTTGGAACCATCAGCGCTCCACTCAGTAAAATGGCTCTGGAGCAATTTCACATTCTGAGATTTTGGGAGGTTGATTTCTCCGTAAATGAGGGTAGTGACTCAGTAGTCGTATGACATCTCTCCCTAATTTATTTTATTGAAAGGTAATTGAATAGGTGTAGTTTCATTTTAAAAATCATGTGTTGTTTACCATGGGAGAGGTCTTTGGTGCTGCCAACTGATGAACTGCGTGGGACTATTTTATGGGCAAGAATCAGGCAAAAACTCAGGGTTGATGGTTGGAGTTACTAAGCAGGAGCAGCACATGGTGAGTGTAGCCAGAACCTTCACTCTCCTCAGGTCTCTCAGATCTTTCCTCATGGGACAGAGAACCAGCCGTAAGCTGTCTTAAACTTTTATGGTTGACCTCTTACTTATACACATAGGCTGGGAAAAGCCCCAGGCCAAAGAGAGGAGTATTCAGCCTTGATTCCTGGGTCACCTGACCCACAACAGAGACACAAAGAATGTGTATTGAATTTATGAAAACCAAAAGGCTGGTTTAGGTAAAAATCTTAAGCCCCATGTTTTGTGGGATATTGGGATTTTAGCTCTATTTTGGTCTATAAGATTCATAAATCTTATTAATATTAGACAAGACCAAAATAACATAAAAGGAGAAAAACAAGACATACAAAATGGCACATTATTATTCTTAAAGAGGTACAAGATGTGGTCTTCAAGAAGTTTACAAAAATCGGGCACTGTGAAACAACTATGCACACATTTCAAAAATCTTTCACTCTAAAATAAAATATACTTTAAGTCCCTTTTTTATTACAAACTCCTTGAAATCCCTTTATATATTTTACAATTATTAAATAAGTTATTTTATATATATATATATATATATATATATATATAAAATATAAAACTCTCTATATGTGTGTGTGTGTGTGTGTGCGTGTGTGTATGTGTATGTGTATATATATATATGCGGGAATGTCACCCGTGCCTACATGTCTGCTAGCTGAAATCTTGCTCATGTTAAAAGCTCAGGCAACAGTCCTTCATGTCCTCACTTCCCTTGGAAATATAACTTTCCTGCCAGTGTTGAACTAAATCAATACATGAATAGTTCAGTAGAGATATACATTAATGTTTTTGTTTTGTTTTTAAGAGCTTTGTTGTTTTGTTTTGTTTTTGCCTTAGAGTGTATGCACACGCCAAAGAGAGACAGACGGACGTGCCCAGTGTGACTTTGAACCCAGATCTGGGACTTGAACTGCGTTCCGCCATGTGGGAGTCCAGTAATAATAGTAATGAAATAGTAGTAACACTATCTGCTCGTCCCCACAATAATGTTTTGAGGAGAAGGAAAAGCTTTTGCATTTAATTGACTGTATCATCACCTTTTCCTTAAGAACTTGTCATTTGAAAAAATTTGAGTCAGTAATGAGAACACAGAACATTCTAGTCACTGGGACACACTCACTTTAGAGTAACTGAATCTGGATACACCTTGACCAGGGGAAACATTACCCTTGAACTCCTCACATATGTGATTGAACTTGTGTAATTTTGAAGTAATGAACTAGTTGTTTGTTTGTGAATTAATTTATTTATTCATTTACAGATATTTAACTTCTTCCTGTGTGTTTCTGGGACAGTGTTGATGTTGAAGCTCCCTAACTATGTAAAAACCATAAACTGCCCCATTCTCACAAAACTTACAGGAAAGGCAGACAGATAAGTAATTTAACAAACTGTAAGGACTGTAACTCCCTTGAAGCTTATATCATTCCACCATAATCCTTCCATCTCCTTCAGAGTCTTCCCTCTACCGCTCACCTCATTTAGTTAGGACTTTGGTCTAGTTCCTGGCCCTGCCAGCTGATGTCCAATGGCTCATCCACCTTACTGATCCCTGCCACCTCCCTCTGTCCCCTTCAGCCTTTTCCACTCCACTTTCACCAGCTGCTCTTGGAAAGATGCATCGCATGCTTCACCTGATATTCTGCTAGAGCTTCTCTGTCCATCTCTGCTTCCTCACTTTATGTCAGGTAGTTTATCCTTGCCTTTTTTTTTTAATTGCCAGAGGGTACATTCAGTCACCAGAGAGAGAAACAGAGAGAGAGAGAGAAGATGGTTATGCCTCAATCCCTTCTACTCCATTTCTCCCTTCTTTCAGGATTTTGGGCATGCTCACACATACACACAAGAGTCTTTTTCAAGCTGTCAGGTCCTGGTCTCAAACTGTGCCTTTGACCGGGTGGGAACCCACTGCCTTATCCACCAGGCCACGGGCTGGCCCTATATCAGTTCTTTTTGTAATTCTTCCCCACGGGCAGCAATTCACTCATTAAAATCTAATCTCTTCCCAGTGTGCTACATTCCAAAGCCTTCTGGGCTCTCTGTCCCAGTTGCCTGCCCTAGTTCTCTCATCTGGACTGCTGAGAACTCCTGAGGAAAACCACATCATCTGGCAGCTTTTATTCCACTGTGAATATTACAACTATCAACCATGTAATTGCTCAATCGTGGATCTAATAAACTCTGTTCCCATCCCTTTTCAGATCTTTACCACTTTGCTCAAATCACCTCGCCATCTCTTCCTTCATACGTCATAGATGATATTGAAGAGTCACACTTCAAGAAAAACAATGCTACCTGGAAAATTAGCTTTGATTTCCTTCCAGCAGACATGCAAGCTTTATATCTTCATCCCTATTGTCTTGGAATTCTGCTCCTTTTCCCAAGCAAGCCTTTCCTTAATATTTCTGCTGACTGCTGCAGGGCTTCCTCTGTTTGTGAACTTTTCTCCCTTCTCTTCACCTGTCAGGCTCCTTACTTTCAGAATTTAAGTATGTTTGAGTCGCTCACACTTAAAAATAAATAAGCAAATCGGCCATCTTTGACATCTGAACATTAACCTGTGTTTTTTTTTCTCTTTAGAGTGAAATTTTCTATACTTGCTGAATGTATCCTATGACTTCAAACCATCTCACAACTCACCTTGTTTTTTATTTCCACTCTCATCACCCCATGGTTACTGCTTTTATCACTATCAAAAATAACCTATGGGTCTCAATCTGCTTTCTCCTCTCGTGGTCCTCATATAAAGCTACATACAGAACTGAAATCTTGTTCACTCTTTCCACTTGTTGAAATGCTCTTTTTTATCTGGGTGTTTTATGGTCATCCCTCAGATCCTTCCTCCCTCAGTGGCTTCTGTGTCTCGATTTCTTTTGTGGTCTTCCTCTACTTGCCCTTGAAAGGTAGGTTTCCTAGGGAATTGGTCTTAAGACATCTGGTCTACTCTGTATACCTACTCTCTCTGGACAAATTTCCTTCTTCCTCAGGCTTAGACAAAGGTCCATAAGGGAATAATGCCCCACATTTCTGTTTTCAGTTTATAACTATCTTGTGAAACTCTAAGATGACAATTAGATAAATATTTTAACATCCTGCAGGTATCTCAAAAATAACATGTCCAGGGGCCAGCAGGTGGCATAGTGGTTAAGGGCAATGCTCACAACTGCAGTTTGAGCCCCAGACCTGGTGGCTTGCTTTCTCACTTTCTCTCTCTCTGTCCCTCTCTGGTATGTATGCATGCATGTATATGTATGTATGTATGAATCAATCAATCAATGAAGTTATTCTTTACGTAAATAAATAAATGAATAATTAAATAAATAAATGGCATCTCCACATTCAGTTGCCACGCCATCTGCATTTCTCTTCATCCTTTGGGTCTCCACCCAAACTCAACACTGGTCTGAAAAGATGTTCAGAAGAGTGTGACCATATCAGATTCATGTTCGTGGAAAGGCATCTTGGGAGAGAGAAAATGTAACCAAGCTTATCCCTGTTTTGAAAAACCTTTAGTTCATCACATATTAGAACAGAATTGTAATTCTGTACCATGGCCTCAACTTGGTCCATATCAGGCTTCTATCTCTTCATTCTTACTGATTTCTTCCACTCTTGGTTCCCAGTAGATGCTTTTTTTTCCTTTCGAATGAGAGAGGAAGATAGGGAGAGAGAAAGAGAGAAAAGAGGGGCATTGATATAGACATTTTGACAGGGTCCAGCTGTGTTGCCACCCCCTGGCCCCAATCTTTTTTTTTTTTTTTTTTTTTTTTGAGAGGTTTTTGCTATAGGGCGCGTGCACTCGCCAGACAAAGAAAGACATAGAGACAGAAAGCAAGAAATCACCCCCCAGGGGGGATGGTCACGCCACAATCCCTTCTCCTCCATTCTCCTCTCGGGATCTTGGGCACGCACGCACACGCGCCCAGCGTGAGTTTTAAGCCACCGGGTCCGGGACACGAACCGCGGTCGACTACGTGGGAGTACAGTGACATAGCTGTTACGCTAACTGCTGGTTTCCCCCCCCCCCGGCCCCAATCTTGATTGAGATGGCAGCTGCAGGCAATCTCACGCACTGTGTTCATGCTGGCCTGGGAACTAAACCCAGACTTCGCATATGGCCTGGAGACCTGCTAAGCAGCAGAAGCACTGTCTGTATGCCACAGAGGCTGGGCTATGACAGATTTTTGCCCTTGTGTTCGAATCTTCACTTGGGCTATTCCCTCCACCTTGAACTCTTTTCCCCTCTTTTGTTCACCTGGAAACTTCTGATGGCTATTTTACAATTGGCAGTTAAATCTCTCTCATTTTAAGGAATTTCTGTCAGACCAGCAGATGGACTCCCACATAGTCAATTGCAGTTTGAGTAACATATCCGCTGGCTTAAAATACTCACACCAAGCGTGTGTGCATGCATGCCCAAGATACTGAGAGGAGAATGAAAGAGATTGTGGTGTGGTCATCCCCCGGGGGGGTGAATTCTCACTTTCTGTCTCTCTGATGAGCATACATGCCCTATAACAAAAATCTCCCTTTAAAGAAGAAAAAAAAAGAGTTCTCTGATCCCTCATTGTAAATAGGAACCTATTTTATATTATTCTTACAATTTCCCTCTTCGTAAAATTTACCATAAACTTTTTTCTAACATTTCAGCTGTTATGAATACCCTGGCAGGCAGTGGTCATAGATTTTTTGTACTAATTACTGCATTTCCTGTCTCTGCCTCACAGTTGACTGCTAATAGTGTTGTGGTTTTTTTTTCTCTTTATTATTTCTTCTGTATGTATCTGTGTTTATATTCTGTTTATCTGTTTCTTAATTATTGCTTCTAGTGAGACTGTGAATCCCTTAAATGAATTACTTGTATTTTTATATCTCAGCTCTAATATTCACAGCCCTTATGTTGCCAGCAAACTAATTTCAGCTGCTGCTTCTCACGGCCAATGAAATTAGAGGCAGAGGCTGGAGGAGAAGGGCGTTTATGTCTGCCACCAGGTTACAGGGAGACAGTTAGCAAGCACCAACAAAAATATCTCCAAAAGTTCAGTATGTGCTCAGTATTTACAAATACAAGAGAGAAGCATGCAGAAGTCATTCCTCAGTACAATCAATCCAAACCAATCACTTGGCCCTGAATAATTATCCTGATTCCTGTTTTACTTCAAATATCCAGTCCTGGTTTTTCATCTGACCATTTCTCAAACAGACCTCATTATGACTCAGCACTTGGTCAGACTGTTCTCATTAGAGACCTTAATTTCAAGATGGCTGCAGTTATGCTAAACCCCATGCTGACCTGGTTCATTTGGGATAGTTCCAATTACAAGTGCAACCAATAAACAGAAGTATATCAAACTGCATTTTAAAATAGCATAAAGAGGGCTGGCAGGTGGCATGGTGGTTAACGGCACTGGACTCTCACATGGCCAACTGTGGTTGGAGTCCCTAACCTGGCAACTTGCTTTCTCACTTTCCCTCTCACTCGCTCACTCGCTCACTCTGTCCCTCTCTGGTAAAATTCAATAAATAACTAAGGTTAAATAAAATAATTATTTTTTTAAAAAAAATAGCATAAAAGGTTTTTCCCCCAAATAACTTCACATTCTCATTGAGTCAATTAAAAAATATTTGCAGTACATATCCAAATAACATACAAAGCAACATTTAGCATTATTTAAGAAAACATACGTTCAGCTCACTGTTGGTGGTTAAAACAGCTAAACTCTGGGGCCGACTATGCGGTTGGAGTCCTGAACCCAGCAGTTTGAGAAACATGCTGGATGCGTGTGTGTGCATCTGCTAAATCCCAAAGAGAGAAATGGAAAAGGTATTGCAGTGTGATCATCCATGATGAGAGTACTTTTTTTCTCTCCCTCCCTCCTCCTTGGCGAGTACACACATCATTTAACAAATTCAAAAGAAAGCAAAGAAGACAATATAAGCCATTCAGGTGTTAGCAATTCTGTCTCTAGAGCTGTACACACACACATGCACACATGCACATGCGCACACACACATGCACTTGCCCTTTGGCAAATTTTTAAAAATTTATTTTCTAAAAGTATCAAAAATATACACACACACATACCTATATGAAATATTTATCTAATTTTAAGAGTAGGTGGGACCAGCAGTTGAGTAATGGTTAGGTTGCTGGACTCCCAAATGGCCGATCACAGTTTGCATTCCAGACCCAGCGGCTTGAAATGCATGGTACACATATGTGCATGCCTGCCTGCCTAAAATCCCTAGAGGAGAATGGAGAAGAAGGATTGTGGTGAGGCCATCACCCCTGGGAGATAATTTCTCACTTTCTGTCTCCTGTCTCTCTATGTCTCTCCAGTGAGCACACACCCCTGTACAAAAGTCTCTCTTAAAAACAAACAAACAAACAAAAACAATAGGCAAAGAAGGTACACTGTGTCAGGCCTCTAGCTTGCTAGCTTGACAATATTCTTACCAGCGATGTGATCTCAAGGATGTACATTAAACTCTATTAACAATAAGTTCCTAGTTGATTAGCTTAAATTAGGACATAATACTCTTTTTACCAGCACACGGATTTGATAAGGGCTGTTCTCAAAGGTAAGGAACACAAAAGCCTTTGATTTATAGACTTTCTCCAAATATAAAGGATTGCTATTATTTATTCTCAGTTCTAGAGAGCCATTGACTCGAGGGAAGCATTATGTGATAAATGGTTCAGTCTGCAGTTCTCAAATTAGGTTGTTTGCTCTCTTTGGCCCCCTGCTTCACACCACTCAATTCAGACTGACAACTGTAAGGTTCTCCTGACACTTGCTTGGCAGGGAGGCATTGAGATAGTGTAGTTTTGACTTAGAAACAGGAAAAGATAGTAAATAAGTAAATATTATTTATCATGCTAATGGTATGATAGCAGATGTTGCATTACTACAACCACCTGAGTTTTCTATAAGGTAATGAAAGTGTAAGTCAGACCCTTGTTATCAATATGGAACAGGTGAATTTTTAGAACATTTCATGAGCAATCTGATCATTATTTCCTCACACGAAATCTGTCTTATGTCAATATATAAATTTTACCTCCTGGAAAGCTGACAATCCATTTAATCATTGTAGATGTGAATAAATGTGAGAAAACAATCTTCGGAGAATGATGGGTTGACTTTTTAATTTTCTCTTAATGTTCGTTATTATAAAGGAACTAAAATCTCTTTGAATGACTGAAAATTTCATGGGGGAACAAAAAACAATTTTATACAAAGTTTAGATACTAGTATTATTATGCAATATAAAGTATTTTTAACTTAGCTTTAATTATTATACCCCCCCCCCCTTTTTTTTTTGCCATTTGGTGCATGCACTCACTGGAGAGAGAGAAGTAGAAAGAGACAGAGAGAAGGAAAGTGAGAAATCATGCCTTGGGGGGATGGCCGTACTGCAGTTGCCTCTATTCCAGTCCCCTCTCGGGATTTGCGGCACATAAACCCACGTGTGCCTGGCGTGATTTTCCAAGAACCTCAATCCAGGACTTGAACTGTGGTCAGCCATGTGGGAGTCCAGTGTCCTCACCACCACTCCACCTGCTGGCCCCCTATAGCACTTTTAAACATCAAAGAACAAACATGCTTAGTTTTCCCATAGAGGTCTATATGTGACATGATGAAGGCAAATTTACTAATTATTGTTTTTGTCCCAAAGCACTTTTCATTCCTTTATGAAGAAATTAGTGCTGGGGCCGGCCTGTGGTATGGTGGTTCAGGGTGGTGCATGGCCGACTGTGGTTCGAATCCTGGATCTGATAACTTGCTTTCTCACTTTCCCTCTCTCTCTATCACTCTGTCCCTCTCTCATCAAATTGAAAGAAAGAAAGAAAGAAAGAAAGAAAGAAAGAAAGAAAGAAAGAAGAGAGAGAGAGAGAGAGAGATGGAGGGAGGGAGAGAGAGAGAGAGAGAAAGAGAAAGAGAAAGAGAAAGAGAAAGAGGAAGAGGAAGAAAGAAAGAAAGAAAGAAAGAGCAATAAAATAATTCAAAAAATATTGAGGTTAGAGCTGGCCCTATAGCCTAGTGGGTAAGAACGTGGAATTTAACATGGTTAAGTGCAGTTTGATTCTTTTCCTCGGCAATGTGAAAACATGCTGGACATGGGCTCATGTGTGTACAAGTGTGCCTAAAGCCCAACAGGAGGGAGAACGGAGAGGAAGAGACTGCAGCACGATCATACGTTATTGGGGTCCTTTCTCCCTCTCTATTTCTCTGTCTCTTTATCTGTGGCAAGGGTGCTTGCCTTCTATCGATAAAATATTTTTTTAAAAATGGTGAAGTTATCAATAGTTTAGTTCAGTTTTAAGAACTTAAGTGATCCAAGTCATATTATGAAAACTTATTTGTCTATTTGTATGTTTTTTGTGATTTTAGTTGAATGATACTGCTCTCTTGAAAATGATTTTGTAGCTTAAAAAACTATAAACTATATTTGAAAGAAAAATAAAATAGAGTTGTAGGTATTATCTAAAATGGACATTTACTATTAATTATTAACTTTCCAATAATCAATTACAAGACCTTTCAAGTTCATCTGAGATCAACAAAAATTCAATATCATGATATACACAGGAGAATTGGAATTCAGCTATCAAACTTGATTAAGCAAGAAAAAAGCACAAAGACAATTGTAAAAAGTATGTGACATCCTAATTCCAAAATAAAAATTTGTGGGGTGAGGAGGATTTATTGCCTAGTTTAATACCTATAATATACACCAGTTTTTCAATATTATATTTTTATTTTATGAGAATGCAGCATTTTCAACAAATTAAGCCTGAGTTTTTGCTTGTAGTAAAATAACATTTTCTCTTATGTAAAAATCAAAGTGATTTATTTCTGTTTCATACCGAATGTTTTTTTAATTGTAGAATTCAATTTAAACTTACATTTGATAGGTATACTTTATGACATATTTTCATAGCTGGTAAGTACTTGTTAAGTATCAAGATCATTAAAACAAATTTTTCACTTTGAAACATTATTACAAGGAACTCTTGAGGGGCAGATCATAAATAGTATTTAATGTTTTCCTGTAATAATGTCACTTTCTGTCTACACATCTGTTTTAATACCTGTGTTTGTACTAACAAACTAAAGTCTTTCATGTTCTTAGAGGTTTTAATGTGTCTGCACAGGGAATCTTTGTCCTTTGAATTTTTTTTTTCTTTTCTTCTGGCCTATGGTAACAGCATTTATAGAACCTTTTGGGCAAAGGGTAATTGTTTTAACTAGAAGAAAAACCTTTTTATTCATTTAGTATGATTTTTTCGGTATCAAATATATTTTTGGCTTAAGGTGTCTTGAACTAACTATGAGTTTATCATGAGATAACCCCACCAAGTGTTAAGGAGCATCTGTGCATATATGTGTGTGTATACATAAGTATGTCTATATCTGTGTGTGTGTGTGTGTGTGTGTGTGTGTGTGTGCTTATATTTTATCTGCGTTTCTTTTCAGTGAAATGTTTGCAAATGCCTTTTACCCATTTTATGATTAGTTTTGCTTTAAAAAAAGAAAACTTGATAACATATTTTTGGTGTTAGTCTTTTATTTAGATATATGACTTTCAAACATTTTCTCCCAGAACGCACCTAGTCTTAAAGATTCTCTTAACAGTGTATTTCACGGTGCAAAAGTGTTCTAATTGTGAGGACGTCTAAAGTATCAATATTTACTTGTACTTTTGCTGTCATATTTAAGAACTCCTTACCGGGAACCAGCAGTTAGCATAATGGCTATGTCGCTGGACTCCCACGTAATTGACCGCGGTTCACATCCCAGACCCAGTGGCTTAAAATTCACGCTGGGCGCGTGTGCGTGCGTGCCCAAGATCCCGAGAGGAGAATGGAGGAGAAGGGATTGAGGCGTGACCATCCCCCCCGGGGGGTGATTTCTTGCTTTCTGTCTCTGTGTCTCTGTCTGTCTGGTGAGCGCACGCGCCCTATAACAAAAACCTCTCCAAAAAAAAAAACCTCCTTACCTATCTCTAAATCCCAAAGATTTTCTTATATACATTTTTCTAAATGATTTATTAAATGTTTATCTTTTCCATTTGAAGTCATGCTCCATTTTGAGTTCCGTGGAGTTTTTGTTTGAAGTGTTTTGTCTGTTAGCCTAGCACCACGTGTTACTCTGAATACAGAGAGATGCATCAAAAGTCTGTCTTTCTCTGTGTACTTGAGCCATTGTCAGCCTCTGCTCTTTAGAGGCGGGGTGTGAGATCTCGGTGGACTTGATGTCTACACTTACTGAAGCATTTTGACACTTTCAGAAATGAAATCAGGAATGATGAGACTTAATCAGGTGGAACTTTATTATACTCAGATTTTTTTTTTTAAATTTAGAGTTCAGGCTTGAGTTGCTGCACCTGATGAATGTTGAAATGTCTCTGTATTTTTTGTAAATCTTGTCAGTCACTGAAGTCCCCATGCACAGGTAACAACATTCTAGTTGCTGATCAGCTAGTGTTAATCCTGTAAAATACAAAGTCTATATAGTTTTTTTATTCAGTGGTAAGTTAATCCAAAAGAGCAACTTCTCAAGGAAAATAATAACCTGCTCTCATGTATAAGGAGTTGAATTTCAGGTGAGGACCATAAAAATGTTTATTAATAATTTTCCATATTTTCCATTTTTTTTTTACCCTGAAGCATGAAGATTGATGACATAATGATTTTCTTTTTTTTTTTTTTTTTTGAGAGGTTTTTCACTATAGGGCGCGTGCGCTCGCCAGACAGACAGAGAGACAGAAAGCGAGAAATCACCCCCCGGGGGGATGGCCACGCCGCAATCCCTTCTCCTCCATTCTCCTCTCGGGATCTTGGGCATGCATGCACATGCGCCTGGCGTGAATTTTAAGCCACCGGGTCCAGGACGTGAACCGCGGTCGACTACATGGGAGTCCAGCGACATAGCCATTACGCTAACTACTGGTCCCGATTTTCATTTGTTTTTTAAAAATGCAGATTATGCCACAACAATAGGACAGTAGTCTGTAAATTTAGCCTCATGTGACATTCCCAGGTCACGTGCAGAGACTTCGCTCAGCATGCTGGGATAACATGTATGCCCATGCTCTGAGGCCGGCTAAAGCAGGGGATGGATTGTGGCTTGAAGACCCTATTGGGTTGCCTTTCTCTTTCTCTCTCCTCTTTTCGATCTCTCACTCTTGGAAGACAAAAAGATATAATCTTAAAAAGAAATGATGGGGGGGGGGCAGCAGGTGGCATAGAGGTTCAGATACTGGATACCACATGGCTGGCTGGGCAGTTTGAATCCTGGACCAGGCACTCTGAAAATCATGTTGGGCACATGTGCATGTGTGCCCAAAATTCCAAGATGAAACTAGAGGAGAAGGAATTCTGTTTTGGAGATACCCCTGGGGGGTGATTTCTCACATTCTCTCTCTGTGTCTTTCTTTGGACAGTGCATGCACCCCACAGCAAAAATATAAAAATAATAATAACAGTAAATAAGAATAATGGAAATAAAATGCCTATAAATGTGAATAATTATTAAATATTTATGATAAGGAGCCAGACATCAACTATTTCTGGCTTTGCGAATCCTGCAGTCTCTACCGCAATTACTCAGTTCTGTCTTTCTAGAGTGGCAGCAGCCAGACATACACAGGTGGTCGTGGCTGTGTTCCAGTACAGGCCTTATGTACTAACACTGCAATTTGAATTTCATGGGTCAATAAATAATATTCTTCTTTTGATATTTTCAGCCATTTAAAAATGTAAGACCATTTCTAGCTTTTGAGCTCCAAAAACAGGTGGAGGGCCAGACTGAGCCTTCCGGCTATAGTTTACCAACTCCTGTTTTGGATTATCAGAAGCAAAATCAGTCAGTAAGTACTTTAATATTTGTATTGGAGTCACCATCTCAAACATTTAGATTGGGGCAGAAACTTCAGGGTCTCACCTATGTCCAATTCAAGTTTCAGATATGAATTTATGATGTCAAGTGAGAAAACAAATCATGTTTAAATGAACTAATCATTATAGCTGAATTCTAACCTGATTGC